>JAOWBW010000708.1:413579-670341 GCA_026119855.1 Campanula takesimana
ATTTATCTTTCCATTTCCACTTTTGAACCAAACGCGCCAAAATAGATGTCAAAGTCGTGGCTGGCTTCCATAGAATTTGGGCTTCCAGTTCAGGAGCTCTCATAAATAAAGAGGACCCAATCCCAAATAGCTGTCCTGTCCAATCAGAAAAAGAAAAGCGTGTTTCGGAGGAAACCAGTTCTTGCATAAGTTATAAAAAATTTTGTTTTTAACCCTTAAACCCAAAACCTAAAACCATAAACCATATTAATATAAAAACAAGACTTTTTATTATAAAGAAACTAATTTCCCCAAAAATTTTCTCGAAAAAGAATTACTTACTTGTAGCTTAATGACTCGACCCCATATCTGAACCATAATCCGTACAACACGCCACGTTTCTTGCTGCCACTGCCAGCTATACACGCGTGGACATCACACGTCCACCTCCTCGCGTAAAGCAAACAAACAGTCAGTTCTTTAAGCACCCTGCCTCGCCTCGTGCCCCTTGAAACGAGGCACTAAATTTCAGTCAAAACTAATTCCTCACTCTCTCACTTTGACTCAAAACCACCACCACCATTATCATCCCCCGACCACCATTATCGCCACCTCCGGCCACCACACTCTTCTCTATATTTGACGATAATCATAACGTGCGAAAAGATTGATATAAAAGAATCCAAATTAGCAATATCAGTCGACAGTTACAACATTCCCGCTAAATATGGTGAATCTAATCCCAACAACCTCTCGCCACCACCCCCATACATATCCTATATTTTCTGTGTAGAAGATTTGAATTACACACACACACACACTAGAAACAAGGAAATGGCGGATTCTAATTCCCAGTCTTCATTTTCTCCCTCTAGCCTTCTCTGTATCGAAACAGAGAAAGACTTGAATATTGATGAAGACGACGAGGAGCTTAATGAATACTATACGCCTGGTCGCCTCGAAGATTATTATTATGAAGAAGAAGAAGATTATTTACATATTCTGTTTCTGAAAGAGATCAGAGATTTTGAGATGGATTCTCGTCAATGTTTAATCACTGATTGGATTCAAAGCGTTCGCTCGGATTCAATCCAATGGATTCTCAATGTTAGTATTAATTTTCAATCCTATTTCTCAATTCTGCGCATAAATAAATTGACACAAAATTTTCACTACAGACGAGAGCATTGCTTGGATTCCGTCTCCAAACAGCTTACTTATCAGTCATTTATTTTGATCGATTTCTTTCGAGGAGAATGATCGAGGTAACTTTTGATTTTCTCAATGTTATTGGATTTCTGATAATCTAGATTTGAATTATATATATATATATATATATATATATAATGTGTTGATACTTGAATTATTTTTGATATGAAGAATGAAAAGCACTGGGCAATAAGATTACTTACAGTGGCGTGTTTATCGCTGGCGGCGAAGATGGAGGAATGCAAAGTTCCGGCACTATCGGAGTTCCAATCGGAAGAATACAGTTTCGAGAGCAAAGTTATACATAGAATGGAGATTTTGGTATTGACTACATTGGAATGGAGGATGGTTTCAGTCACACCTTTTGATTATCTTCATTACTTTGTATCAAAGTTATGCCTGCAGCAATCTTCACAAAGGAATGTTGTGTCCAGAACCATTGACATCATATTTGCCATTACCAAAGGTAATTGCATCTATCTGACATTTAATCGTTTGTTCATTATCAATTTCAAAGTATTTATTTATCTTAAATATACTCCCTCCGTCCCAAAATGATCTTCTCATTTGCCATTTCTCATTGTCCCAAAAAAATTCTTCACATTTCTATGATTTAGGCTTAAAAGTGTACAAACTAAACATGGCTAGTGAAGCAAGTGTTCATATCCTTAAAAAGTTTGAATGGTCAAACGTGAAGATCATTTTGGGACGGGCGGAGTATTAAGTTGGTGTTTTCTTTTTCAAGTTATAGCCTATAGGTATTGATTTGAAGTTCATAACTGGAACTGAATTTTGAAAATGTGTTGCAAAGAACACGTGCAAATAATGTTTTGAAGTAGTTTGATCTTAATTTTGTTTTGCAGATATATCTTTGATGGGACATCGATCGTCTAGCATTGCAGTGGCTGCAATATTAGTGGCAATGGATCTAAATCTAACAAGACAATCTTTGGAGATTAAGATGAATGACATCCCTATAAATAGGCTTATTGAACTTGTGAGTATTTCGATCTTATATCACTATCTTTATGCTTGTTACGGAGGTAATATTTTTATTGTGATTTTAATTGATATGTATTTGGACATTTGGTGGCATTTTGATGAAATAGGAGGATGTGCATTCTTGTTATAGTGGATTGAGGGAAAAAATTAATCTCCCGAATTTCGTTAAGTCCCCCGAGTTGTCCGGTGGGAGGACCGTTTTCAGAGTTGCTTCTTCAGTTGGTACTAAAAGAAAGAGGCTTACATTCAGTGATTAGTAATCAAGACTTGCCAGAGGAGAAGGGACATCAACATTGTTAAACAGAATCTGGTTATTGGGTGTTCATATAAGTGTGTGCCAAGCTAAAGAAAAAGGAGGAGAAACCTGCCCAGAAAGGTAAAAAAAAAAAAAAGGTATAGCTTTGGTTTTGATAGAAAGCTGGCCTGATTTTTATAATACTTTTGATTTATTTGACATATTTTAGTATTATTTTTATTTGGTGTTATGATTTCTGGAAAGCAATGAGGGTATTTTTTGAGGTTGGGGTTGAAAGGGGGGAAAAAGATGCAATTGTGCTGGATGTTGGCCTTCAGAAAGGGAAAGGGTGAGTGTGATTTGATTTGTTTGAATGTTTGGGGGTATGCCACCTTGGATGGACCCCCTGCACTTTCTTTTGTTTTTTCATTTCCTTTTTTTCCCCGTGAAGCTTTGGATTGTATTGAGGGGTCATGGGAACCAAGATTGTTTATTGAATTGAAAAAGGAAACTTTTTTTTTTTTAATAAATTATTTAATTTTTGTGTGATGGGAAACAACATGGTGTACTTAGGTTGCTTTAGGCCCCCCCAGTGCCAGTTGGTTTCTTGTGTTGGATTTATTGTTAGGATATTGATTGGCAAGAGTTGTAATTTTGATAATAGATGTTATAGTTAATACTCCCTACGTTTTTTTTTTTTTTAAAAAAAAGTCCTGTTTGGTTTTAAGAATAATACTAGGGGCACAAAAAAATTACAAAATCTTGCTCACAAAATCCTAAGTGTAATGATTTTATTGGTGTTTTTAAGTAGAGTGTGGCCGGTCCATTATCGATGCAACCAATAAAATATCGCCACCTCATTGTGTGAGCAAGATTTTGTGACCTTAGCATTGCTCTGGTTTTAATAGTCACATTGATTGAACTTTAAAAAAACATAGAAATTATGAAATTTTAAAATTTGTTATTAAGGAGATAAAGGTTATTCTAAAATACTTGTGTAAGTGAGACTTCACGTGATTTACTGGTGGTACAGTCTACATATTTTCACATGAGTGCTAGGACATTGATATATGGTCCAAATGAGTTGTATGCGTTGTGGTATAGACCCTCCAAACCAAACAGATCGCAAGAATATAATGAGCAAACCAGTGGCGGAGCCATGATTTTTTTTTATGGGGGGCAAAAAAAAATTTTGAACATAAAATACTATAATGAAATACTTAATTTTAGGTAAAAGAGGTGCAAATATTTAATTTAGTGTTATTTTTTCTTAATTCTAAGGGGGGCAAAATACATTTTTTAAGGGTAAAAAGTAATATTGTTAAAATCTTATAGTACTAAATTGTTAAATTTGGAAAAATCAAGGGGGGCAATTGCCCCCTTTGTCTATGATGTGGCTCTGCCTCTGGAGCAAACCCAACAAGCAAGAACGATAAAAGAAGCAAAAATAGTAAAGAGACACAAAGAATTGTTTACCCAGTTCGTCAATATTTTTTACTACGTCTGGGGGCACTAAGCCAGGATCTTGCACTATAATATGTAAATTTGGAGTTACAATGAGTTATGGGGTGGAACCCTGCTTATATAGCTATCCTAGAATAAGACCTAAACCTAGACACAAAAAGAATGCTTCTCTTTTTTTGTCTCTTTTTTCTATTGCTTAAACTTTAGACACAAAAAGAATCCTTCTCTTTTTTGGTCACCTTTTTCTATTGCATCTCTACCCCAACAGTATGTGATTGTAATCTACTATAAGTTAAGATCAGAAAGAAAGAAGGGAACTTAAGGAACACACAGGTAATCTAAAAAAGACTAAAACTTCCGTGAGACCTGCTATACCCGTCTCATCCATGAGATGGGTCGGTTTTTGACCCATCCGCCCGACCCATGAACCGGCTCCAGGACCCAGGGGTCGAACCTGCCACGTGGCAGCCTCTCATAGGCCCAAAAAAAAATTTTACTTTTTTATATTTTTTTTTTTGGTTTTTTTTCGGTTTGTCAAAAGTAATAGTTACTATAACATAATGTAATGACTGTATACATATAAAGTAACAGTTTGTATACATAAAAGTAATACATATATATAGAAAAATAACAGTGTTTTTTTTTTTTATGTTTTCTTCGTTTGCCAAAAGTAATACTTATTACAACTAAAATGTAACGAACGTGTTACTTATATGTAATAATGTTTATACATAATTGTAACACATATGTATAGAAAAAGTAATAATTCAACCATTTACATTTTTAGAGCTAAAAACACTTGATTAGTGTTACATGTAAAAGTATTACATTATCTATAGAAATATGTTATAATTTTTTTTATTAAAGTGTTACATTTACTTGTACAAACAATTACATTCATATATATGAGTTTGTTACTTTTCAAATGTTACTTTCTTTCAAAAAATTAAATCAAAATACACAATATTTTACATTTTTGCAAAATCATTATTACATTTCAGTATAAATGATAATTACATTTAGATATTGTTTGGGTTACATGTAATTATAGTTAGTATTACATTTGAAAAAATGGGTAAAATGAGCTTTTGTTTTTGTAAAACAGGTGTTACGTTTACTTATGAACAATATTACTTTATAAGTATTCAGTCATTACATTAAGTTATGGTAACTATTACTTTTGGTCAACGGCTGAAAAGCCGAAAAATTAATATAAAAACTCAAAAAAAAAAAACAAAAAAAAAAAATTAAAAAAAATTGACCTCTGGGAGGCTGCCACGTGGCGGGTCATGCCCATGGGTCATGGGGCGACCCGTCTCATACATGAGACGGATCCCCTTGTTCTCATGGGAGACCACCTCTTTAAAAAAATACTCTCTCCATCCCAAAATAAATGACGATTTTGCTTTCGATCAAGAGCAAATTTAAATTCTTTGTCATTCATTTTGGGACGGATGTAGTAAAAAATACATGTTCCTAAAACTGAAGCTCTAAATAAGTTTTCAGATTCTTTAAAAAAAAAAAAAATAAAAAAAAAAAAAATTGTAGATATGATAAATACACTACAAAAAAATTGAAGGCAGACGAAATAAAAATACTCACTCCGTGTTGCAATTGTTTTGTCAAACTTTTTAAGAAATTTTGGGGCAGATAAAAGAAAAAGTGTGACACACTTGTTTGTTAATAAGGATTGGGAAGAGTAAAATAGCAAAAGTACTGTGCGCGGTACTAAAAAGGTGTGTGAAATGCAACTCTCTTGGGGTCGAGAGGAGTACCTTTTTCTTGCATTGTACAGTACAATCTGAGCAGCAGCCTTCTAAGCTTTCCAATTAGGTTGCATCTTCATCTGTCCACGGAGAAGTTTATCATATCCGCTGTCTCTATATTCATAGGGTAGCATTTTGTGCCATACTCATTTTAGTCCCGAAAAAAATTGTCTCATTTGACTTATGGTCAATCTAACTTTAACTTTGACTATACATCGGTGTCAATTAAATTATTACTATGAAATTCTAAAAAAAATTGTTGATAAATCATTAAATGAGTTATAAATAACAATATTTAGGATTTCACTAGGATGATTGGATCGACCAGTTTAGTCAAAGTTTATTTGTGTTAACCATACAAAGTTAAATTAATCATAATAGTAACTTATTTATAAGAATTAATCAGTGAACATAATCTAAATCTAAGCATGTTATATTAATATATAAACGGTTTATATATTAAAGGCCACTATAAAATCTAAAATCTAAGCATGTTTCATAAATTGTCATCAGGTACAAGGACAATGATCCTCATCCATGCTGCCATGCACATATATGCAGATCAATAATTGTGCTTCACATGAAATACAATCTCTATAATAATAATAATAATAATAATAATAATAATAATTTGGGTCAGGGTACCTTTTTCAGGAGAGTCTGGTCCATCATAAGCTCTCAAGACCAATAATTTCATCCATCTTGGTGAAGTCAGAACCAAAAATTTTCTCTACCTCTGCATTTACAAGATGGTTGAGTTATGCCTTCTCTCTCTCTATTATTGTAATTTTTGCACTGATCAGCTACCGAACCAAATAATTTTAATGTCAGAGGTGGAAACTATTTATTGAAATGGAAAGCCATCAATACGTGCATTTATCGCACAGTTCAAGTGTACAAAATTCTTTTGAGCGTTGTAAAGCCGTCCAAGAAGATGCTGATATCACAGACTTGTTTCAGTTTAATTTTCATTTAGATCAAACAGGGATCAGCTTCAAGACAGTTCAAGTGTACAAAACTGTCAGCTTCATTAAATCATCGGTAGGAGGGTAAGTAGCGGGTGCAAGTGCTCCCTATGTATGAAGCAGATAGTTTTGCTGAAATTGATCAATTTTTGAATATGTATGTAAACTGAACGACATCATTTAGCCACAATTAGCCACCTGAAAGTTAGAGGATCTTAATATTTATTTCACAACGCCGCATATAATTGACAATGAATCTTAATGAACAGAAATGCATGCAGGAAAGTTTTACAAACTGCAACAACAGAAAGATCAATCCAGATAAAACCGAAAGAAAATACAATCAACCGTGAGGCAAAGGTGGGACATAATATTTCAAACTACAAACTCAGCACAGAGTAGGATTATATGGCCTGATAAAAGGATAACAACCAGAGAATAACTCATTGCATGCACTGAGACAAGCTACTCTAAGGATTGGGAAGGCTGAAGTTCACATTCCAGTAAACTCTGAGGCTGTTTCTATGGTTCAAACTTTGTACTCCGTGTCCCCAAATGATCTTCCCGTTTCCCATTTTTCATTGTCCCAAAAAGTTGTTCTTGTCTCTACCATTTAGGCTTAAATGTGCATAAACACAACATGGCTAGCGAAGCAAGTGTTCATGTCCTTAAAAAGTTTGAATAGTCAAATGTGAAGATTATTTTGGGACGGAGGGAGTACAACGGAAAGCTGTGGTGCCTTATCTTAGCTGTGATGTCTTTTACGTTTTCTTTTCAAGGAGTTTTCGTTAAATTTCTATCATTGCACCAGAGAGACGCTGTTCTTGAAAATTGTAGAGCAAAGATAAAGAGAAACAGCCCTATAACTATGTAGGAGTAGGTACGGGAAACCCGACATAAGAGTGGAGACAAAGGATTGTGGAAGTACAGGAGGATCAGTCATGCTCATGCCCGCAGGTAACTATAGCTAAAGTCTCAATAATTAAGGACATAATTCTACGCAATAAAAAACACCAATTTTCATTTAAGTGAACAACTTAGAGATTGATTCTTATGTCAAGGATCATTCACCTACAGATATCCCCATAGACATCTTTCTAGTTCCTAAACCCCTTGAACTGATCCTTGTTCAGAAGGATGTGTTAATATTAAGGTGCTCGGACTAGGAAAATAGCACTCTATACACTTGCATTCTCACAATCTACGAAAATTTTGAAGCGGGGCTTTGGTTATTTCTTCGTCATTCATTAATTTACAGATACAGGCGGGTGGAAAAGAGTTGGGAAGAAGAAACCATTTAAGATTCACAATCTAATCACTCTTCTTGGATGTCACCTTTGCTGTAATGTAACAGTTTAAGAAAGTCAAACATTCATGCGGAAATATAATCTCATCAAGTCATTTCAAAGATTCCCCTTTGGTACTGATATTTTGGTCCTTTGCTAACTTGTCTAGCCTTAATCCATGAAGCTACAGAGACAAGGAATTGTTTAACTGGGGTCTAGGAAGTTCCATTTTCTATAAAGTGACATTCTAGGTATGATCAAAAGTGAGCAACATGCAAAGAAGTGGTGCCACATTTAAAGTAATATGATTTCTTGGGTAATCATATAACACCACTAAGACATCACCTCAGTCCCTGCAATGCTCATTGCAAGCCCAATATGTGCTTCGTGAAGAGCAGGAGCATCATTTGTGACATCTCATGTAACACCACTCTTCAAATGTTGTTGTTAAGTGCCTGACATCCACTGGTGACAATCGAGCCATTACCTGCACAACATACTTGTCATTAAACATTATACAGTGGCCAGAACCATTTTATATTATACTCCCTCCGTCTAAAATAAATGACGTTTTCCGATATAAGAGAACTCTGAAAAAGTTAACTTTTAATATTAAAAATCATAAATATCTTTGATATCCGCTTTTATGTTGTCTCCTATAACCATCCGCACAACAATTCCAGCTGATCTACAAACTGCAACAGATTCCCTAACACCAGGACGAGCAGGATCTTTGATAGTACTTACAACAAAAAGGAATAGTGTATTCCGTGCTGAACTCACTTCTAAGGTCCTTTATAGAAAATGCAAAGAGTTCAAAGAGCTTCATTGGCACTTTTTCAATTGTGTCTTTCAGATGAACAAATGTCCATACTCCCAGTATCATGAGAATTGTGTTATGTAGAGCTTCCCATACATAAATCCAGAAACCCTTTAGTAGGGTCTCAGTGAATTTGTTAGTAACATGAAGTTCTTTTCATTTTTTAAATTTTTTTTCTTTTCATTGAGTAAGCATATCCTCAGAAGTAGGAATCCCAATTGTGGTTGATGTAGATAGCTTGTTTATGATGCCCTCGGCACATTGTAAGTTACACCCGGATGCATTAAGAGAAGATCAAAATGAAAAGACCAACATAGCGTAGCCGAGTAAGTGTTCATATATTGTTGCGCGATCCTTACCATGACGAAACTGAAGAGCAGCATGCGCTATTCTAAACTTCTCCTGCGATTTTCAAATTAAATAACAAATAACTATAAGTTAGGATAGTAGTAATATACCAGTATAACAAAAATATTGCATGCCACAAAAATTATTTCTCAAAGGCAGTTGAATGCAACAGGTGATGTCTTAGTCATATACCCAGCATTATTATGGATGCTCCTTTGTGAACAATGTTGGGATTGGAGTCAAAACCAAGGAGAAGGTCAAAACTGCGGAGGAGCGAAACCGGGACGGAGCGAAAATCAGACGATCCAGCCAGACCCCTGAAAGACCCGACCGGACAAAGAAGATCCGGCCGGCCCTACAGGAGCACCCGACCGGACCTCAGTTGGTGTGAGGGCTGTTTGTTGTTCACGTGGAAAAGATTCCCAAGTTGACTATTTAGGTATACTACAAGGAATTGGTTTCCTTGTACAGACAAGGAGTCAATAACGTGTGCAGGTAATTATTTAGGAATTAGTCTCCTAAATAAGTTACTCCTTCCGTCTATGGTAATTAGGTTTTGATCAGGATTAGGTTTTGTATCCCTATAAATATATTGTGACTGCCACCATAATATTTTGTACTTACTTTGTGTAGGAGAAAGTTAGGATATCAAGGGAGAGATACAAATAGTGTATAGGAGGGGGCCGGGGGGCTAGGAGAGCCATGGGGGGCGATCCAACCCGGCCATAACTATGTTTGTATGTTCTTGGGAGGGGAGATAATAATGTATAGGTGAGAGATTATTATTGGAGAGTAGCCATGCTAGATCTATGTGAGAGCATGTGCTAAAGTTGTACTCTTTACATATATTATTATAATGATATCCTGGCTAAGTGCCCCCAGATGTAGTCATGTGTTGATGAACTGGGTTATCAAACATTGGTGTTCTTGTTCTTTCATATTACTTTATTTCATGTGTTGAATTATTTCTCCATCTTGATGACTGCTAGTATGGGCTAGTGGATGCGGAGATCCCCCAAATTCCTCAACAACTAGTATGGGCTAGTGGATGCGGAGATCCACCCAATTCCCCAACAACTGGTATCAGAGCTTTGGTTTGAGATCTAGGGGAGATCCAAGGTGAAGAAAAGAGACAACGGATTTTCGTGCAGCGCACGTGCAGAATTCGTGCAATGCACGTGCAGGCTTGGTGCAGCGCACGTGCAGATTTCGTGCAGTGCAGATTCTTCGTGTGGAAGACGTGCAGGGTAAATCTGAGAGCTGCTAGGGTTTATGGTTGAAGCAAGACACGTGCCAAATAGGTCAACGATCGTGCGGAAGATCAGAAAGTCCGAATAGTTCGTTTGTTTCTTATGAGATCTGCAGAAATTCGAGGTGGGATTTGGAGATGCAGAGATCAAGATGGATCAGGAGGTGTTCAAGGGACCTTGGGGCAGTCAAGGTGGTTGGAGAAAAATATGAAAGAAGAGGAGGAATGCATCAGGCACTTGCGTAAGCAACCGACGATGCAAAGGTGAGTGGTATAAGCCGGTTAGACCACGTGAGAAGAGGAGGACTTCTCGCAAACGACGAATTGGGGTAAGGAGGATGTTGTACTCTACCGGCAACATCAAATTCGTTCCGGGTGGGAGCAAGAGGCGCGAAGACCGGCCTATTGGTGTAAAACAGAGAGACATCAATGAACGGCATGTTAGGGGGGAGAGTGACTCAAAAGTTGCAACGCGGTGGGAGTCAAGTGTCCCTAACAGAGAGCGAGAAAATACCACAAGAAGACAATGCAAGAAGCAAGGTATGTTCGAGTTTCATGGAGGGCATTGCAAGGGGAGTGGATCTATGAGGAAGAAGGCGAAGTTAGTCTTGCAAAGAAATCAAGGTAGAAGTTGATTTGGGGAGGCAAGAAGTATCTAACACGGAGAGGTTGAAGCGTCGCTTGGTTTCAACTCGCCTTATTACTTGGGCGTGGAGGCTCATGGTGGAGGAGCGTGGAGGCTCATGGTGGAGGAGCATGGAGGCTTATCATCATCAAGGAGGAGCTTGGTGTTATAATAGTGGTGTAAAAATATTTGGTGGTTCATTCTCTGGTGGGAGTTTGATGGAGCTTGTCACAATGGTGGTTTATGCCTCCAGGTGGGAGATTGTTGGGATTGGAGTCAAAACCAAGGAGAAGGTCAAAACCGCGGAGGAGCGAAACCGGGACGGAGTGAAAATCAGACGATCCAGCCGGACCCCTGAAAGACCCGACCGGACAAAGAAGATCCGGCCGGACCAACATGAGCACCCGACCGGACCTCAGTTGGTGTGAGGGCTGTTTGTTGTTCACGTGGAAAAGATTCCCAAGTTGACTATTTAGGTATACTACAAGGAATTGGTTTCCTTGTACAGACAAGGAGTCAATAACGTGTGCAGGTAATTATTTAGGAATTAGTCTCCTAAATAAGTTACTCCTTCCGTCTCGGGTAATTAGGTTTTGATCAGGATTAGGTTTTGTATCCCTATAAATATATTGTGACTACCACCATAATATTTTGTACTTACTTTGTGTAGGAGAAAGTTAGGATATCAAGGGAGAGATACAAAATAGTGTATAGGAGAGGGCAGGGGGCTAGGAGAGCCATGGGGGGCGATCCTACAACCCGGCCATAACTATGTTTGTATGTTCTTGGGAGGGGAGATAATAATGTATAGGTGAGAGATTATTATTGGAGAGTAGCCATGCTAGGTCTATGTGAGCGCATGTGCTAAAGTTGTAATCTTTACATATATTATTATAATGATATCCTGGCTAAGTGCCCCCAGATGTAGTCATGTGTTGATGAACTGGGTTATCAAACATTGGTGTTCTTGTTCTTTCATATTACTTTATTTCATGTGTTGAATTATTTCTCCATGTTGATGACTGCTAGTATGGGCTAGTGGATGCGGAGATCCCCTCAATTCCTCAACAACTAGTATGGGCTAGTGGATGCGGAGATCCCCCAATTCCCCAACAAACAACAATATCACATGCATTTTGTACATAAGATCTAAAAGCAGCTCACCCAAATGAAATATAAGAAGAAACTTTCATGTCAAGCTGAGTATGGTAATAAGAAATCAATTTATTCAACTGGTTATTTGGTTAAATACAAACACGATGGATGTTTGTTGTCCCATTATTCATATGTACAAATTATTAGTTCATGTGCTAGGCCATTTCTATGTTCTGAAAATTTTTGGGCCAATGGTGGTCGTGAAAAGTTTTATTCACATAACCTTTCTGCGGCTGTTATTACTAATACAAAGACGGATTTTTCTAAGTAGTGGCAAAATATCGTTTCAAGAATTTATCAATTGCTTCTTAATGTATCAAACTGTTCTATTATGGATTAATCATTGTCATAAAGTGAGTTCTCAACCTCAATGACTCCAGTCCTTCCAGCTAAATGGACAGGCTGAATTAGTTCTGTTTCAGACTAAATGTTCTGTGAGCTTGTTCACTAGGATTGACCATTGGCATGTGAGAGTGAGTTCTATACCACCATCCCTTCCCACTAGCGCCTATCTTCGTACTCTCTTGAACAAAATGGTTATGCTACTAACTCCCGCTACAGTGGGACCCACAAAACATGTAACCTTCATCGTCTCACAGTAGGGGTGAGCTCGGTACGGTTTGGCACGGTTTTTGTCCAAAACCGTTACCGAGCCGAACATATCGGTTTTAGTTAAAATAGATCCCGTTACCTTCGGTTTTAATCGGTTTCGGTGTAAGCAGTTTTCGGTTCGGCTATAATAGTCGGTTTCGGCATCATTTCGGTTCTCACGACATGGTTCTCACAGCAGCAAAGAGAGACGGAAACTAAAGGATGAAATCATGAAAGGAGGACAGAGAGAAAGACATGCTCACCAACAAAAGTAGTCTCTGATGACGAATACAGAAGGGGCTGAAATCACAAATTCTTCTTCAAGTAGTGTTGTGCAGAATCCCCAAATTGTATGTGATAAGATGAATTCCAAAGAGTAGTAGCATTTGAAAGCTAATTTTGAAAGGGATTCTTACCACGAAAGGTCGCGGCCAGTAGGTCAGTCGACTGAGCGGCTTTGACTTCAACAACAATTTCCCTTCTCGCTCAAACGGCACATTTAGTTTCTAGGGTTAGGGGAATTTTGTTAGTGACAGCAAGAGGAAGTGACGAACTGTGTGAAAGTGGAACAACTCAAAAATCAAAGTAACATATATACAATCAGATGAAACGACGTCGTCTATAAGAAATCGGCTCGGTTCGGTTTCTAGTGTCGGTAGTTGTACTGGTCACCGAAACTGGGCCGACTTTTTCGGTTTTTGAGAATAGATGAACCGTGCCATACCAAAACACCAACGGAACGGTTTCTCGGTGTCGGTTTTTTCGGTGATTTCGGTTTTTTTCGGTTTTTCTGCTCACCCCTATCTCACATTGATGGTCAAACGACTTGAGCCAAAGACCGCAAGGTCGTGGCAACACTAATTGCCCGAGGAACAGGCATCCACTTCCGCAAAGGCATTATGGCATCAATTGCATGAGCCCAATGACCAGTGGCGAAGCCACACACACCCGATAGGGGTCACTCGACCCCCTTGAATCTTGGGAAATGTCAATTTAGTACCTATAAATTTCAACAAAAAAAACACACACACACACACACAAAAAAAAAAAAAAAAAACCTATTGTTTTTGCCTGTTTCGACCCCCTTAATTTTTGGTAAATCTGTAATATGATAACATTTTGACCCCTTTTTATTCCAATTTTCTATATAAAATAAGAATATTTTTTTATCCCAAGCAATCTTTACCACCTTCCCAAAATTTTGTGGCTTCGCCACTGCCAATGACACATTAAAAGCCATCAACCTTGGACATAATGCCTGAGGAAATATACCACTAAAACGGCTTTCACTTAATGAGGAATGTCAAACCATACTGCCATTCTTTCTCAAGTCAATCTGAAGGGATAAACTGACGTGACCACCTCCCAACACTAATAGACACATATCATGAGGATTCACGGCTCGTGAATTTGAACTCTAAACAATCTGCATAAGAAAAAGCTCCCCCGCTCCATGTCTTGAGCTCTGTCATGATTTAGGCATATCAACAGCTGCTGCAGGTTGGCTATATGCCCTAGCAATCTAGCACGATACTGCGTTTAAATTATCTATATCAATGCCTTCAATTCTATACCTAATCCTGTTTATCAGTTCAAATCCAAGCTCGTCTTGAATATCATCATCTCAAATACTCCCTCCGTCCCAAAATGATCTTCGCATTTGACTATTCAAACTTTTTGAGGATATAAACACTTGCTACAGGATCTATGATATGTTTATGAACTTTTAAGCCTAAATTGTGGAAATGAGAAGAACTTTTTGGGACAATGAAAAACGACAAATAGGAAGATCATTTTGAGACGGAGGGAGTATATACTTACGCCTAAATTTCAATGGCGTCATTCCATACCATAGATTCAATTTCCACTTGGAAAATAGAGAAACAGAGAACAATAAAATTATCAAATACTCTATCTTCATTTAGTTCGTTATCTAATACACATAATATCAACGATTAAAAACTTTTCCACTTCAGTCTCATAAATTTTCTTAGTATCCAAACATAAATCGAAAGAACGTAACAAAATAAAGAAATAGAACCTGATTGGATGAGGATCGTCGAACAGCATCAGCTTCAAAACGCTTAGCAGCGAAACGAAACCTAGGTTTACGATTCTTAACGACCCAACCCCATCGCTGAAGCGCCGTTATTCGGCTTCACTTTCAAAAGTTTAGGGGTGTTCTAGCTTAACAACGGTTCTCGAGTTCCAGCCACGACTTTGTCGGAAGCTTTGCCGCTTGCGATCCTACGGGCGGTGTGTACAAGGCCCGAGAACGAATTCACCGCCGTATGGCTGACCGGCGATTACTAGCGATTCCGACTTCATGCTGGCGAGTTGCACTTTACTACCATTTATGTACTCCTATATTTTAAAAAAAAAAAAAAAATCTCCATTTTTACAACTTTACAACTAGTTTGACGAATCGATGGGGCAGTTTCGATGGGCCATTATTGTGTAGTGGTCTATAGAAGCCCATTTCACGATATCCAGCCTTTGAACACGTATCTCATCCGTGTTTTGCCTTATTATGAGTAGTAGAAATAATAATAGGCTGGCCCGTAAAACTAGCCCAATATAATTTCCTAGCAAAAAAATCTTCACATTTCTACAATCTAGGCTTAGAAGTGCCCAAACAAAACAAGACTAGTGGATCAAGTGTTCATATCCTTAAAAAGTTTGAACAGTCAAATGTAAAGATCATTTGGGGACGGAGGGAGGATACTGTAAACGTAAATGTTACTACCTCTGTCTTAAAATAAATAAATGTTGAGTAATTAAATAATAAATTTACACTTAAGTAAGATTAAAAGTAAATTTAAAATATTTTCTTGAACATTTATGTTAGAACAAATACTCATCATGAATATCATTTTCACTTTTTAAATGCACTAGCGGGTAACCCGTGCTCTGCACGGGAAACCAATACTATGTTTAAAAAAGAATTAACTATAGTTAATTAATATAGTAATCATCATTTAAACTAATGAGTTGGTCTCCTGTAAAACGCGTTTTTCCTAGTGGTTAGGAAAAACGTGTTTTTCAAAACCTTCTGGCTATCACTTTCAAAAGTTCTGGCTATCAATTTCATATCCAGAAGACTTTATATTGATATCCATAAGGATTTATACTGGTTTTATACTGATATTCAGGACCCTTCTGGCTATCACTTTCAAAGGTTCTGACTATCAATCTCATATCCAGAAGGCTTTATATTGATATCGAGAACCCTTCTGGCTATCACTTTCAAAGGTTCTGCCTATCAATCTCATATCCAGAAGGTTTTATATTGATATCCAGAACGGTTGAGAAGTTCCGATTACAAAAATGCCACAGCGTTTTTTTAAAACACGTTTTTCTTAGGAGTTAGGAAAAACACGTTTTTCCCAAGATTTTGTGTAAGCTAATACTATTAATAATAATAATAATTAATCTATACGATTACTATTATTATAATAACTATTATAATTAACTAATATTATTGATAGTAGTAGTTAATACTCCCTCCGTCCCAATTTAAACTTCCTAGTTTGACTTTGCACGGAGATTAAGAAAAAATAAATGTTGTGAGTTTGAAAAGTAAAGTGAGAGAGAGAAAGTGGTAGGGAATTTTTGTTGTGAAAATGACCAGTGGGTACCACTTTCCATTTTAGATAATAAAGCAAAGTAAGAACCTTAAATTGAGACAGACTAAAAAGGAAAGTAAGAACCTTAAAGTGGGACATAGGGAGTATATTTTAATAGCAATGATTAATCTATATAATAATACTAATTATTATAATAAACTATACTATTAATAGTAATAGTTAATTGATATAGTAACTATTATGATTAATTAATATTAAAAATTAAAAATTTAACTTATATAATAACTATTATAATTAACTAATACTATAATAATAGTAATAGTTTATGTATATAGCCTATATAGTTAACTAATACTATTAATAGTAAAAACTAACTTATAAAGTAACTATTATAGTTAACTAATACTATTAATACTAATAGTTAACTAATACTATTAATAATAATAGTTAACTAATACTATTAATAGTAATATTTAACTTGTATAGTAACTACTATTGTTAACTAATACTATTAATAGTAATGGTTAACTTATACTATTAATAGTAATAGTTAACTCATATAATTACTAATATGATTAACTAATAGTATTAGCTAAGAATGAGAATATCAAAAGTCATTACATTTTAGGATGATATTGATGTGGCTTCTCCAAATTCAAGATTTTACTAAAACTTTTACATATGTCAAACCCACAACCCTCCTCACCAACTTTAGACAAATTCTTCAATACAACGGCCGCACAGCCGTGCGGCGGGCAAACCCGGTGACCCGACCTGCCCGGCCTGGCCCGTCTTTCATCCAGCCACTGAGCGACACGTGGCGCGCTGTGAGCCACTCGCTGGTTCACCCAGTCGCGCGCTGCCACGTGTACTCCCTAAAAAAAAAACCAAAAACTTTAAAATGCTATATCTTTGTATTTATAACTCAGAAAAATAAAATAAAAATACCGTTGTGTTCGTCTCGACGAGACGAGGAAAACTATATAGGTCATGATATGGTTTGATTTAAAAAAAAAAACATATTTTTTTACACACAAAAAGTTTGAGTTGCTCATCAGCTAGGATGTAACACTCTGTTCTGTTACAAGTAACACTTTCATCTTCAAAAAGTAACACTTTCTACTGTTAAAGGTAACAGCAGTTTTACAAAAAAAAATTGGTTTGCATTTCAATTGTTGCTTTCTCAATAAAAAAATTGTTACATTTAAGATATAATGTTACATTTAAGAATATAAACTATTACAATTGAGAAAAAAAATGTTACATTCATTTTTTATGAAATGTAACATTAGTTTAGTTGTCAATCCTATGTTAATTTTGGGAGAAAAAAAGTGTTACATTTGAAAAAAAGAGTGTTACATTCCTTTTAAAAGAGTGTAACATTAGTGTAGTTGTCAATCTTTATGTTATCTTTAATCTATTACAGCAAAATTGTGGTACAATTTGAAGAAAAAAAAAGTGTTACATTTCGTTATAATAAGTGTTACTTTTGTTGGGAAGAAAAAAAAAAGAAGTTGAAAAAAAAAATCGGCATTAAAAAAAAAAAATTGAAAAGGTCGCCGGCCCGCCGCACGCCATGTGGCGGGTGTACGGGAGACTGCCCCCAACTTCAATATATATATATATATATATATATATAAGATTTACATTGAAATATAATACTCCCTTCGTTCTATTTTAAAAGTAAAAAAAAAATCTCAAATTAGGTGTCCCAGCTTAGAAGTTTTTTTTTTATCAATGTCCCAACTTAGAAGTTAAAAACCATAAAAAGAAATTTTTATATTTTTCTATTTAGTGGGCCCTACATGTCACAAACAACTATACATTAACTATTCTCTACCTCAATTTCTCTCTCATACCCACTTTCTATACTCACAACACTCTACCCCACTTTTTATATTTTATTATAAAAACATTCATTTCTTAATTTGTTGAACCCAAAAAGGTTTTGACTCTTAAAGAGTACTGTTTGATGTGGAAGCCTATTGATCGAGAGCCACTAAATTGTATGAAACGTAAAGATTATATGATTATATATGAATCTTTGCCACTAAATTGCAGTGTAGAGATTTTCTAATGTCCATTAAAATGAAATTTAGACATTCATTTTTAAAAAAAATCATTTAGAAACAGAAGGTAATAAAAATGGATAACATTCCTTGTTAGTTCTAATATTTGCAAATATAGATTGAAATATAATATTGTTTAATGTAACAGCTTATTGATCAAGAGCCACTTTGATTTTCATTTACACAAAGTAGAATCAATTAAGAAAACACACTTTACACTTTATAGGTAACTAGAGCTAATGACAAACACACCACACAACAACTCTATTTTTTTTTGGTACAAAAATAGTAGTAAAGTGAGCTACCACTCCGAGCCGGGTAGGACCACAAGAGTGGCAAAGCTCTCCCAACAAGATTTTAACACTGCTGCATTCTCAGGGTTCGAACTCGAGACCTCTGGTTAAGCTAGAACACCCCCTTACCACATGATAATATAATACTCTATTTTATTTTATATCTTAACCTCAGATTTTGAATCATGACTACGTTCCTGAGTAAAATAATTTCTTGATTATAAGATCTGTAAATTTGTTAATGGTTTATGGTATGATAAATACTCCTGTCTCAGAAAAAACACTCACTTTTTTTTAATTACTACTGATTTACTTGAAATTTTACCAAAAACATTAGAAAAATCCAAAAATATTCAGATGAAACTCTAAAATTTGTTTTGATATAGTATTGAAAATACTATCCATCATAACGATTTTGATATTTAACAAAAAAAAATTGGCTTAATTTAAATTTTCTTTACAAAATTTAATTAATTAACAATAAAAATGTTGCACTGTATTTCCGAAGTAGAGAATGATACAAGTGTAAAATAAAAAGATGCACCATGTGAAAATAAGAGGAACCAAATATTCCTTCAGTCATAAATTGATGTTTTCATTTTTTTGTGGTTACTATAAATAAATTTTAAACAATGATGTTACATTAATTTAACTATACTAATAAAAATGTTAAAATTTGTTATTTATAGTATTATTGATGGTGTACCAATAATAAATTTTAAATCTTCAATAGGTTAATTATACTAACTTAATAGTTGCTCAAAAGTCATTCGTACTTGCTTAAAAAAAAAAAAAAAATCTTTCGTACTAATGAAAACTCAAAAGTCATTCGTAATAACAAAAAAAAAAAAAAAAGGTGAAAACATTACTCTCATCTTAAAATGATCTTCCCACTCTCTTTTTTCATTATTACGAATTAACATTGAGTAATAATTTTATATTGATTTGATTATCAATATATAAACTAAAACTTGTTATTGATACTGAAAGAAATTAGCGGCTAGGACTGTTTTCTAGGAACTGACCAACTGTGTGTTCAACCGTGCTTACAGTTGTCCAGACAGTTGTCCTGTCAGTTGGCGACGTCCAGAAACTCAGAAACACAGAAACAAACGCAGCGGAAATTAAATCTGATTAAACACTTCAGCAAGAAATACCTTGCTGGAAAACTTTCATTACTAAAACTTTTTCAGAGTACAAAAGGATGAAAGAAACAAAAACAATTAAAAGATCAAAACCTATTTTATCTTGAATAGACTAAACAAAAAATACTTGAGTTCTTGATGAACAAGAACCTTAAAAAAAACAAAAGACTCTCTCAAAAATATTCTGTGAATCCGTGATTGAAATCCGTCGTTGACAATGAAGAAGTCGGATTGTATTTATACAAGGCTTGGCCGCTCCTTACACTCCAAGAAATCCTTCTTTCCATATGAGAGTCTTCCTAAAATAAAACACCTAAAATACAAAATACTAACCAAAGATAAACATTAGTAGGTTAGTCAAGTAAATCAAAATAATAATAATTATCCTAAAATAAACTATTCCTAAATAATTACAACTAATTCCTAAAATAAATAAACTCTAAATATATACATTAATTAAATCAGAATCACAAAGATACACAATATTAAACTAAGAGTATTTCATACTCTTTCAATCTCCCCCTATCTTTGTGGTTCTGATCAAAACAACCAAAAAACAAAACTCTCCCCCTGAATTTGTACATTGGATTCTACTCCCCCTATAACACATCTTTCTCCCCCTTAAAATAAAGACCACATCTTTCTCCCCCTTTTTGAGAAGAACCATCAAACACAAAGAAAGAAAATTTTGAATATCTTCCACTCCCCCTAAATTTGAATCTTCCCAACAAAAATACCTCTAAGAGCATCATCAATCTCAACTCACATTGCAGAAAATCTTTATAGACCAGCGAGTTCTGCAGACTTACTAGATGACTTACCAGTTGACTGTACAATTGACTGTACAGTTGACTGTCCAGTTGTCCGCACAGTTGCACGAACAAGTTGCTTAGCACCAGCTGGATGCTTAACAACAAAAATACCAGAGCTTGATCAGAGCAGTGGCAAACAATCATTTTGTGTCACACATAATCACTTAGAGTTTCTCCAGAATTCTCGGATTTATCTGCAAAAATGTTAGAAAGAGAGCATTTGCAGAATAGGAACAAGATGAGATGAGAGAAATGAAGCTAGAAAGCATGAGGAAGAAGATATACTAAATCATAATTCACAACCAGATTCGACAAGGAAGAAATATCAAGGAATGACAAAGATTCTTCCTAAGAACTCGGGTAGGCCAAGGAGTAGGGAGAACTGAGAAACATTGAAGTACCCAATTGAATTCCAAAACAACCAAGGATTTTGATTTTAAAATTCAAACTTTTTCCATGTTTTGTGATAAATTATCCGTCCCAGAATTAAAACTTGCTAAATTCAACTGAATCCATTTAACCACAATGTACCACAATTTCCACCAACTACATAATGAAACTTGAACATCACGCCATTAGATTATCGCTAATCACATGAAAGCATTAAATATGTAACAAGGAGAAGAACAGTTCAATTTGCTGATGAAAATACCAAGGGAGAAAAAAAGCTTAGAAAAATTATGCCTAAACACACAAGCGAAGATTGTCTCAATTTTGGTGTGACATAGAATGGTCAACTCCGTTTATGACTCGGTCTCAACTCACAAGAATTCAATGAGATTACACCTTCAATCATGTAGCTTTTAGAACACCCCCTTTTTAAAGGCATATCTCCAATGAATCTGTTACGGGAAGAGCTATTCACTCTAACAATACAGTGTTACCCTTGATCTCAAGTTATGTATGAAAACACTTCAGCTTTTTGCCTAAATGAGTAGTAACTGCAAAGATTGGAGGCAGCTTGTTCTTCCCGCAAGCTTAGATTTGATGCCCACTCCATGATAAACAACACGAAGGAATTAACAAGATAATTTTATTATCAAGTCAAGAAGGGTCTCACATTCAAGGGTCAAAACTCGGAGTCAAGGAACTAAATACCAAGTGATCACAAGAGACAATCGTGCAAATAGAATGTATGCAGACCTTTTTTTTTTTTTTTTTAATTAGTGGTTACTGTAATATACAATTATACAGTTATGCAGTCAGTTGTCTGCACACTTGTGCAGTCAACTGGTATCACACAGTCCGAGAGAAAATCTCTCGAAATCCAAAGCCTTGGTAAAGATATCAGCAAGTTGATCCGTTGTGCTTACATGTTTAAGAGTAATTATTTTTTGTTCAACGAGATTTCTAATAAAATGATGCATAATATCTATGTGCTTGGTTAGGAGATGTTGTACCAGATTCTTGGCAATATTCTGGGAGCTTAAGCTATCACAAAATACAGTAAAGGTTTTACTTTTAAGATCATAATCCTTTATTATCTGGTTCATATTCAACAATTGAGTACAACAAGTAACATCTCCCATACATTCAGCATTAGATGGCCTATGAACCAAGAACCTAACATCTTTGCTTTCAAATTTTACCACTTTCTCTTGCATGTCATTGATCCAATTATTACCATTTAATGTTTCTGACACACTATCATGCTTAAACTTAGCAACAAAACAACAAGAGCTTACCTGATGGTACGCGGATTTCATGCATACCAAACCGGCTAAATCCCTGTAGTTTATTCGTTTTCCTCTTGTTTTCATCCCTTCATCCACTCCCTGTATACTTGAAGCAGCATTATTGCCTCTGCTTTCCTGATCTTCAAAGATTTCAGAATCTGAACTGGAATCTGCTTCTGTCAGACCATCTGTCGTGGCAGTTGACTGTTCATCAGAACTGTCAGTTGTCCTCACAGTTTGTGTATCTGCAGATTCTGTTGTGGACTTTGGATCAAATTCATCATTAATCTTTTCATGCTCCCAAGTGCACCCTGTAATGCAATTCTCAACACAATTGAAACTAAGATCAGGAGCATTATCAAAAATTGGGTTAAAACATGAATGATTTTCAACCAACTTGTAACAATGATCAGAGGATCGAATGCTAGAAAGAACACACACACTTTTGTTATAAAAAACTTCGCATTTGGACTTGTCAAACTTAACAAATAAGTCATCATCACACAGTTGACTGTTACTTATCAAATTTGCTTTCAACCCGTCTACATGTAAGACATTGTGCAAATTTGGCAAGCCGTCAACACACAACGTACCTTTACCAATGACCTTTCCCTTAGCACCTCCACCAAAATTGACATTTCCTCCTTTGAAGACTTCATAATCTATGAGATGCTTAAGAGAACCGGTCATATGACGAGAACAGCCGCTATCAAAGTACCAAGCTCCTTCCACACTACTATTGAAGGAGGTAAACACCACTTGACACTGTAAAGTGTCCTTTCTTACCCAATTCTTTTTTCCTACCTGCTGCTGCTTGGGCGGTTGACAGGGCAACTGATTGTTAGATTGTGCCCACAGTTGTCGTGTCAGATGACCGCTGTTCTTGTCCAGACCGAGTTCCTGTTTCAGTTTATAACAAAAAGGACGAATGTGTCCAGGTGCAAAACAATGGTGACACACGTATCTCCTTTTTCTGTTTCTCTTATTTTTATGAGGAGATACGTGATTAGCACTCAATCTCTCATTGTTTTTCGAAGTGCACTCACCTTCCTTAACAAACACTGGATCTCCATAGCCTAAACCTGATTTTCCTTGGTTCCCCATGTTCAGAACCTCTTCCAATTTAGCCTTGCCATTGTTAAGTTTATTGAGAGTGTTAGTTTCTTTTTCAAGATTGCTTTTATACTTTTCACACTCATTGTCTTTCTTGGTAAGCATGACCTCTAACCTGGCTATGGAGTTCTTCTGAATATCACTTTCACTCGACAAACTCTCATTTTCAGCCTTTAATTTCAGATTGTCAGAGGTGAGTTTTTCATTTACCTTCTTGACTGCCTTGAGTTGTTCCATTCGCTTGGACCAATCTGCATGAAGCTCAACATATGTATTGTACAGATCTTTATAGGTTGCACTATCTTCATCCTCCTGATTGGATTCTTCAGATTCTCCTGCAGAAGTAGAGTTAAAACAGGTATACACATTAGTACCATTTGAGTTGACAGTTGTGCTGACAGTTGACTGTTCATCTTTACTGTCAGATTCACTGTCAGAACTGTCAGGGAGGAGGATTGTGATGATCGTAAAAATGACAAGTTTGCTGTCTGATCATCATCATCTGAATCACTTAAGGTTGCAGAAAAACTCATCCCTCTCCTTTTAAGTGTGTTAGCACACTTATTGGCATAGTGACCAAATCCTAAACACGCTCTACATTGAACGGACTCAATAGATCTTTTGTTTTTAGAAAAATTATTTTTCACACCATGGGTTAATTCATAAATGGTTAAGACTCCAATAAGTTGGTCAAAACTTAGAATCTCGATATCATAAAATTCCTCTACCAAAGAGATTATCAGTTTGAATCTTTCTGGCAGGGATCTTAATATTTTGCGTACGAGTCTAGATTAGAGATTGATTCCCCTAACACATATAACTCATTTGCAATATTTACCAATTTAGAAGAAAAATCTTTGATGGTTTCATTTTCTTTCATCTTAAGATTTTCAAACACAATCATTAAAACCAAAAACTTGTTTTGTTCACAGTCCATAATGGCCACTTTCAAAGATCGATCTCAATATGTCGAGACCAGGCTCTGGTACCAATTGAAAGAAATTAAGCGGCTAAGACTGTTCTGGGAATTGACCGACTGTGTGAACAACTGTGTATTCAAACGTGCTAACAGTTGTCCAGACAGTTGTCCTGTCAGTTGACACGACGAACAGAGTAATATGCAGCGGAAATAAAACGAAATAAATTAAACACTTCAGCAAGAAATACATTGCTGGAAAACTTTCATATATGAAAACGATCTTGCAGAATACAAGTCGAATGAAAGAAACAAAAGTTATTAAAAGAACAAACTATTCTAGATTTCTAGAACAAACTAAAACACTCAAACACTTAGAGTTCTTTTGGGAAGAACTTCTAAGAAAACACAAGGACTCTCTAAACCTTTTCTCTCTGAAATTATGATCTGGAATCCGTAAAAAAGAGAGGAGATGCCGACTGGCTTTTATAAGTCTTCTTGGCCGCCACTCCAATCCAAGAGATCTTCAAGCAACCAATCAAACTTTCCTTATGAGAGTCCACCTAAAAATAAACACCTAAAATACAAAATACTAACCAAATATAAACATTAGTAGGTTAGTCAAGTAAATCAAAATAATAATAATTATCCTAAAATAAACTATTCCTAAATAATTACAACTAATTCCTAAAATAAATAAACTCTAAATATATACATTAATTAAATCAGAATCACAAAGATACACAATATTAAACTAAGAGTATTTCATACTCTTTCAGATACACTATTAATAATATTATCAATACCACATTTTAAATTTTCGTTAAAATAGTCAAATCGATATAAAATCATTGTTCAAAGTAATAATTGCTGAAAGAATAGAAATATAGTTTTGGAAAGGAAGGAGTAATAGTGGCAAACCAAGTACTCCCTCCGTCACGGTTTAAGTTTTATAGTTTGAGTTTACACGCTTATTAAGAATCAATGCAAAAATAATGGAAGTGGGTTAAACAAATGTAGGGAGTTATGGATATAAACGTTCAAAGTATTATTCATAAAGCAAATGGGTGAAAAGTAAGTTAGGTAAAATTTTTATTTTTTTTTGTAATTAAATGAACTTTTGAAGAGAAGATTGTCCAAACACTGTTCACACTTTGCCATTTATGAAAAAACAACAACTAAGAGCCTTAAATTGAGACAAACAAAAAAGGAGAATAAGAACCTTAAACTGGGACGGATGGAGTAATATTTTGGAAATGAAGGAGTAATAGTTGCAAACCAAGTGAAGAACCACAACTGCGGATGCAAATTGTAACCAACAGTAGTGAACTCATGACTAAAAGTAAGTTGGTACACTTAATACTAGAAGGTTTTTTTTTACACTTATCATTAGAAGGAAAAAAATATTTTAAGATAAAAATGTGAAAATAGTGGAGATACTGTCACCCACTATATTGGCTTTGTCTCCGCCACTGGTAACCAGTGACATCACAAAAACAAGTATTCAAGTGAAACAGTTGCAATAACAAATTTGTTGTTGTGTTACAAGTTACAACGGTAATATCATTTCATCATATCTCTTTTTTATAGATGCATGCGGTAGACGTTAAGTACATGTATTGAACAAAATCAGTCAGTCTCCGTTTGTTTCGCGGAAAATAACTTTTGGAAAACGATTTCTTGGAAAATGTTTTCCGGAAAATGTAATTTCCACTGTTTGGTGAATTTTAAGAAAATGCTTTCCGAAAAACTTTTTTAGATACATTAATTTTGATCACCAGTATATATTAAAAAGAAATAATCAATAAATTATCAATTATCTCCAATTTCAATTATAAAGTAATGGAAATGTAGTTTAATAATTATAATGGACTAAAGTTAATAATTTAACATATTGAAAAATATTCATAAAAATAAAATATTATTAGACATTTTCTAATTAACTGAGTATATTTAAAAAATAATTTTCGTAAAACAAAAATTGGAGTTAAAACAAGTGTTAGCATTTTCCGGAAAATGTTTTCCTTAGGCGGAGGTAAGGAAACGTTTTCCTTAGGAATGGAGGAAAACCATTTCCTGGAAAACATTTTGCCCATTTTCCAGTGTTTAACAAACACCGGAAAATGGAGAAAATGTTTTCCGAAATATGTTTTCCTCGGAGCCTCAGTCTCACAAACATCTAGATTAATCTCTCTCACACAATATCCTCCAAAAAAGAAAAATGTGAAACATATCAACACTGAAACTACTATTGAAATTTTGACTTAACGATTATCCATCTTACATTTGTCTATTTAAATGTTATGCTATTATAAAAAAATAAAAAAAAAACAAAAAAAAAACATGTGGTTACATTTGTCTATTTAAATGTTATGCTATTAAAAAAAAAACAAAAAAAAAACATGTGGTCCAAACTATTCAAAGTATAAATGACATTGGAATCCACCTTATCCATGACAATATCCTGCCTTTGAACCCTACGGCGAAGAAAAAGAAGAAGAGTTTATAAGTCCACCTTATCCAAGAATGTCAAATCAAAAGATTGAAAGCAGGAAACAACACCCATATAAATCGCAGAGTTGGTTTCGGGGGAAACTAGTTCCTCAATAAATTATAAAAAATCTACTTTTTAACCTTTTAACCCTAAGTCTTAAATCTTAAAGGGTCTAAACCCTAAACCTTAAACCCTAAAATTTAACCCCTATAAAAACAAGATTTTTTATAACTTATAGAGAAACTAGTTTCTCCTAAAATTTTCTCTAAATCGCACGGGAAAACCTAAAGGAAAGTGCGCGGTGGGGATGGTGGCATCTTTACGCGTGCTTCCAAACTAAAATCTCATTTCATTACCTTTTCTCGTTAGCTATATTTCCTTAATTTAGAAAAAAAAAATGTAGAATATAAAAGAGAGAGAGATAGAATTACATAGACAAATTCTCATATACAACCGATGCACGGTAGGGATGGCCAAACCGGACCGGAACCGGAAAACCGGACCGGAAAAGCCCGGAACCGGAGCAAACCGGGGAGGAAACCGGAACCGGACGAACCGGAACCGCAAGGCATCCGGGCCGGTTCAGGGTCACATATATGCCGAACCGGACCGGAACCGGACCAAACCGGAACCGGATTGTGCCAAACCGGAACCGGGGTAAGCGCGGGCCGGTTCAGGGTCACCCTTTTGCCGAACCGGAACCGGGCCCGGAACCGGTTTTGGCCATCCCTATTGCACGGCCAAACCCATGAGCTGCATCCGCCGACCCGCCCAGCCAACCTCTCCCACCCTCTCAAATCGCGACACGTGGCAAGCCTAAAAGAAAAAAAAAACCCATTAACTTTAAAATGCTATATCTTGATATTTATAACCCATATTTTTTTTAAAAAAAAAATACAGTTGTATTCGTCTCGACGAGACGAATAAAACTACATAGGTCATGATATGGTTTGATTTTTTTTTTTAAAAAAACATATTTTTTTACACACAAAAAGTTTGAGTTGCTTATCAGCTGAGATGTAACACTCTGTTCTAATAAAAGTAACAGTTTCATATTCAAAAAGTAACACTTTTACAGTCAAATATAACAGCAATTTTACAAGAAAATTTAAATTGTTTTGATAGTTTTTGTGGTTAGAAAAAAATAATATTTGAAGTGTAACAAAGTGAATATATAATTATAAATTTTTATATAGATGAATGTAACATTTTTATTTAGTAAATGTTACTTTTTTTCTTTAAAAAAAGAGTAGAAATTCATATATATAATCGAGTTGCATTTTAATTGTTACTTTCTCAATAAAAATTATTACATTTAAGATATAATGTTACATTTAAGAATATAAACTGTTATAGTTGAGAAAAAAAATGTTACATTTATTTTTTATAAAATGTAACATTAGTTTAGTTTGTTAATCTTATGTTAATTTTGGAAAAAAAAAGTGTTACATTTGAAAAACAGAGTGTTACATTCCTTTATAAAAAGTGTGACATTGGTTTAGTTATCAATCTTTATGTTATCTTTAATCTATTGCAGCAAAATAGTGATACATTTTTTTTAAAAAAATGTTATATTTGAATAGAAAAAAGTGTTACATTTCGTTATAATAAGTGTTTCTTTTGTTAGGAGGAAAAAAAGTTGGGGTGGAAAAAAAAAAGGAAAAAAATCTCAGCAAAACAAAACAAAAAGAAAAGAAAGAAAAGAGGAAGGGGCTCCTGTTGCACGGTGTAACCGTTGCACAGGAGACCCCCTCGAATTACATAAGGTTAATATCTTTATAAAAAAAATGATAATTAAATAAAATAAAGGGTCGATATTATTATTTATTTACGATGTCCTAATAAAAAGCAAATGATTGAACACTTAACCTCAGATATTGTGAGCCTTGACTTTTATCAAAACCACTCTTTTTTCAGTTTTAAAAAAAGGGTTAATTGCAATTTGGTTACCTGAGTTTTACCAAATTCTTCAATCGGTTACTAAATTTGTCAAAGTTGCGATTGGGTTCCTGAGTTTTTCGAACCGGAGCAATTAAGTGTAAAATTCGTTAACTAGTTAAAAAAGTAACAAATTTATCACATGTGCCAAACACGTGATATTTTTAGAGGATAACAATGTCATTACATAACCACCACCATCATCCTCACAGCCACCACCACTACCACCATCCTCACAACCACCACCACAATCACCATCACAGACAGCCCAAAAACAAAATCTAAAAACCCAAAATTAAATACCAAAATACAACTAATTTAAGATTAACATTACCAGAAAAAATGTTTCCACTACTAGATGGGAACAACAAGGAGCAAGAAAACTATTCTAGCGATCCAAGCAGCCTTGCCGGTGCTTCTTGGCGACAAATCCGAAATCAGAGGCGGCGTGCTTGCCTTGGTAAACGAATCCACCACTCACCTTCACCTCAGATCTTGATTTCCTTCTTTCAATTTTGGCTGATTAAATCTGGGCAAAATCAAATAATATGAGAATTTGGGTAAAATCAAAATGGGTTTAAGAGAGAGGAACCAAAATCCAAATCCTTGAAGAAAAAAAGAGAGGGTAAAATCAATATTTGAGCCGGTCATAATCAAGAAAAATGTGAATTCTTTCATGGTGGAGGTCCATCGTCAAAACCCGGAACCTGAAACAATAGTATCTGAGTTCGGTTCAGTCAAAGGTTCGGCGGAAAAGGTTACTCTCACAGGTTACTGTCCCTTTTCTGAAGAAATTGAGCCTTGCCGTTTGGAGATCTTGCCGGCGGCCGCTTCCGACGCTCCTCAATTTTGTTTGGTCTTTCATGACTGAATTGCAAGTTGCAGCTGGTTGTTAATGAAAATGGGTATTTTTCTTGTTGAAAAAAAAAAGAAGGGGATATGGCCGGCGGCAGGGACGAATAGGTGGGGGAGGAGGGGCTATTTGTAAAATAAAAATTGACACTTAAGCCTTTTGGGTTAGGGAAAATTTTATTAGGGTCTACAACTATTGTTTTACTTTTAAATAATGGGTTGTGTGACATTTTTGCCCTCATTAAAATATCACGTGTTTGGCACATGTGACAAATTTGTTTCTTTTTTAACTAGTTAACGAATTTTACACTTAATTGCTCCGGTTCGACAAACTCAGGAACCTAATCGCAACTTTGACAAATTTAGTAACCGATTGCAGAATTTGGTAAAACTCAGGTAACCAAATTGCAATTACCCAAAAAAAAAAAAAAAAAAAAAGTCGGCATATAGAACGATAAAGGCAAGAAAATCATTTCACGGGTTCATATGATTCCTAAACTTTTATTTTATATGTAATGGAAATCATTATTCCAAAAGTTATGCATATAATAATCTTAGTGGTAATCATGGTTACAAAGGAATGACTTCAAACTCCTTTTCTCATGGAACTGACGAGGAACCCATTAGATGAGACAATAATAAGTCCACCCTAATTGAAAGAGATCTTCCTACCTATTGTGTCCATGTGTTCTTATTCAGTGGCGAAGCCTGGATTTTTTGAAAAGGAGGTCAAGGTTGCTTGGGGATAAGTATTATTGTTAAGGTCTACAAATTTAATATGCAAGGGGGTCGAATAGTGTTATTTTTTCTCAAATTTAAGGGGGTCAAAATGAATAAATTCGTCATTTTTTTTATAGTAAATGTAATTTTCTAAAATTTTGAAGATACTAAAATTGACACATTTAAAAATTCAAGGGGGTCGAGACCCCCTTCCCTTTGCCCTAGCCTCGCCACTGTTCTTATTGGAAGAAGAATTGCTTAGTATATAAAGGTGCACATTAATATGAGGTTTTTTGAGAGATATCCAAAACAAATTCGTTTGGGCTTCGACTAGAGCGGAAGATATCATATTAATGTGGAGTGGTGTAGTCGCGGTCCCAACAACTGGTATCAGAGCCAGGTTAATGGAGTGGCCCGACGCGCAGTGGACTGACAATTGAAAGAATAATTGCTTAGTATATAAAGATGTTCACACACTCCATCAGTCTGGGGCCTTTCTGGAGATGTCAAAAAACAAATCTGTACGGGCTAGGCTCAGAGCGGATAAGATCATACTAATATAGAGTAGTGGGGTACGGTGGTCGGGGTCTCAAAACTTGCAGTTCACATAATTAAATTATATCATCTCATTTTTCAATGTAATTCAGTAATTAAAATTAAACTTGAGCAAAATAACATTTGCCTGAATTGAACAAAACAGATGAACAAGGAATCAGATGGAGATTTATAAGCGGATTTCGAATCGCTGCATCCCCTAGTTAGCTCCACCCAATGGTTCTGATTGGAGCTACCTTATTTTAGCTCCACCCAACAGATGAGATGTGTCCGAGCTCGGTGGACCCACAAAAAATTGAAATCATCTTAGCCGCACAGATAATGAGCTCGCATATGTGGCATCGATTTGAGCCATTGGGTAGAGGGGTGACCCGGAACCGCTCCACCCCAAACCGCTGCACCCCTCCACCCAATGGCTCAGATCGAGGCCACATATGCGAACTCATAGGGGTGAGCAAAAAAACTGAAAAACCGAACCAAACCGTTAAAAACCGAAAAACCGACATCGAGCCTTCAAAACCGGTCCGGTTCACAAAACTTATAAGACCGAAAGTTTTCGGTCCGGTTTAGGTGCGCATGTTGGCAAAACCGGTAAGGAACCGAACCGAGCCGATTAGAGTTAAACTACGTCGTTTTGGTTATGGTATATATGTTTCTTTCCTCCTTTTCCACCCAGCATGAGCACGCCCCATTCCTCATTTTGAGTTTGCCCTAGTCTGTTCAAATCGACACATTGACACAACACCCCTTTCTCCCTAGCGTCGTCGGCAACCCTTGGTAAGATTCTCCCTTCTTTCTCTCGATTACACTTTTATTTCTCCCTCAATCTCACTTCTAATTTCTTCACTTACACCCATCTCCCTCAGTCTCTCTTTCTAATTTTGTCAATTACACCCATCTCCCTCTCTCTCATAGCTGCATCTTCCCTCTCTTCATCTTATAGGATTGATGAAGAAATCAACAGTCGCTCTTCCGAGATTAATGAAGAAAGTAATGGCCATCTCCTGCGACTGAAATTACTTCCAAAAAGTGAGTCTTTCTTACCCAATTTCTCGTATGGCTTAAGTTTCATGTGTGCATAGGTATACTTCTTTTGATTTCTAGATTGTCCCAGTTAACTACAAAAACGTAATTAATCTTCTCCTCTCCTTAGATTTGTCAGTTTTGTGATTAAAATTATGGATGGCCTTTTGAAACCGAATAGCCACCGAACCGATGACAACCGAAGCCAAAAACCGAAAAACCGAAACCGTTAGACACCGAGGGCTAGCGGTTTATGTAGGGTAGAAACCGAACTTACTCGGTTTGGTAATGGTTTTGGCATGAAACCGAGCCAAACCGAGCCGAGCTCACCCCTACGAGCTCATCATCTGTGCGGGTAAAATGATTTCAATTTTTTGTGGGTCCCACCGAGCTCGAACACATCTCATCCGTTGGGTGGAGCTAAAATGAGGTGGCTCCAATCAGAACCATTGGGTGAAGCTAACTAGGGGTGCAGCGGTTCGAAATCCGATTTATAAGCATGCAAATGTAGTTGGGTTGGGACCTATCCTTTGAGCTATCCTATTCAAACATTAGCCAAAGTGGAGAAAAGTCATAGACATACAGCTAGTATATAATAAGATGCTAAATTACAAAGTAGGAGGTAGCAAAGATAAAAATGAAGTGTAAAGTGTAGATAAGCGATAAGCACAATGACTCACCATCATAAGTACCACATAGTGACTTCCTAAAAAAAAAAAAAAAGAAGTTAAAATAGATACTTCTAGGTTAATTTTGAGCACTCCCCCAATAATTAGTGCTCATTCACATACGAGCAACTTAGGCCTCATACGCTTGTGCATCCCATTATTTAATTTCACCCGTTATTTCAATTTTGATGATCAAATTAACTTTAATGAAAATGATAATTTGTTAATCTATGTAAAATATAAAAAATATTTTTAGGATTAAATACTAATGTGATATTTAAACTTGGCATTTTTTATTAGTTTGATTAGTTTAGTCACACATAAATATATTTTTTGTTATTTCGACGGTTTCATCTGTTTTTTTATATAAAAATACCTATCTTAAGGGGCTCAGCCGATAAAACTGTAATACGAGTATGGATCACATTATTATTTAGCGCAGGTGTGTTCAATGTATTTTTGAAAATGCACGAAAAGAAAGTGCATGGCACAAAAGAAGCCAACATGAGAACCAAAATTAATTTAAAATATTTAGTAGGGACCAAACTAATGTTCATTTTCCTAGAAAGTTTGTTTCATTTTATTTTTTATGGTCAACACACACGTTAACTTTAACCATGCATTAGTATCAATCCATTGATCATAACGAAATTATAAAAATTGTAATTGATAAATCACTTAATAATTTATCAATTATAATTTTTAGAATTTCACTAGGATGATTAAATCGACATCAATATTTTATTAAAATTCATTTGTATTGATCATAAAAAAACAAATAGATTATAAACGAGACAAACTTCTAAAAAAGAGGGAGTAAAAAGTTTAAATTTCATGAGGATAAACATTTTTTTTTATTAAATGTCAGATAAAGTTTAAATGAGTTGATCACTAGAATCGATGTGAGATTATTTGGAGTCCATCAAATGCTTTTTTATGCTAAAATGACCCGGTCAGCTGGACTGCACAACAAAAGGTACGAATATCTGATAATTAAAATCAACTCAAGTGAACTGGCTGGAATTCTTTTTGGTTACGAAGAGACTCAAATTTTTATGTGAATCATGCGGCACCTGTTGGGATTGGAGCCAAAACCAAAGAGAAGTTCAAAACCGAAGATGAAAGAGCAGAAAAATCCGAGCAGGACTGATGGGTTGGGCGACCGCCCAAGAAGGGTCGGGCGACCGCCCACTTAGGCAGGAAGTCGGGGTCGGACTGCAGCTTGGCGTGAAAGTGGTAGGAGTTGACTGGAAAAAGGAATCTGAGTTTTCCAAGGAATTAAGTTTCCTATATTACTAAGGTTCCTAATTCACAAGGAGATTTATCCTTGGTGGAAAAGAATTTAAATGTACTCCTTCCGACTTAAGGACTTCGAGTAAATTAGGTTTTGATCAGGATTAGGTTTTCGTATTCCTATAAATATATTGTGATAGCCACCATAATATTTGGTACATTAGAAAAAATAGCCAGAGAGAATCTGTGAGTCACAAAAAAAGAGAGCCAAGTGAGTGTTAGCCCTTGGGGGTGCCCTTAGGGGCATTCCATGGATGGGTTGAAGCATGTCTAGGGTTTTATGTGCGATGAGAGTGTTTATATAGAGAGATTATCTCCTTGCTACATAGAGCAGTAGGCTTTATTGTAAACATGCACAGATTATGATATTAGTGAAATATCCTGGCTTGGCAGTCCCCCAGATGTAGTCATTGTTGTTGACGAACTGGGTTAACAAATATTGTGTTCTTTTCTTGTTGATTATTTTCATATTATTCGTATGCATGGTTGTTGTGTCTCACCATTATCAGAGTTGTATGGGCAAGAACTGCACGGATATACCACAATTCCCCAACAGCACCATAGTTTCCTCTTATATGGTTTGTCTCTGACTTGATCAATACACATGATCACATATGGGATTACTCGCTTGTATTTTCTTTGTTCGATTCAAACATTGCACGGAGATCCTCTCTATCACATTGTCTTCACTCTGACTTCTGAAGATCGCCTGGTAACGGCGGATACACAGAGGAACGAGAGGGGGCTGTGGCCCCCACTGACTTTCTAAAAAAATAATATTAAAACCCGTTTTAAACTAGTCATCATGCGCCCAACCAATAAAGAGTTAAAAAAAAAAAAACACAGTAAAAACACACATACAAACGCACGCCGCAGACAGAGACAGAGACAGGCGATTACGGCGATGGTGGAAAGGGTTAGCTTCTACGGTCAAGGAAGGGTTCTTTAGGCGCTCGTCTCTCTCTCTCTCTCTCTCTCTCCCGCGCTCTCTCCGTTCGTTTCCGGACAATTTTGCCTTTGTTTAGTCGGGTTATTCAGAAACTTGAAACTCCAAGAAGGTATTTTTGATCTCTTGACTTCATCCCTCTTTCTTTTTGTTTATTTACAATACATTACGTGAAATACATCAATTAAATTACTTTTGAGGGGTTTTGGGATGATGATTCTCATGATTTCAACCTATTTTGGGTGTTTTTTTTTTCGGGGGGGGGGGGGTTATTGCAACAATCTTGGATTACTAATTTGTCAAACTAAGAGTAAATTCAGTTTTTATTTTTTTTTTTGTGATATCTGTGATTTTAAGTTGATAAAACACACTTCACTAACAACTATCTCAAGTTCTCAACATTTATGTGATTGACTTGATTTAGCAACATCAACATGTGTTTCTATTTCAACATCAAATATTTTTTTCTTTTTAGTCAATAACTTTGATTCGTTTAGATAGTTTGTATGTAATCTCTTGTTAGTTAGTTAAAATAAATTTTTTATTGCAGTCTTGAAAGTATGAAAAGATATTTCAAGACGGTTAGTTGTGAAGAGTTATCACCCTCTTTTGTTGAAGCACCGGTTTCTTAGTGCTCCAAATGTCCAAGTTGAACAAGTATCAAAGAATGTGAATGAATTGCATACCAAAGATTTAATTTTTAATTGCAAAATGATATATAACTTTGTAAATTGCAAAGATTTAATTTTTAATTGCATTGATATTATTTTTGTGTACTAGTTTATACTATTGTAACTAATGAATTGCGTAAATGTTGTTGGTTTTGTTTAAGCAGCAAGTAGCTGGTATGCAAAAGCAACAGCAACAGCAAGTATGCAGGTATGCAGCAACAAGTATGCAGCAGGAGCAAGCACAAAAATAAGTCCAGGTATGTCCCTCATGTGACTTCCTTAATTTATTAGTTAAAATGCTCTTGTGTATATGACCAGTGGCGAAGCCACCCTAGGGTGATGGGGGTCATCTGACCCCCCTTGATTTTGAAAATATGTCAATTTTACCCTTTTTAAATTTAGAAAAATAACAGTTTTAACATTAGAAATATCATTTTTTGCAATTTTTACCCCCTTAAATTTAGGAGAAATTAACACGATATCATAATTTCGACCCCCCTTCCACTACTTTTTTGGCTTCGCCACTGTATATGACATTAAAAGTTTTATCCCCCACTCATGAAAATTTCTGGATCCGCTACTGCCTGGTTCGACACTTTTTTGGAGATGGAACTTATATAGTTTGCAATGCATATCGCCTCGCGTATTCTCTAACTTTACATAATTTCTATGATCGATGATCAAGTTTCTTGTTTTCTACAAGGAGTTATAAATTATTTAAAGGATCCTCATTTGTTTGTTGAATAAATGTGAAATATGATTTTTCATACGAGCAATGCTAGGGGCACAAAATAAAGTTACAAAATCTTGCTCACAATATGAGGTGGCGATATTTTATTGGTTGCATCGATAATGGACCCGTCACACTCTAATTAAAAAACCAATAAAATCTTGACACCTAGGATTTTGTGAGCATGTTTTTGTGACTTTTTTGTGCCCCTAGTATTATTCTTTTCATATTACCATATCTCTTCAAATACTATTATCAAATTGTATATTTTAACAATTAAATTTTCATTGTTCAAACAATAAAATTAAACAGTTAACTTCTTATTTATTGAAAAATGATTTGATTAACAATTAAATTCTCATTTTGCGAACAATAAAAAACATATCTATGTTTATAACACATACTCCCTCCTCCGTCCGTCCCATAACCACGTGGACAATTTTCTATTTTGGACGTTCCATTGATAAGTTACACTTTCTTAAAATGGTAAAGAATCTTTATTATTCCCCTCATTCATTCTCTCTCATACTTTACTTTTATACTCACAACACCAATCAATCTACTATTCCCTACTCCACTTTCTCTCTCATACTTCATTTTTCACACTCACAACAAGTACACATTACTATTCATCCCTTAATTCACGTGCAAAACTCATTTCGTCCACATAGTTATAAGATGGAGGGAGTATATGTTTTTTATTTTACGCAAAAGATAGATTAACAATGTACGACTTATCTTTATTTCTATTATATGTTGTCATTTTAAAAATGGAGTCAAAATTGATAAACACCAATTTAAGTGAACCCATTTAAATTTACAACACAAAGGAAAAGAGAAGGGGATTGAGAAATGAGAGGGATGCGGCAACAAGAAAAAGTAAGTACTAGTAGTATTTGTGATAAAAGAGTTTTGTTTGGGTGTGGAATGGAAAGGAGGGTGGCTAGTGGTGGCTACCCATTGAATCCTATTCCATCTTGGCGACCCTACTAGCATAGTACTAGTTCTAGTAGGCCATCTTATTTATCATACCACTAGTCCTTTATATTTACTCGTGTCATAATTATTGCTATCAAATGCAAGTTTACGGTGATTAACAAAATATATTGAAAAATAAGTATTGTGAGTAGGAAGGAGAAAGAAAATAAGTTAGCAGATAATTGTTGTGAGTGAATAAGAGAGAAAAGTGAACATGTTGGGTAAGTAGCAATAAGTATAGGACGCCCAAAATAAAAATAAGCAGCAATAAGTATGAGGCGGAAAGAGTACTCATTTCCCATATTCATAACCAAAAAAACAGAGAGGGACGTGGGAGAGATTCCATGTGAATATCACGAGGACTGCCATTGCCATTGGAATTGCTTGTCGAGTCTCGACGATTTCTATCAAATTAACCTTTAACCCTACACTTAACTTGCAAGTTTATCAACTTTTTGGCATCTTCAATTCCTCTGTCCGGGACCATCGTCCCATTCACATTCCCATCAACTATTTAATGGCAATAGTTTTTTTTTTTTTTTTTTTTAAGTCTCTTTAATCCCTCCGTCACGGTGAAGTTTTCTGGTGTTTTGCACTTTATTTATGGGATGGTGAGATCAAAAAACAATTACTCGTATTTATTAATAAATGATTCACCGTACATATTTAATTTAATCAACAACCAATTCAATAAAACACAATTTCACACACCCCGATTCGGGGTAAGGGAAAAACTATCTTTATGATTAATCAGTCTATCCAGCAATGATTCATTAAACTATTGACAAATTGAGAACCTTAAAACGTTCAAGCCTATACTTCGACATAACATTGTGTCGTCAAGGACATGGAGTGGTTGCTACCGTTAATTTGGTAGCAGCGCTATTTCAACACGTACAATTTTTAACCACATGAGACCTTGACCTTGTCTTGATAAATGATAAATTAACTTAATTGATCACACAAATTTATTAGGTATCACACTATCAATTAAATTTTCATTGTCCAAAATAAATCGTACGGTCATATGTGACCATTCCCAAATCCGTGGTATCATCGGTAATGTTCAATAGGCATCACATGATACATTTCCACTCCTCGTTAGTCATTACTCCAAAATGGTAAAAGGAGTTGCAGCTATCAAGTTTGCGTCATTTCCTTGATAGGCTCTTTTCCCATTTAATTAATCAAAGCCAACTGTGCTAAGGTACTCCATTGCTAATTCTTAAAAAGGAAAAATAAAAATAAAAATACTGTTATAATATATTATTATGTGGATGTCATTTGAACCAGAAGTGTACAAGATAAGCTTTGCAAGATTATCTTTCGCGAAGCTTACGAAGGAAACTTTGTAAATATCTTCAGTGAAGCTTATTAGGGAAGCTTGGTAAATATCTTCAGAGAAGCTTACAAAGGAAGCCTTACTAAAGGATAGTATTTATCCTTATGGAAGCTTATAGAGGAAGCCAATTTTCACCTATAAATAGTAGGCTCTGGTTTTCATTTCAATATACTTCAGAAGTTCTTAACTTCTATCTTTCTCTCTTGTACACTCTCTCTATAATAGTCTTGAAATAAAATATTATCTATTGAGATTATGCTCTTGGTTCTTTAGTTTTATAACACGTTATCAGCACGACTTCGTTCTAGTTCCAGATCCTGAGCTATAGTCACCAAAGTAGGTACGGTATCGGTAAGATCTACCTAGTCTCTTTTCAAGTTATTTCAAAACTATATCTTATATATGTTTGCAGGATTTTAAAATAATAAGTGAATATAATTCTACGATGTTGAAAATTACATCACAGTTAAAACTATGTGGAGAAAGAATAACTGATAACGATATGCTAAAGAAAACTTTCTCCACATTCCTTCTTTGATTTGCTCCTGCAGTAGCAATATCGAGAAAAAGGGTTTAAATGATATTCTGAATTGATCTCATATGGCTGAGCAAAATAATGAGATCTTATTGAAAAACCACGAAGCCCGCCCCACTGGCTCTACTCTGTTCCCTGAAGTGAACGCGAGTATATATGATAATACTGAGCAAGGCCGAGAACGTGGTCGTGGACGTAATCGCGACCGTGGTCGGGGGAGATTTAATAATCGGTATCATAATGACAATCACCCCAATAATGATGGAAAAATTTCTCGCCACCAGAAGTGGAATAGAGAAGGTAATAATGAAATATCATCGACTAGACAAATTAAGCAACCGATAAAAATTGAGAATTTATGTTATCGGTGCAGAATGAAAAGCCATTGAGCCCGTACATGTCGTACGCCTAAACATCTTGTTAAGTTGTATCAAGCATCAATGCTGAATAAAGGGAAAGATGTTGAAACAAATTTTGTCTATGAAAACGATGATGTAAAGCAAGATCCATCTACAAGTACACATCTGGATATATCAGATTTTCTCAATCCAGATGTAAATGATTACATACTTAATGGGGGAGAAGCCCAAACTAACTAAAGTATCTGACTCATTATAATTTACTTAAGTGTGTTCTATTATTTCAGTGTGTGTGTGTTCTAACATATTTAACTTTTACTTATAAGTATATTTGATTGTAAATGATGTTAATATTAATAAAATATGAGATAGTACAAAGATAATTGATGGCTCCAGAAGAGCTAACATAGTACTACTAAGAGGAACAAAAATAAGTATAAAAATGCATTGTTTTCATTTATGTCTCAAAGAAATTTACTATGCTTTAAAGATATTCGTGAAAATGGATGTCATATTGAGACAAGTAATGAAGGAGAAATGAAATATTTATGCATTACAAAGACTGAATCAGGTAACAAATATGTGGTAGAAAAGTTACTTGTATTTTCCTCTAAAGTATGCTATACAAAGATTAGCATAATTGAAGTACAAATGGTCTTACCAGTAAACCAGAAGTTTACTAATATAAATGATTTTAACAGTAAACCATAAGTTTACTAATATAAATAGTTTTACCAGTAAACCAGAAGTTTACTGATATAAATGGTTCTACTATATGGCATGACCGGTTGGGGCATCCCGGTTCTAATATGATGCGAAGAATTATGGAAAATTCACATGGGCATCCATTAAAAAACCAGAAGATTTTTCAATCTAATGAATTCTCACGTGCTGCTTGCTCTCAAGGCAAATTGATAATTAAGCCATCACCAGCAAAAGTTGGAATTGAATCTCCAAAATTTTTAGAGAGAATTCAAGGTAATATATGTGGACCGATTGATCCACCGTGTGGACCATTTAGATATTTTATGATTTTAGTAGATGCATCTACTAAATGGTCACACATAAGTTTATTATTAACTCGCAAACTGCCATTTGCGAGAAATTCGATTACGATCACAATTTCCAGATTATGTGATCAAGACAATTAGCCTTGATAATACTGGTGAATTTACATCAGAGGCTTTTAATAACTATTGTACATCTATTGGAATAGATGTTGAACATCCAGTTGCTTATGTTCATTCACATAAAATGGTTTAGCTGAAGCATTTATTAAACGAATTTAGTTAATAGCTAGACCGTTGCTTATGAGAGCAAAGCTACCTGTCGTAGCTTGGGGACCTGCTATTTTTACATGCAGCAGCACTTATACGCATCATGCCATCGAGTTATCATAAGTTCTCCCCATTAGAATTGGCTTATGGTCAGAAGCCAAATATTTCCCATCTAAGAATTTTTGGGTGTGCGCTATATGTTCCAATGGCTCCACCACAACGCACCAAGATAGGACCCCAACGGAGATTGGGGATATATGTTGGGTATGATTCTTCTTCTATTATACGATATCTTGAACAATTAACAGGGGATCTATTTGCGGCACATTTTGCCGATTGTCATTTTGATGGAAAAAAAAATTCCAAACATTACGGGGAGAAAGTAATAAGCCGGAAAAGGAAATCAAGTGGAATAGATTGAAATATTATCTTGATCCTCGTACGAATCAATATGAACCAGAAGTTCAAAAGATAATCCACTTGCAAGAGATAGCGAATTAATTGCCCGACGCATTTACTGACCTAAAAAGAGTGACAAAGTCACATGTTCCAGCTGTAAATGCTTATATACGGATTGATGTCCCGATTGGACAATCCGCTAATGAATCTAAACCATGCCTGAAGCGTGGAAGGCCTATCGGTTCCAAAGACAAAAATCCTCGAAAAAGAAAATGAGCAAATTATGAGAAAAGCCCCGTCGAGGTAAATGAATCTCCTGAAGAGATACATGACAAATCTGATCAAATACTTCCAGAAGAAGTTTAGATACATGTAATCATTAAGAATGATGATATCTCGATCAGTTATGTCAGTACAGGAAAAATATGGAACCGAGAGGAAAGAATTGTCGACAATATTTTTGCATATAATATAGCGCTTAATGTTATGGAAAATAACGAGGATCACAAACCTAGGTGTATCGACGAGTATCGATGTTGAAATGATTGGCCAAAGAGGAAAGACGCAATTCAAGCAGAATTCAACTCACTTGAGAAGCGTGAGTTTTTCGGACCTGTAGTCCATACACCTGAAGGTGTAAAACTAGTAGAGTACAAGTGCGAAAACAAAATATATAGCACAATTTTTTGCACAAGAATAAAGCACGTCTTGTTGCGCAAGAATAAAGCACGTCTTGTTGCACAAGAATAAAGCACGTCTTGTTGCACAAGAGTAAAGCACGTCTTGTTGCACAAGGTTTTTCGCAAAGACCTGGAATTGATTATGAGGAGACATATTCTCCTGTGGTGGATGCAATTACATTTCGCTATCTCATTAGTCTGGCAATACATGAAAAGCTTGATATGCGTTTAATGGATGTTGTCACTGCATATTTGTATGGCAGACTTGACAATGATATTTATATAAGAATCCCAGAAGGATTTAAGAGAATCCCAGAAGGATTCAAGATGTATGATGCATGCAATTCAAATTCTCGAGAAGTTTGTTAAATTAAATTACAAAGATCTTTGTATGGTTTAAAACGATCTGGACGGATGTGGTATAACCGTCTCAGTGAATACTTGGCGAAAGAAGGATACAAGAATGATCCTATTTGCCCATGTATTTTTCATTAGAAAATCTGTTTCAGGATTTGTTATTACGGCCATTTATGTTAATCTAAATGTTATTGGAAGTCCAGAAGAACTTTCAATAGTTGTTAAGCTGCAAATGTGCCTACGAGGATAGAACTCCCAGACGGAGTACTATCAGGAAGGCCAGTGATCTCACCTAACGAAATACATACCCCTGCCCAGAAGAGAGGGAGGCTAATTGATTCCAAGGATTCGCATCCCCGTAAACGGGTGAGTGCACAAAAGTCGAATCCCGTTAGCGATAATAAAATTGGAATCTCATCCGATCTATCTCATGATATTGTTCCAGATTATGGATTCGTTTGGAAAACGAAGTCGGGGGACGCCTCGACATTGACATCCATTTCTGAGAATAAAGAAATATCAGTTAGTCATGCATGCATATATGAGATATGTAATCGGGATGGAACAATTATCAACGGTGTATTTACTTATACATTAGCAACTGAGATTATATGTGGTAATGATATTGAACCTCCCTCCGTAAATGAGTGTAAACAAAGAATTGATTGGCCTAAATGAGAGAAAGCAATCCAGTCAAAGTTCGATTCCTTAAAGAAAAGAGGAGTGTTTGGACCAGTAGTTCCTACACCTCTTAGGGTTATACCCGTGAGATATAAATGGGTATTTACGAGAAAAAGGAATGAGAGAAATGAGATTACGAGACATAAAGCTCGCCTTGTGGTATAAGGTTTCTCTCAACGGCTTGGGATTGACTTTGATAAAACATACTCTCACGTTATGGAAGTTATTAGATTCTGATATTTTATCAGATAATGATCCAGCAGCTCAGAAGTCAAGACAACTGCGACGACTGATTCACGAAGTCACTATCTAAAGCCACTTTTGAGAAGTATATGAAAACAATTGGCTTACGCAGATTGTTAGAGCTTCCACCCTTTTAGTTTTTAGGAGGAGTATCCAGACGATACTCAGATTTCATTGTACTCTTTTTCCTTCGCGAGGGGTTATTTTTCCCACCGGGGTTTGTTACCCGCCAAGGTTTTAACGGGCAATGAGCGTTTATTGAAAAGATTGTGAGTTGTACTCTTTTCCTTCGAGATTATTTTTCCTAAAGGGTTTTGCTCGGAAGGTTTTTAATGAGGCAACACGTGCGGCACAATTACCATTCAATAGGAATCTCCAAGGAAGAGTAGGCGACTAAGAGATCGCGAGTAATGTTTTGTTCAAGAGGAGCATCATGAAGCTAAGAAATCGTGTACTCTTTTTCCTTCACTAGAGTTTTTATCCCACAAGGTTTTTCTCTGGTAAGGTTTTAATGAGGCATGCTACTTAGCTGCGGACATCCAAGGGGAAGTGTTATAATATATTATTATGTGGATGTCCTTTGAACCAGAAGTGTACAAGAGAAGCTTTGCAAGATTATCTTTCGCGAAGCTTACGAAGGAAACTTTGTAAATATCTTCAGTGAAGCTTACTAGGGAAGCTTGGTAAATATCTTCAGAGAAGCTTACAAAGGAAGCCTTACTAAAGGATAGTATTTATCCTTATGGAAGCTTATAGAGGAAGCCAATTTTCACCTATAAATAGTAGGCTCTGGTTTTCATTTCAATATACTTCAGAAGTTCTTAACTTCTATCTTTCTCTCTTGTACACTCTCTCTATAATAGTCTTGAAATAAAATATTATCTATTGAGATTATGCTCTTGGTTCTTTAGTTTTATAACAAATACTAGTATAGTACACATTTTAATCATGCATCAAAAAATATGTTCACAAAATAATACTCTTTCTATCTCGGAGTATAAGTCAATCTTCTTATTTGCATGAAGATTACGAAATTGTGGAAGTGATTTAAGTGTTGTGAGAGCGTCCAAAGTCATAAACCACTTAGACCATGGGCAATAGTTTCAACCCCCAAAAACATTCAACTACCTTAAATATCACTCCACCTCATCTTTCCTCTCCATCCACTTAATCATTCAACTACCCTCTCAACTACACCCCCCACAATAACTAGTTTAGTTTAAAATTCAACTCCTCCCAACTCATCAATCTATACCCCACCACTTTTATTTTATTTATATTCTTTATGTTTATGATTAAGAAATAATAATAATAATAATAAATCATTTATAATTAAAAATAATTCACAATTAATTATTTTTTATAATTACAATTATAAATACGAGAATTTTTAAATTTTTGTTAAATCACTAATTTTCAAAAATATGTGTTTTTTAAAAGGATAATTAAGGGTTAAAATAGGATAATTAAGAAATTTATAGGGAGAAAAAAAGGTTTTTTTTGTGTGTCCAAATCAAATGAAACTTATATCAATTTATAGAGGGAAAAAAATGATGAATTTATGTGAAAAAAAAATAAAAAAAAATAATTTGCTGTAAAATAATTGAGTTGAAAATTAAAATGTAAAAATTTGGCGGACCAACCAGAGCATGACACTTGTCAAAGCCAAAAAAAAAAAAAAAAAAAAAAGGACTCTTGACGCGCCCGTATGTGCGTGATTTACACGCGCCTCACCCGGCCCTATTGAAGGCCGACGCGTGTCCTTGCCGGGTCCCACTTCTTTTTCTCCAACCAGGTTGAACTTCTTCGACCCTTCCCTTCAACCACCCCCTCTCAACCCCTTATTTCACACACTCAACCAACTAACTCCCTCTCAACCCCCAACTAAACCTCCTTATTGCCCATGGTCTTAAGGTGTTTATCCAGATTGTCACGTCATGTCACATCATCACTTTATAACCCTCTCATCTTTATAAGACCATGTCCAATAAGGGGGTTGAGAGGGGGGTTGAGTGGGAGTCAACTAGTTGAGGGTGTCCAATAAGGGGGTTGAGAGGAGGGGGTTGAAGGGGAAGGGTTGAGAGGTTTCAACTAGGTTGAGGGAATTTGTGTGGGGCCCGGAAGAGACACTTGTCGGCTTGGGAGTGGCCAGCACTTGGAGAGTGTAGCTCACCTCCCAAGCCGGCGAGTAGCTACTCCATTTCCGTTTTTTTTTTCTTTTTTTTTTCCTTTTCTTTTCCAGCTTTTTTTTTTCTTTTTTTCCGGAGAGGTTTTTATCCAAATTTTTTGAGCTCAATTATTTCATAGTAAATTATTTTTTTTATAAAAAAATAAATTACCAAAATTTATAATTTTTTTCCCTCTATAAATTGATGTAAGTTTCATTTAATTTGGACACCGAAAAAAAATCTTCTTTTCTCAATATAAAATTTTCAATTATACTTTATTAACATTTATTTAAAACATTTTAACATCTTTTTAAGTGTGAAGTATTTTTTATCCAAATTTATTTAATTGCAATAAAAAATTTAATTAAGTGTGAATTAATTTTTAATTATAAATGATTATTATTATTATTATTTTATTAATCCCAATAATCTTTATTTCATCATTTGTGGAACGAGCTAAGTTTATTGTAACTTTTCTTATTTTTATTAAAATTAAAATATTCTTGTATTTATATAATTGCTTCAAAAAAAGTTAATTAAGTGTGAATTAAAAAAAATTAAAAAAAATCTCGAATTTATAAGTAAAAATATTAATATTTTATTTTTTAATAATAAATTATTATTATTTTGATTATTTTTTTAATTATAAAAATAAATATTATAAATAAAATAAAAGGTGGTGGGGTATAGAATGATGAGTTGGGAGGAGTTGAATTTTAAACTAAACTAGCTTATTGTGGGGGGTGTAGTTGAGAGGGTAGTTGAATGATTAAGTGGATGGAGAGAGAAGATGAGGTGTTGTGATATTAAGGTAGTTGAATGTTTTTTAGTAGTTGGCTTATTGTACATGGCCTAAACATCTAACAGATTTTTTGTCCACAACAATAAACCTTTAAAGAACTCTATAGCATTTATGAAATTACAATATTTTATTATGTAAAATTATATTTTGAAATAAAAAATAAAAATTAACATTTATTTCGAGACAGAAGTACTACTTTTTTTATTAAATATATAGATTTTTAAGAACAAAGTACAAAAATTTTGATAAAAAAAATTACAAAAATAAATATTTATTTTGAGACGGAAATAATACTTTTATTTTAATGATAGAAAGTAGTACTTTTATTTTAATGATAGTATAGAAGTTTTTAGAGGTTTAAAAAAAAAAGGAAAAATCAAAATAAAAAATAATATTCTAAGAAAATGTTGCCCTAATGCAATGCAGTAGCAAAGTCAAAAACCAAAAAAAAAAAAAAAAAAAAAAGAAAGAACCAAAGAAAAGAAGAAGCAATGTTAGGGATAGAGTGATAGTTATTATATATGGAGCGATGTATCCATTTCATCCTAGTTGGCGTAGTTCAACTGGAATAAAGCTCAAAAATAGAGCTCTTTAAAAGTAAATTAGGAAAGATAATGATAGGGAATTAATAGTAAATTGATTGATGTTGTGAGTATAAAAGTGAAGTAGGAATAGTGTTTTTTTTTTTTTTTTTTTTTTTTGAAAATGGACATGTGCTCTGTGACGGACTAAAAAAGAAATGTGTACATATGCTTTGGGACAGAGGGAATTATTTTCTTCTAAATATATATGACTCCAATGCGTTAAACATACGAATAAATTTGACAAATAAATTTAAGAAAAAGAAGCAACAAAAATTTTATTTTGATTACAAAATCAAAACTATGCAAATTGAAATATATTTTATGAGATATTTATAATGAGAATTTATTATATTGTAGACATTTCAAATTTTATAGATTATTTGAGTTTTCGGTCTAAAATAATGTCAAGTTGTAATGTTTCTAAAATATTTAAGGTAGGTAGAGCTATTGTAAACGTAGCGTATGAAAATGCGAATTTTGCTAGGAACTTGTTTCATTCCTTTGTAGAGCCAATATTTTGAGGTGGTCTCCCATGAGAACAAGGGGATCCGTCTCATGCATGAGACGGGTCGCCCCATGACCCATGGGCTGAACCCGCCATGTGGCAACCCACCATTGGCTAAATTTTTTTTTTTTTTTTTTTTGAGTTTTTATATTTTTTTTCGGCTTTTCAGTGGTTTAGCAAAAAATAATAGTTACCATCTCTTAAAGTAACATTGTTCATAAGTAAACGTAATACTTGTTTTAAAAAAACAAAAACTCGTTTTTACCCATTTGAAAAGTAATAACTTATGTATATGAATGTAATAGTAAGTTTATACAAGTAAATGTAACACTTTGATTGACGAAATTGTAACAGATTTTTATAGATAATGTAATACTTTTACATGTATCATGATAAATTTGACCCCATTGTAACTTATTGTTTGAAAACATATAGATATCTATACATATGTATTACAATTATATACAAATACTATTACATATAAATAACACGTTTGTTACATTTTAGTTATAATAAGTATTGCTTTTGGCAAACGAAGAAAACATAGGAATAACACTATTACTTTAAGAGATGGTAACTATTACTTTTCACAAACCGAAAAAACATCAAAAAAAAAAATTTAAAAATTTAAAAAAATTAAAAAAATAAATATATATATATATTTTTTGGGGGGCCAATGAGGGGCTGCCACGTGGCAGGGTCCCCCCATGGGTCCTGGAGCAGGGTTGTGGGTCGGGTAATGGGTCAAAAAATGACCTGTCTCACCCATGAGACGGGTTAGAGTGTTCTCACACAAGTTTTTGTCTAATATTTTTACACCTCAATAATACTCCATATTTATAGATTGTCTTAAAAAAAAAATAAAAAAAAATCTGTCATTTTATTGCATATACTTCCAAGCTACAAGTCACTCTAACCATTGCCCAAAATTCGCCCTATATAAATATATCACCAACCATTCCAAGGCCAACAGATCATCTAAAACTAAATCTCTCTCTCTCTATATTATCTGCTTCCAACTAAACTAAAAATCAATAAAATAAAATGGGCCAAAGTCTTTTAGATGCGCTCAACGTCAGAGTCGTCGGCTCCGGCAGCAGATTTCTCGTCTTCGCCCACGGCTTTGGCACCGATCAATCGGCCTGGAATCGCATTCTGCCTTACTTCACGCCAACTCACCGAGTAATTCTCTACGACCTTGTTTGCGCCGGCAGTGTTAACCCTGAGTACTTTGATTTCGGCCGGTACACTAGCCTCGACGCCTACGTTGACGACCTCCTCCTTATCCTTGACTCTCTTGGCGTCGATCGTTGCGCTTACGTTGGCCATTCCGTCTCCGCCATGATCGGAATTTTGGCAGCAATTCGCCGCCCAAAGCTCTTCTCCAAGCTCATCCTTATCGGCGCTTCTCCTAGGTACGCAAATACTAAACTAAGATGTAATTTGAAATTAGAAATGAAATTAAGTTCCAAATCCGTTTTATATTTAAATTCGAAAAAACAAATATAGTTTGTGTTTGAACACTCTATTCATGACCTAAATTTGGAAAAAGGAAAAAATCTAATTCGTACACAAGTCAAAATATCAAAAGTCAATCCCACTGAAATTTCACTGCGCTGATGGATAATTTCATCAACAAATACGCAATTTCAGACGAACTTAATCCGTTGAAACAATTTCGCAGGTTCTTAAATGATGAAGAATACCATGGGGGTTTCGAACTAGGAGAAATCGAGAAAGTATTCTCCGCAATGAAGGCTAACTACGAGGCCTGGGTCAACGGTTTCGCTCCCCTAGCCGTCGGCGCGGACGTCCCGGCAGCTGTCCGGGAATTCAGCCGTACTCTGTTCAACATGAGGCCGGACATTTCCTTGTTCGTCTCTCAAACTGTATTCAACAGCGATTTGAGGGAAGTGTTAGGGTTAGTGAAGGTTCCGTGCTGTATAATCCAGACGGCGAAAGACCCATCGGTGCCGGCGTCGGTGGCGATGTACCTGAAGAACCACCTTGGAGGGCGGAACACGGTGGAGATGTTGGATATTGAAGGCCACTTGCCTCACCTAAGTGCACCATTGCTATTGGCCCAGCGTCTTACTCGAGCCCTGCCAAGATGATTTTAATTAGCGTATGTGGGCCGTTGGCCCAATTACAAAAGGGCCCCAATTGAGATAATAGGATGGGACGAATATGAGTGGAGACGATGACACTTGTCGAATAAGTTGTGGACCTAAGTCCACTAGGTGATGTGTGATTTATTGGATAAAAAGGATATTCACGTGAGTTTCACGTGCTAATGTGCAAGTTTTGTCTTCCTTTTTGTTTGTTATCTTGTTTTTTTTGTTTGTTACTAATATACTCACTCCGTTTCATGTCATTTGAGACTTATTTATTTTTTCGTTTGTTTCACGTGAGTTGAGACTGCCCAAAATGGTAAATAATATCCTTCCCACGTATTCTCTCATAATTTACATTTACACTCACAACACCAATCAACTTACTATTTTTCCCGCTCATTCTCGCTCCTATTTAACTATTCATACTCACAAACACTTCCTCCCACTATTTCTCTCTCTTACTTTTCCTTAATTTTTGTGCCAAAATTTTTAATCTCAAATCACATGAAACGGAGGAGGGAGTATACCAAAAGAGGAGAGTTTGGAAGTGATTTCACTTTTGTGAAACTCATTGTTTATGGAAATTGGGAATGGATGAAAGTAATGTGATAGGTTATGGTGCGATAAACGTCGCCGCGAAAATGTTGGTGAAGATAGAGAGAACAATTCATCCACAAACTAGTACTCCTCCATCCAAACTAAGGGTTTTATTTTATGACAAATTCTCCCGTGAACAATTCATCCACAAACTAGTACTCCTCCATCCAAACTAAGGGTTTTATTTTATGACAAATTCTCCCGTGAGACGGATCTTCCATGGGTCAAAACCCGGCAATCTATGGATGCTCCAGCGCCCCACCCGCCCAGCAAGCCCTTCCTCCACTCAGCACACGACACATGTCACACACTTTAAAAAAAACCTCCCATATTTTTAAAACGCTATATCTTGAGATTTTGAAGTCAAAAAATATATTTAAAAATACCGTTGTGTTCGTCTCGACGAAACGAACAAAACTATATAGGTCATGATATATTTTTATTTTTTTAAAAAAACATAATTTTTAACACACAAAAAAAATTGGGCTGCTCGTCTCCTGAAAAGTAACACGTTCTTAAGAAGAAAGTAACAGTTTGGTCTTAAAAAAGTAACACTTTATTGTATGCTATAACAGCAGTTTTGCAAAATAATATAAATAGTTTTTGTGGTTAGGAAAAATAATAATTGAATGTAACACAGTGCATATATGATTGTAACATGTTATATAGATGAATTTAACAGTTTATAGGTTAAATGTTACATTTTTTTTAAAAAAAAAGTAAAAAAATCATGTATATAATCGGTTTTGCATTTCAATTTTAATGTAAACCCCTAGAAAAGTGTTACAATTGAAAAAAAAAGTTACATTCATTATTATAAAATGTTAAATTAGTTTTAGGTGTTAATCTTATGTTATCTTTCATTTATTTCAGCAAAATTATGGTAAATTTATGAAGAGAAAAAAGTGTTACATTTCTTTTCTAAAAAAGTGTTACATTTCTTTTCTAAAAAAGTGTTACTTTTGTTGGCAGAAAGAAATGGCTGGAAAAAAAAAACGAAAAAAAAAAAAAAGAATTTGGCGTGAGCGGTCGCACGCCATGCGACCGTCGCACCCTAGTCCACCCCTTATTTTATTTTATTTTTTCAAACTAAGATTTTTTATTGTTTTATTATTACCTAAAAAACTAAAATGGACAATGGGATCCATTAGTCATTTTCATAACAAAAACTTTTTAGTTCCTTTCTCTATCTTACTTTATCCTACTTGACTTTTATACTCACAACATTTACTTTTTATTAATCTCTGTATAAAGTCAAACTAAAAACCTTAGTCCGGGATGGAGGGTGTACATCAAAATAGATAAGTATTCATTTTTATTTTATCATGAAATATAATGCTGAAAAATTATTTATAATCACAAATTTTATAATGTATTACCTCTGTCACAGAGTAATTGTATATCCATTCATTAGCACGGAGATTAATAAATGGTAAAAGTGATGGAAGTGTTGTGAGTATGAAAAGTGAGGTATGAGAGAGAAGGTGGGGGTAAGGAATAGTAAGTTGATTGATATTGTAAGTGTAAAAGTAAAGTAAAAGAGAGAATGAGTGGGATGAATAGTAAAAAATATTTGTAATTTTAGGAAGTGGATACTTACTCCAGGACAGACTAATAAAAAAAGTGGACACTTACTCTGAGACGGAGGGAGGATTATATTAGAGCATCTCCAATGCTAGTAGTTTATTCATAGGTATCAAAATCAAATTTTGATACTTATGACACTATTTACAGAATATCAAATTATCATCGCCAATAGTATAGTATGTACTCCGTTTCAAATTAATAATTTATTTTTTATTTTTGTTTTATTTTCACATTTAATATTTTTGATAATTAAATATAAATAGTGTTAAATATTAGTTGAATACTAATGAATTCAAAATAAAGTAAAAATAAAATATTTATACTAAATGAATGAGATACATTTTATTAAGACTTTTCTATATTGCACACTCCAATTTTAACCCCAAATTGTGTGCAAAACAATTAAATTTCCTTCACCATTAATGTTTTAGTGTAATCTAATTTATTACTCATTCAGATATTCCCTCTTTCATACCTACTCCCGCCGTCCCACTTCATTTGAGACTGAATAGATGGACACAAGAATTAAAATAATTCATGTATGGTAAAAAATGAAGAGAGAGAACGGTGGGGTAAATAGTAGTGTGGTTTGTTAAATTGAGTGGTGGAAAATGAAGAAAGGGAATGAGTGGTGAGGTAGATTGAATATAAAAAATCTAAAAAGATGAATATTTTTGGGAGTCTGAACTGAGTTGTACAGACCAAAATAAAAAGTGTTACATATGAGAAAAAAATGTTACCTTTTTTACAAAAAGTGTTACTTTTACTGGCGAAAAAAAAATGGCCGGGAAAAAAAGTTGAAAATGCAAAAAAAAAAAAAAAAAGGTCGGCTTACCTGTGAACCGTCTCACAGGAGACCGCCCCTTTCTATATTATTTGTTCTTTAACGCACAATATGGGGATTATATTTAGTTTCTATAATCAAGTGTTTGATTTTTTAGCAGTACCAAAGTAAAGTGTTTTTCTAAATCCAGTTTGATAAAAATGAAAAAAAAAAAACGTATAAGTTTGATTATTTGCTTTTCTGAATCCAGTTTTGATAAAGAATAATATTAGGGGCACAAAAAAGTCACAAAATCTTGCTCACAAAATTCTAAGTGTCATGATTTTATTGGTGTTTTTAAGTAGAGTGTGGCGGGTCCATTATCTATGCAACCAATAAAATATCGCTATCTCATTTTGTGAGCAAGATTTTATGATCTTATTTTGTGCCCCTAACATTGCTCTTTGATAAAACAAAAGAGCGGATGTGTTAAATTATTAGTTGTACGAAAACAAGGTGTTGATGTTTACCACAAAAAAAAAAAAAATGATAAAACAAAAGAGCGGATGTGTTAAATTATTAGTTGTACGAAAACATGGTGTTGATGTTTAACAAAAAAAAAAAAAAGAAAAGAAAAAAAAGAATAGAAGTGTTGAATTTTCTAAGAAAAAAGAAAAACAAATTTGTTGACAGTGGGATTTGAACCCACGCCCTTTCGGACAGGAACCTTAATCCTGCGCCTTAGACCAACTCGGCCATGTCAACTATGTGGTATTGGTCCTTATATACATATTTTTATCAGTGTTCAGACAAATAAACTTTGCTGAATAATTTACAACTTGTTATCGGTATATCATTATAAATACTGTCAATATAAATTTTTAGATTCTCATTAAAATAATTTAATGTAGTCTTAATTATATTAATTATCGCTCAAAGTTCATTCGTAATAATAATGAAAAAAAATACTAACTTTCCGAGACAGTTCAGTGAGATTAAAAAGAAAAAGAAATTTGATGGTATATAGTTTAACTTTTACTATTTGTAATGAGAGATTAATAAAATACTACATTAGTCCCGTAATAAATGTCACATATGGTCAAATAAGTTAAACTTTGACCAATTTTTAATGCAAAATTATTTATCTTCATTGAAATTGAAAAATAGTTATGAACAGTTTCTATTGATGTAACAATAACTATTTTCAAAATAGTATAAAAATGATCAGGTTTTTTTAATTTTTTTGGTCAAAGTGCAATTTAGTTGAATACATATGACATTTATTCTAGTACATAGAACAAAAGGAGTAAAGGTTATTATAAAGAATAAATGTTATTTTTAGAAAGGATATTAGAAAAAGTGAAACTTGTTGATAAGAAATTAAGAGAAAATATTTGTGTACAATATTATAAGTCGAAAACAGAACCTCCACAAAAAAAGAGATTTTTTACATACTCTCTCGATATCTATAGAACAGAAAAAATCTTTTGATATTGATTTCAATATTAAATATTGGGAATTTGGGCCAAAGCTTTGTGGCATGTGGGATGTAAAGAAGAGGGGGGCAATAGTAGCTCAATTGTATGTGTTTTGGACAAAGCCCATCCAAATTTCGTTTGGGCATGTAAGTTTTTTTTTTTTTTTTTTTTTTTTTTCTTTTCTTTTTTTTCACATGAGCGAGTGTACAATTTTTATTCTAATTTTATTTTAACTGAACTAAATAAACGCCATGGCAACTTTTGATTCTTTACGATGATAAGTGGTAACTAAATAAGGCCACCCAAACTTATCATAGACGCAGGATGCTTCATCCTAACTAGAAAATAAACCCGTGCTCCGCACGAGAGCTAGAACACCTAATGACATTATGATGAATTTAAATTGTCTCATTTTTTTACTTTTTTCAAAGATCATGTTATTGCTAAAATTATTTGATAATGAAATTTAAATAATTTATTTGAAAGTTAAACTGGATTTGTTAGTTGTACTCCTTCCATCCCAAACTTTTTGTTAATAATTTCCGTTTTGAATTTCTCCTAAGTTTAATTACTGATGATGAAAGTAAATTTCTCTCCTAAATTGCTGAATAGTCATAGGAATGCGGGCATGTTTTTGTAAAATATTTAATATATATACTCAGTCACATATGTGCGAAGCTATGAAAAGTTATGAAATTAAGACCCGTTGCTTACTACTTAGCCCTAACTACCTATATACTCCTTCCGTCCGGATTGATATGTTAGATACAATAGCTATTGTAGTATTCTCTAAATCTTTGTAATTAACTAAATCTTAGTAATTAACTGCAACAATTTTACATACTCTATTAAATTAACAAATTCAACATACTTGATGTCGTAACATAGTAATTGGATGTGGTACCGATTTCATTATCCAATAGTAAATTTCTTTACCTGGAACTATTCGTCCGTTGTGATGTACGCATTGATGAATCTGTAAACAAAATAAAAGTTTGAGGATATGGAAAATTGCATGTGTGTTTAGTGTGTATATATATACATGTGTGTGTGTTGTGTGTGCCGCTTGTGTGTATAGGTTAACTACCCAAATTTCCCAAATTTTATTACGAATATTATTCTTAAACTCTGCAAGAGACTTTAGTTATATGGAAGAAACCTGACTTCAAACCTGATTGGCCGAAAAAAGTTTCTCGTCCATCTTTCGACATGCTTGTTCCTTCCTTCTCTTTCGCTTGTAAATTTGAACTTCTTTTTTTATTTTATTTTTTACTCATCAAATAAGCACGCTTCATAGCATGATTTTTTTTTAGCAATTTCTTTTGAAGGAATAACTATAAAAATTAATATAACAACAAATACAATAGTTAGTATATAATGCATGAAATATTGAAATATAATATTATATTACCGATATGGAGGGTTGATAAATCATTGCATTGTCTTCTTCCCATTGGCTTCATTTATGTATAGAAAAGTATGAACAATGAAATTATCCTTGCATCTAAAATGAGAAGGGTGTCTTTTTGGTAGAGTTGAGAGCTTAAAAGTACTATTTTATAAATAAATGTTTGGATTTTATATTTTTGTAGTAGTCTTTAAAGTTGAAGAGTCTTATAACTTATGAGATCATGAATGCAAATCATATTAATAATAGGCAAAAATGCACCAAAAATCACTCAACTATGACCACTTTGGGTATTTGGTCACTAAACTAATTTCCTTTTGAAACAACACATTCAACTTATTTATTTTTGCATCCATAGTCACTATCACTAACCCCGTTAGTTTTTTGGCGTTAAATAGTCATGTGCCAATGCACATGACTTTTTTTTAAGGGTATTTTAGGTAGTTCACTTTAAGCTAGAATATAAAGGTTAAACTTGTTTCAAATAAGTCCTTGATCAATTGTTTTTCACCACTTTAGCTATTGATGTTAAGGAAACTAAACAAATGCACCCACATTTGTTAAGTAGACTAACTCCCTCTCTTCATCTTCCCAATCACCGGTCAATCTCTGGCACCCACACGCCGCCGGCTACCACCGCCACTAGTCCGCGGTAAGCACCACCACAAACCCACCACTGCCATCAACACCACCATAATTCCACCCCCAATCACCAGCCATAATCATCAACACCACTAGCAACACATAAAATCAAAATAAAATCCAGATTCAAACCAAATCAATTGAAACCAAGATCTTGAATCCATAGGTTCTAACCCAGATCCACAAATTCAAGAATTGAAATTACGAATTTGAAAAATGAACTAGGAGTTGAAACCATAAATTCAAATATTGAAGCCCCAAGTGGGTGGAAAGGATTCATCGACGAGATAAGATTCCACGACGACCGTCCCACTACCCGCCGGCAATGGGTGGAGTGTCGTCACCGATCTGTCAATTCGTCGTTGGTAACGGTGGCGTGGGTACACTCCGAGAAATACACGTCATCTCCGGCCTCCCCAAGTCGTCGTCGTCCCCGGAAAATTGATCGGAATCGCAATTATTCCACTGGCAGCCACCTCGAACGACCGCGCGAGTTTCTCGAGCTCACCAATTCACTGATTTGCGAAGCCGATCACCTAAATTGGCAAGATCTGGGGGCGTCAAATTGTCTCCCTCAAATGAATCTCAGATCCGGCCGTCGTCCGTGTCTCCTCCTCCCTCTCTCGTCTCGTCTTCTTCCCTGATCTGGTGGTGGTTATATACATATTGGGTTTTTTTTTTCATTTTAAACCCTAAACTTTGTTTTTTCACTCATTAAGCTGGATAATTCGTTTCTCATTCTTTTGACCAAACTACCTGAACTACCCTTTAAAATATTGTCACATGCATGGCACATGACTATTTAATGCCAAAAAACTAACGGGGTTAGTGATAGTGACTATGGATGCAAAAATAAATAAGTTGGATGTGTTGTTTCAAAAGGAATTGAGTTTAGTGACCAAATACCCAAAGTAGTCATAGTTGCATGATTTTTTATGCAGTTTTGCCTTAATAATATGTAAGTTAGAGACTTTTTATATGTTAGGATAAATACAAGTCATATTAATAAAATGTAAGTTAGAGACTTTTTAGATTTTAGTATTATTTATTACAATGGTTTTGAATAATATGTTGTCTCTTGGAATACATGAAATGATCAAAGCCATTGAATTATGAAAATTTGAATAGTCAAAAACTAAAATGTCACTGCATCCAAACCCTACCTAGTCTAATACTCTATATATAAGAGTATATGTCTACCTAGTCTAATACTCTATATATAGAGTACATATTCTATTATATATGAATCTCTTCTTATCTTCTTATAGAATCACTAAATTACATACTATCATACCTATGGATATTACCTATTATTTTTACCTAGGTAGGAGAATGCAAAAAGCCTCCATGATTCCAAAAGTTATATTACATGGCATCCTCTAAATCAAGATAAACCCATTTTTGACTTACTTGTCATTCCCAAGGTAAGTTTCACCAATTTTAAAATACTATAGTATAGATTTCAAGACCGACCATTCATATTTTTGCACTACATTTTAGTAAATTTTTATTCACAAAATATTGGAAAAAAGGCGTTTTTTCTAACTCATATGAAAAACGTGTTTTAAAAAAATGCGGTGGCATTTTTGTAAATATGTGGAACTTCATTAAAAAATGCGCGGTGGCATTTTTGTAAATAATCGGAACTTCTCAACAGTTCTGGATATCAATATAAAGGCTTCTGGATATGAGATTGATAGCCAGAACCTTTGAAAGTGATAGCCAGATGGGTACTGTATATCGAAATAAAACCTTCTGGATATGAGATTGATAGCAGAACCTTTGAAAGTGATAGCCAGAACATTTGAAATTGATAGTCAGAACATTTGAAAGTGATAGCCAAAAGGGTTCTCTGGTTCTGGATACCAATATAAAGCCTTCTGGATACGAGATTGATAGCCAGAACTTTTGAAAGCGATAGCCAGAAGGGTTCTGGATATCAATATAAAGTCTTCTAGAGGTTTTGAAAAAACACGTTTTTCCTAACCATTAGGAAAAACGAGTTATATAGGAGACAACCCATTTTGATTTGAACGGTATAAACTGAGCACGACTATAGGTTGGGTAATCAACACTATGGGTACAAGCCCATTAAAGACAATACAGTGGGCCCACCAACCTATGTCCTTAATCAATACAACTCGTTAGAAGAAATTGTACAAACTTACTTGTCCAAATGAACCAAAGGCCCTCTGAATTAGCAGTATGTGTGAGTGTTAAAGGGCCTCCTTAGTGGAGGTCTTAGCTTCGACTCATGCGGGAGGTGTGGAGAACCATTTCAGCTGTACGTGTCGCGGCTCGACCCGTGGTCCTACTTGGCCCCACGTCCGGGACACGCACGGAAGACGTCATAAAACAATTTAAAGGAAATTTTTCGAAATATACTTTCATAAAAAGGATCACACGACCAACACAACTACTTGAAACTTGACTTGAAGTCATAAAACAAACCAACTTTCACAACGAGTACTGAGCCACTTGGCCACAACTTTACTTACAAATATACAACACCGACATCTACTAAAAGAGATGATACAAAACTAAGTCACGGGTACACTACCCAAAATGTGTTACATTTACATAATGTATCCTTTAACATACACACCACTTCCCAAAAGTCTTACCAAAGATCCTCTTCCCGACGTCCTCCCTGTGTGTGAACTATCCCCTGGGCTCCTTATCTAAAACGGTAAACAAATAAGGGGTGAGAATAAATCTCAGTAAGTTAATAAAATGCAACTACATTACATGCTTATATGATAAACATAAAGGAACAATGTCACAAATGATCATATAGCGTATAGCACATAATATGAAAGGCTCCCTATCGCCAACCGTCCCATACCGGTTGGAAATAACGACCAACTCATCATACAACACATAGTGTAGGAGTAAACACTCCTACGAGGATACCAAGCCAAGGTTTACCGAAATTACATGATCATCAGAGAAAACCATCTGAGAAAACCATCTGAATAACCATCTGAGAAGACCATCTGTCTGAAACCATCTGAGCAGCATAAATAGCTGAAGCCGGGATCCCGAAAACCAAACCATATCCAACAGAGCCAAAGTAACAACGGGCAGCATCAATAGCTGAAACAGGTTCCGGAACCATATAACATAACAACAACAATAGTGGGAGAAAATGACACAAAGTCATACCCCTAAATGCTCACGCGAGGGAGCGAGTTCATCCCATCCAAGACCAATCTGGACTGAGGAAATAGGTCCAGTGGAAAAGCCTTATAGTGCACTTAACTGATGCCACTACAATGCCTTCCACCTCCACTCGATAACATCCCAAACCTGGAAAATAGGACCAGTGGAAAAGCCTTATAGTGAACTTGGCTAGTGTGCCACTATAATGCTTTCCACCTCCACTCGATAACACACAAAACCAGCTGGACTTTCAACAAAGAGCACAGTAATAAATACTTGCTAAAACAACAACCAGGGCATGATTCCATAGAAGGAAACCACACAAGCTCATCATAGAGAAGTAAACACGTTTTCACAATAATGTGCACAATCTTGACATTAAGTCACCACACAATCCATCTACACAATCACATTAAGTCAAACCCGATCACAAAGGACCAATTCTATCATTTTGATACCTCATAACAATTATCTAGGCATCCTAGGACATCGCCTAAGACCTAGCCCAATACTTAACGAAAAACAAACAAGTTGTTAAAACTCAGACTGCTCGGCCGCTCTACTTACTTGACTCGGCCGAGCGGATCGGTTGAGTCCTTTACTTTGATCGGCCGCTCTCCTAGAACTCAACATTCGACAATAAGGGAATCGGCCGCTCTAATTTACTGACTCGGCCGCTCCACTGCAGAATGGCCAATTCTCAGGAAAAATCTAACAAAGTTCACTTTCATTACCAAGTTGTTACCCAATCCTAAAGCACAACAACATCATTATAACTTCACAACACTACCATACCAACCTCATCTAGCATATACCCATAATAATAAAAGTTATTACTACTCCCTCCGTCCCAAATTTACAAGTATAATAAAAGTTATTACTACTCCCTCTGTCCCAAATTTACAAGTATATATAAAAGTTATTACTACTCCCTCCGTCCCAAATTTACAAGTATAATAAAAGTTATTACCACTCCCTCCGTCCCAAATTTACAAGTATATATAAAAGTTATTACTACTCCCTCTGTCCCAAATTTACAAGTATAATAAAAGTTATTACTACTCCCTCCGTCCCAAATTTACAAGTATATATAAAAGTATACCAAAACATCATTTCACCACATATTAAGCATATATAGCATGATTATGACCATTTTAACACTTAAAGGGGGATTAGTAACTTACCTATTTTTCGGAAACGAGTCAAGAAAATTATATTGTTCGGTAGATAAGATCTAATCAACTCCCTGAACATTTATATATAATTAGATTTGAAAATGGAGTAGTAAATAAAATGATAGAAAATTAACAAGACAAAACCTTACCTAGTTCTTCTTTCACCAACAATGGAGTTCAAGGTAAATTTGGGAAAGTAAATGGTGAGGGGAGGGGGTATGCGCAGAGAAGGGGGAGAGGGAGGGAAGTCATCAACAATTTTTATCCCATTTTCTCAATTAAATCCCTAGAATTCTACTTTCAACACCCAAGCCCCTCAACTCAAATTTTCACCTAAGCCCCTATAGTTTCCTACTAACACTACTAACACCAAAATGACTTCCCAAATAAACTTTTCTACTAACACTTTAACTAACTCAAATAATCATATAAGATGTGCAATTCGTATATTATGATGCAACACATAAAATGCACACATAATTTTAAATTAAAATTCACAAAAATATAAAATAAATATAAAATGAATAACACGAATTTTGGGGTCGTTACACTCACTCCCCCTTAAAGAAAATTTGACCCGAATTTTAGGATTGCTTACCTCCATTATCAGACAACCAAGGATACTTCCCTTTATTATAATCCCGAAGCTTCATACTGAGTTCAATATCCTCTAAAACTTTAGACACACAAGAGAAGAATCATAAACATCCCATGAAATCGAACTATCTTCTGGACAAATGAGTAACAACTGGAATTAATATTTATACTCTCAAAATATAAAAGGTGAGAAAACTTGGTAACCAATCCGCTATCAGTCAACATCATTTATTCCATCTATTCAGTGCAGCCCCTTCAATGAAACTTTTCGCAATAAATTCATATCCACTCAGAAATCTCAAGGCTTGTCACAAACTAACTGATCAATGATATTCTACTTCCAGATTATTCGCAGCTCAAGGACTTAGTTGAATGCTTAGAATTTCGCGGGTCAACAAATCAAAGGTAACTCTTCAAATTTATCTCAATACTCTACATTTACTTGGGTTCATAATTAAATTGGTCTTGTGTATCTCTTCAAGTATCTATAGTTGAATTCCGTTATACATGTTGGTTCCACTAAGTGTTGACCACATACTCTACCACAAAAGTTAAAGTTCCATCACTAGCAACGCACAAAATCGGGTTGTCTATCCTCGTTCATTCCACTAGAAATTTTCTATAGTTGAAATCCTTCAATAAAGTAGAACTTAAAGTTTTCACAATCGCAAAATCACCCCATATCTCAACTCACAAAGATTTCAAAATGTTAATTCCTCTAACATTCTCCAGTTAGTTTTATCAAACATGAACTATAAGTCAAGATATCCTCTTACACATTACCTTTCTCCGATGATATAACATAGTAAACACTTCAAATATAACTCCATCAAAGTCATTCACTAATGCAATGGATGTATAATCGCAATAAATCTCAATTTATGGGTAGGATAATTTTTGTTCATAAAGAATCAATCTTCTCAAAGCACACATTGTTACCGTTCCATTCTGAAGCAATAAACATCTCAATCACTCTTTAAGGCATCTCAATGAATAATGAATTATTAAATCCACTATAATGGTAAAACTCGACATATCCACTAGAAAATAATAACACAGATCATATCCTCTAGATAACGATAATACTAGTCAAATCCATTAAGCAATACCAATACTGAAGTTGTCTTCAGCTCTCGTTTCAACAATTGACTCGCAACAATTAAACTCGTTCCACTCTTACCAATCCATCGAGAAAGTATCTTTCTATGCCGAATAGTTAACACGGCAACTACCTGAGAATCCATCAATGAATCTCTAATAATATACCAATCTCATTGTTAACACATGAGTTGAGTGTAACAACTAAGAAATTCATTGCACCGTTTCTACAAAGGATACTCATTTTTAGGACTATGTGTTGTCAAATGCTCTTTAAACAATTGTGAAATAAACTTTATCTCATTGTTTTAATTAAAAATGAGTAATTGTTCAATTGTGAAGAATTAAAACTCCTAAAACAAAAAAAACAAAAAAAACAACAACAACAACAAAAACAACAACAAATGTGAGGTTGTAGTGTTAAATATATAATAGTCTACTAATGGAACAAGTGAGAAGCTTGGCACAGTGGTTAGGAGTCTTAGTCAAGACCAAGAGGTCTTGGGTTCAAACTCCCTCAAGAGCAAATAATTTTTATTTATAATACTTGGGGTTGCAGATGGTTGTGTCGGAGGTAGGGCGGCGGCGGCAGCAGGCTGCAGCGGGTGGAGGTCCGGCGCCTTCAGTCAAAGTCAAAGGTCTAGCAGGCGGTCAAAGATGGTCAATGGTTAAATGTGTAATATGGTTTTATTTGGGCTAGGGGTATTTTTGCCATTTAAAAAGGGTGCGAGATTTATTGGTAAAATTGATTTCAACCTAATGACCCTCAAAGGTCTAGTAGGCGGTCAAAGATGGTCAATGGTTAAATGTGTAATAGGATTTTATTTAGGCTGGGGGTAATTTTTTCCATTTAAAAAAGGTGCGGGATTTATTGGTAAAATTGATTTCAACCCAAGGACCCTAAGGTAGAATATGAAATGTTGTGTTTTGTTGGCAAATACCACATTTCCTAAGGGACTTATTGAAAAAATCCCTATATATTAAAAGTCAAGGTAGTCTTTAGGTGGTGCCATGTGGACAAGTTTTGGGTAACTCTTTCTTTTGGTGGTGCCATATCATCCATGTCATTTTAATTATGTGGCTTTTCATTTTTCTCTTATTAGCTATTAATATTAATTAATTATAATAGTTACTCTATTAGTTAACTATTACTATTAATAGTATTAATTTATTATAATAGTTAACTATATAAGATGACTATTACTATTAACAGTATAAGTTAAGTATAATAGTTACTATAAAGGGTAATACAATTACTATTGTTAGTATTAGTTAACTATATAAGATAACTATTACTATTAATAGTATTAGTTAAATATAAAAGTTATTATATAAAATAACTATTACTATTAATAGTATAAGTTAATTATAATAGTTAATTATATAACATAATTATTACTATTAGTAATATTAGTTAAGTGTAATAGTTACTATATAAAGTAACTATTATTAACAATAATATTAACTAATTAGAATAGTTACAATATATTGTAATTACTACTATTATTAGTATTATTTGAAAAAAATCACTATTATTTGTATTAGTTACTATATATAGTAACTATTACTTTTAACTTATTATTTACGATAAATGTTATTCCCCCCCCCCCCCCCCGTCTCAAGGTAAGAGTCGTACTTTCTATTTTGGTACATCATATAGTAAGGGTCTCTTTCCTAAAATGACAAAGAATCTTTACTATTCATCTCACTCATTCTTTCATACTTTACTTTTATACTCACAACAACAATTAATTTACTATTCCTTCTCACTCATTCTCTTTCTTACTAGACTCTTACACTCACAACATTCACTTCCACCATTTCTTATTCTCCGTGCATTTGAGAGGTAAGACTCTTACTATGGGACGAAGGGAATACTACTTACGTAACCATTATCTTTTAATTTACTATTTAAGCTCATAATTACTATAATGTTAACTATAGTTAAAACATTATTTTCTGAATAGAGAAAGAGTAAAAATTGACATCATTATAGGACAAGCGAAGTAAATTTTTTAAAAAATTATAAAGTTATTATTAACCAATACTATTTACCAATCTTAATATCTATTTTATACTATAGTAACTAAAATTATTTCCACTATTATTAAAACTCACAAGTTGATTTATATATATCTTTAAATTTATTTATATTTAATTAAAATATTTAATAACTATATAATGTAATTATAAATATTCACGCGCAAAAGAAAACACTCGTGTGCGAAGCACAGGTTAATTCCTAGTATATACAAAAGTAATATCTTTGACTTTCGTGTAGAGGTGGCAAAAAAAAAAACACAGGAAACCGGCTAACCGCCGGTTTTTAACCGGTCAAAACCGTTAAACCGGTATAACCGTGAACCGTCGGTTAGCCGGTCCGGTTAAGGTTTGAGATTTTCAAAACCGGTTAACTGATGGTTTATAACCGTTAATAAAACCGCCGGTTAAACCGGAAATTTAAACCGGCGGTTAAACCGCCCCAACGGCTACTTTTGCCTTTTTGCACCAGCCCTCCCCCCCCCCCACTTCACCATGTCTGACCACTGTCCAAAAACGGCTAGTTTTGAAACTAGCCGTTAGTTGACTTAACTGGGCGGCCAAAAATGAATTTTTTTTTGTCAAACATTGCAAACATATAAATACCCATCCCTCCTAGCATTTTAGTACCACACCTTCTCTCTACTCTTTCTTTCTCTACTAATTCCAAAGTCTCTCACAATCTCTCATATTTCCAGTTAGTTTGCAGAATTTCAGTCAGTTTTGTAACGATTTCCAGTTAGTTTTCTAATGAAAAAAAAATGTCAAACATTGCGTGGGAAGAGGTGGTCGGGGGCAACGTCAACCACGAGAATCCAAATCCGACACTTTACTATCCATTTCCGAAAGAACAAATTGACCCCGACGACTTTGTAAATTTTCGAGCGGTGTGCAACTATTGTCCCAAATTTTACCCGCTCACAAAAGGTGGAGGGCATGGAACATTGAACGCCCACACCAATAGCAAACATCCCGAGAAAGTTGGGATTGAGAGTGATCAAGCTCAATTACAATTTTCTCAACCTAACACCCAAGGTACGTCTTCGGTCTTATTTAAGTTTAATAATGTCGTTTATAGGAAAGAATTGTGCAAATTTATGTGTGTTAAAGGGCTTGCTTTTAACTTTGCGGATGATGAATTTTATGAACGGTTTATTAGACTTTCTTTAAATCCGGCCGCCTCCAAAGTACCACGTACGACTCTCGTACGCGATATTAAAAAAGTGGTTTTGGAATATAAACATTTTTTAATTGATGTTTTATCAAAATTACAACAAAGAGTTTCAATTTGTGCCGATGGTTGGAGTGATCATTGGCAAAGAAATAGTTATTTGGGTGTTACATGCCATTGGATCGATAATTCGTGGACTTTACAAAAAAGATTACTTGCATATGAAAGTTTTGAACCACCTCATTCCGCGGAAAATATTTGTAGAAAGTTGCATGCTATTTTGGCAAAATATGGTCTTTTGCAAAAAATATTTTCTATTTCATTCGACAACGCTAGTGCTAATACCGCTAGTATACCAGAATTGATGCTCATTTGTCAACCGTCAATTGGGTGTAAGTATTTTCATATTAGATGTTTATGTCATATCATAAATTTATGTGTTAAAGATGGCTTGGATGCTTTAGAGCAATATGTTAAACCCATTAGAGATGCTCTTTTTTTTATTGCAAAAAAAAATAAATTTACAAGAAAATGGATCAAATATTTACTAAATAAGGGTCATCCCGAAAAATATTTTTCTATGGATGTTCCGACTAGGTGGTATTCTACCTATAAAATGTTAATTGATGGTTTTGAGTATAAAGAGCATCTCATGGATTTTTTTATTACTATGGGTTATGATATTCCTCTATTTGCTTATCAATGGAACGCTTGCACTAATTTATGTCAATTATTAAAGATTTTCAATACCGCTACTTTGGCTTTGTCGGGAGTTTATTATCCAACTTCCGTTTTGGTACTTGATCAATGTGTTGCAATAGTTAGAAGTTTTAAAAATTTACAAAAATGCAACATTTTATGTCAAAGCATTGCTTCCATGAGGGAAAAATGGCTCAAATATTTTGATAGCATTCCGTCTTTATTTTTGCTTGCAAAGATGTTGGATCCCCGTGTTAAATTGAAAGATCTAGTTCGCATAATAACGTTTTATTATGCAAGTTTATACCCCGATGGGGACGGATTCTACGAAAACCCGGCGGTTGTTGTTGAAAATACAAAACAAGATTTGGTGACTCTTTATAATGAGTATAGTGCAATTCATGGAAATGTTCCTCAATATGGCTCAAGTCCTAATGATGAAGATATTGGTCTTGATACACAATATGAGGAGGATGAGGATCCATATGGTTTTGTTAATGATATTTATTTTTCAAAACGTCCTAGAATGTCTTCTTCTTCTTCTACCTCTAGCATTCCGTACGAGTTGGAAGCATATTTCTCTACTAGACATGAAGTTGTACAAAACACTTCAAATCCAATTAGTTTTGATATTTTGAGGTGGTGGTCACAAAGGCAAGAAACTTATCTCATACTCTCTTTAATTGCAAAAGAAGTCTTAGCTTCTCCCGCTTCAACCGTGGCGGTCGAATCGGCATTTAGTGTGGGAGGAAATGTTTTGGATGCAAGACGTTCTCAACTAACTTGTGAAAATTTGGAAAATCAACTCTTACTTGGTGATTGGGTAGTAAGAGCGGAAAAGCGGGAGCAAGATATGCCTTATGAAGAGGATTTAGCTTTAGCCGATCCACAATACCAATACGACTTGGAAGACTCTACGGGAAGTTCGAAAGGAGACGGAATTTAGATAGTTTTTATTTTAATTTTTAGAATAGGTTTGTTTATTTTTATTTCATTGTAATAGTTTAGTTGAGGTAAGACTCCATTTTTTTCCTCCCTTAAATTATAAAAGGGCAAGGATTGGTTGTCCCCCTCATTGTAATTTTAAATTTAATTAATAAAATTTAAGGGTACCGTCCCTTTTTTTACTTAAAAAATTGTGTTATTTAGAATTTCAGTCAGTTTTTTGACAGTTTCAGTTAGTTTTTGACAGTTTCAGTTAGTTTTTTAACAGTTTTGGTTAGACTCTTGACTGTTTCTGTTAGTTTTTTAAAAAGGTAACGAGTTTTTAAAAAAAACAGTTAAAAAAATGTTAAATAAACTGTTAAAAAATGAATTGTGTTTTTGTTTTTGTTTTTTTAAAAAAAATGGTAAACTGTTTGTTTAAAAAAAAAAGCAACCGGATTAACCGGCAAACCGTAACCGGAGACCGTGGTTACCCGGTTAGGTTCCGGTTAGAACAAACCAAAAACCGTAACCGCCGGTTATAACCGGGAAACCGGCGGTTTTAACCGTTTGGCCACCTCTACTTTCTTGAACAATATAGGAAAAGAAAAAAAGAAAGAAGAGCCAGTCACGCACTAAGTTATCTGAATGATATTGAAAAACAATTAAAATACAAAAACCCAAAAAAAAAAACCTCCAAAGAAAACCCAAAAACCACTACCACAATAAAACTAACTTGGTGCTCAAAAGCTTCCTAATTCCTATTATGCATAAAAACCAAAGCAAAACCCAAAAACTACCACCACAATCAAAAAACAAAATTAAATCAAAGCCAAAAGTTGATAGGCATTCACCTGTTTACATCCCCTTCTTTTTTTTTATCTACAATTTTTCCTCTTCTCCTTCCCCCATTTTCTTTACTTTTTTTTTTTTTTTTTTTCCTTCCCAGTTTATAATCTGTCCTAACAGAATATCATAGTTGTACATACACGTAGTTGTGAATGACAAAGGGGCAGCAAGCAAGCATGTGTGCACAACTTATCAATCAGACACATCAGATGTGGTGGCAATAGCAGCGGCGTTGCCGGATCTTGGTCGCCGTAGAAGCTCAATCAATTTCTCCGCCTGTCCACCAAATTTCACTAACACATTAATTAAACAAACGACAAAAAGTGCCTACCCCATTCCATTCCAATATTCCATCACATTTTATTTTATTTTATCTATTTAATTATAAACAAACCCAATAGCCCACTGTCCACCCATCTCAAATATAAAGTCAACATTAACACACGTAACTCTAACAATCAATCCACCAATCAATGTGAACTAAAGTTTAATTAAATACATTTCTATGTGCATATCTACCCACCAAGTTGCAACTTCCATGATTAAAAAATGTTCAAGTTGTAAAAAACTGATTGTCTTCTTCATTAATATGAATAAACTTTAAGTGACCATTTTAGATTAATTTGCTGAATTTAATAAAAGTATAAAATTTGTTATTAATATACTATCAAAAATTCTCTCTCTCTCTCTCTCTATATATATATATATATATTTATATATATAAAAAAGCACATTTTCAGAAAAGATACAACAATAATAAAAATAATACAAAGTACAAAAAATCCTTTAAGCCATATAATAAAACCATAATTGAAAAGATTTTACAAGTAAACACAATGAAGAAAATAGAAAACTATTTTTCCAAACGTATGATACCAATGAACAAAAATTAATAAAAGAAAAGTATTATGAATTTTGTGAATTGCAAGAATATCACATACCATTTTTTGATTTCTTAAACCATGATTACTTATACAAAATAACTACATTACAGAAAAAACTAAGGCGATGGTACAAAGTAGGACTATGAAATATTTTACAGATTATATTTTAAAGTTATGAATACAGGACTATGTCCTAATGCTTTTAACAGGAACAAAATAGGAGAAACCATTTTTTGGGAAATTGATAAAACAAAAGCTAATATAAATATACCAAAAACAATTAAATGGAATGAAATAACTTTACCCGACAAATGGTCATATCCTGCTAAAATTGTCCCAAGAAAAGAACAAAATCAAACAACTGATATAGAACAAATTACACAATATGAAGATGGATCAGTAGATCTAAAATTCAAAAGAACTCAGTCACTAAGTCGAAACAAAAAATTTAATTTCCAAACACCATCTAGAAGATCTACATCAGGAAGATATGAATTCCCACAGAACACTAAATATGAAGATAGTTCTTCACAAAATGAAAATAATGAATGAAATATTTAATTCATATACTTTTATTATTGTTTATATAGATGATGTTTTAGTATTTAGTAAGACTCTTGAACAACACGACAAACATTTAAACATATTTTATAAAACAATGATACGAAATGGCCTAGTTTTATCAAAAACAAAAATAAAACTTTATCAAACAAAGATTAGGTTTTTAGGACATGAGATAACCAATAATACTTTAATACCAATACAAAGATTCGCTTGGTGCATTTTTTAATCCAAAAGGCATAACATTCCATTCGTATTGTCCAAAGGGTACTGTAAAAGCTGTTTTGTATTTATCTTCTTCTGCTATTTGTATTTGCCAAAATCCTGATTTCATATCAAATTTTGAAAATATAGATGCATCATGTAATCGTTTTAATAAATCTTGTTTATTGGGTATTGGATATCTAATCCATTTTAGTGCAGCGTTTAAAGGTTTGTAATTAATTACTAATCTTGGTGCACCTCTTTCTATTTCTGCATTTTTTGATACATAGAATGCTGAGCATGACCAAGGTGATTTACTCTTCCTAATTAATTTTTTATTGAGTAAGTCTTTGATTTCTTTTTTACAATATTCTAATAATTCTTGATTCATTTGTATAGGTCTTGCTTTTGTAGGTATTGTTTGTTCATTAAAATCTTTTTCATATGGTAGTGTTATTACATGTTTTTTCCTTTCCCAAAAAGCTGTGGGTAAGTCAGAACATAAGTCTTTTTCAAATTTTTCTAAGAGATTATATCTTTGTTTTGTTGAAGTTGTAATTTTTCTTCAATTTTGATATTTAATAATTCTTCCTTAAGAAATTTCATTTGATTTTGTAAAGTATTTAATTTAGAGATTCCTGTTTTTTGTAAATTATTTACATCACTATTAGATACAGGATATAAAAAATCAAATATAATTTTTGTCCTAATATTCTTGATTCTACTCCTCTTTGTGAAACTGAAAAGGGATATAACATTTGTAAAAAATGATTTCCTAATATCACTTTTGTGTTTAAATTTTTTACAAGCATAAGACTTGTTTTAAAGCAGATACTATTATTGCAAACATGTGCTTCGGGTATCTTGTATTTTACTTCTAATTTTGAAGAATTGGCTGCTGAAAGACTTTGTTTTGTTTTAATAAAATATTTTGTTGGTATTATTCCTTGTTCAACACAATTTAAATCTGCTCCTGAGTCTAACATGGCTAATCCTTTATATTCGAAATCTTTGATTTTCATATGTATATGTACATACCATTTTTGATATCTGACTCGAGTAAGAGCATATATACTTTCTTCTGTGTCTGTAGAGGAATCTGTATTTGTTTCCGAAGAAGATTTTTTAGCAAAAGGGTTTTTAAAATGTTTGTCTAATTCTTTATTAGCTTTAGAAGTAGAATATATATATATATATATATATATATATATACTCCCTCCGTTTCATGAGAACTGAGACTAAAGTAAATGGCACAAGAACTAAGGAATACTAATAAAATAAAGAAAATGTGTGGTAGAAAATGAAGAGAGAGAATTAGTTGGGTAAATAGTAGTGTTGGTTGAATAAACTGAGTGGTGGAGAATGAAGAGAGAGAATGAGTGGTGGGGTTGGGTGAATATAAAATATTAAAAAGTTTGTCATTTTGGGCAGTCTCAATTGAGGTGAAACGGACGAAAAGGGAAATAAGTCTCAGTTCTCATGAAACGGAGGGAGTATATATATATATATAATCTACTTAAAATTATTGTTGAAAATAACCAAAAAATAAAATGAAAATATCATGAACCGAAGGGCAGGAGTATGTACTAATTATTTAACATCTTCACCACAAGTAGCCTACGTCATCAAAAAATGTTTATTCTTCGAAATATCCTTTTGGTTCAACAAATAGAAATGATTCATAAGCATAAACATTTTTTTTTTTACCTCAGCTTATACTCCCTCCGTTTCATATCACTTGAGTTCAAAATTTTTGACACATACTAAGGAAAAGTAGGAGAGAGAAATAGTGGGAGGAGGTGTTTGTGAGTATGAAAAATTAAATATGAGAGAGAATGAGTGAGAAGAATAGTAAGTTGATTGGTATTGTGAATGTAAAAGTAAAGTAGAGAGAGAGAGAGAGAGAGAATAAGTGTGAGGAATAATAAAGATTCTTTACCATTTTGGACAGTCTCAAGTCACGTAAAACAGACGAAAAAGAAAATAGTAAGTCTCAAGTGACATGAAACGGAGACATGAAACGGAGGTAGTAGTATTACCAATGCATTTTTATTTCTCAGCCCAAAATAAATTTCATGAAAATAATGGCTAGTTTACTATCCGCGCTTTCCACCCAACAACAACGGCACCATTTCATATAATTATTGGCTAGTTTAGAACGACCGTTTCTCCCATCAAAACAATCTTTATCAATCATTTTCTTGATTTTAAAAAAAAAATCAACCATTTTCTTCTTCCATCAACCTAACGTATTTCCAACTTTAATTTCAAAAAGTTTTTTTTTGAAAGAACTTTAATTTCAAAAAGCTAAAAAGCCATAAATTTATTTTAAATTCAAAAGTATCATTAGCACTCACTTTAACCACTACCATACTTTCTGACTAACTATAGTAACCGACTATTTTTTGAAAATAACTGACTATTGCAGTAACTGACTAACTGCTTTCGAGACTCCAGACACTTTTAACCATTATCTGCAAGTCTCCAAAAAACAAAAAAAAAACATTATCTGCAAGTCCCATAACATGTTTTTGACCACAATCCCTCCTTGGTCTCTTTATGGCGTTGAGATAGTAAAAAAAATAATCATGGGTAAAAGATAATGTAAGCATAAAATTTAGTATGATATGAACATTAAATTTAGAATGGGTGTACCAAATTAGACCATAAAAAATAGTTAAAAATGAAACGCATTCTCAATTAAGTAAGGGTGAGATAAACGAATGGAGGATTGTTACCTTTTGCTTGGCACGATTTGTTCCTGACTGTGACAAGGCGACTAAAGGGGGAATGGCTCCTTCGCGGGCCACCATTGTACGGTACACCATACTCTCCTCACATATCTGCAGCAGTATCGCCACCGCGATCTCCTTTTGTCTCTGTGACCCCACTTCTATTATTTCCACCAGCACCGGTATTCCCCCTTCCTCCACCAACGCCGCCTTCGCCTCCGCCACTCCCACCAACATGCTCAGCACGTACGCCGACTTATCCACCATGTTTGACCCGAAATCCGCCATCAATTCCACCAGCGGTTTCATGATCCCCGCCTCCACCGCCCTAATTTTGTTCTCTTTCACCGAACAGAGCGAATACAGAGCTGTAGACGCGTCCTTTTTCCCGCGGATGTTTCCGTTTTCTAGAAGGTTCACCAGCAGCGGAATCGCTCCTGACCGTCCGATTGCGGTTTTGTTTTCTTCCAATTGAGATAACCGGAGCAAAGCGCAAGCCGCGTTTTCCTTCGCCGTCGGCGTTCCTATTCGTAGAGCTCTTACCAGCGGCTTTATTGCTCCTGATGAAGCTAGAAGCTCCTTGTTTTCGTCGCATAGCGAGAGATTCAAAATTGCCGTCACGCCGTACTCTTGCAGCTGAGGATCGGCTGACGATATAAGACATAAAAGCGGCTTGATCGCGCCGGCTCTAGCGATCATAACTCGATTTTCTGGCTTGTTCTTCGCCAGTAGTCTGATCTCCATGGCGGCTTGCTTCTGTTCGTCGATTGACTTCGATTCGAGATCGGATACGAGTTGACTAATCAGATCATCGGAGTTATCCGAAGCGCAGGCTATAAGCATCCGCCGAGACTGCGACGACGCCGTCGGAAATTCTCCTGATCGGTCGCTGTTGCAATCGCTGAAGGCGGCGGAATCATCGTTATTGATGCTACCGAAGCTCCGCCCCATATAACTGAAATTCGATTGAACTTCCGTCTCCATCAACGGAGAAACTCAAAGAAACAATTCCAATTCACTACCAAATCATACAACAAATTCGCCGTCGCTCGTCGGAATTAAGCCAGCTGTGTTTCCGAATACCAGGAAGACAAAAACGACCGCAATTTATGGGAAGAAATGTTTCGGTAGGTTAGGGTGTACAAGTGGTATGGTGGTAAAGAGAAGAAGATAAATAAGAGGAGAGGAGAGAAGAGAGTACACCTGGAGGAAGGTCTTGGGGTATGGGCGGACACGTGCACACGACCGTATCAAATCCCAGTCCAGAGAGCACGTGGGAAAGTGTCTCCCTCTCTTTAAACGCGTGCGTAGAAGGATCGTTATTTTGACGGTGCTTTTTGGGACTTGCCGAGTGCCCCTCCCCGAGTCGTGGTCTTTCACATACACTTGTTTGGGTTCTTCTCCCTACTTTTGCTTTTATATTCCTTCCATTTTAATCTTTCTTAACAATTAACATGAAGGAGACAACCTTTTGATTTATAGTGCTTTGTTCAGGAGGCGGAACAAATGATCAAAAAGTGGCAACACCATTTCTTTTGCTCTTTTGAGGATAAAGAAGATTGCATGTCTTAGAAAAATGGCATGTTCCATTTTAAAGTAAACATTTCATTTAGATGTTTGAGGCTATCAAAACTTTGAATCCACACTTTAATCTGTTTGTCGTGGTTTTATCTATTATTCACTTGAGAAATATGAACAGCGGTGTCCGACAGAGAGATCTGACATGAAAATTAGTGAACTAAGCGCTTTGATCAAACATATAGACAGAAAAATAAAACACGATACTTAAAACGCACAGTGCTATGGGAGGATGACTGTGTATATAGACTTCAATAGGTAGATGGCATCTTGATCGTCACTACACCACGTGGAACCTTCTAGTTGGTTCTGTCACTCGTGATCGTAGACAAGTGTACATCCCACTACTCTTGTATTATTTGATCCTGTGTCAAATGGAGATCTCTTTAAGAGTAAGGTTGAGATAGAATCTGATGCTGTCGACGAGCTCCTAGTTGCAACATGTTAGCTCACGACTTGCTACTAACAAGTTGCAACATGGTGTCGACGAGCTCCTAGTTGCAACATGTTAGCTGGTCAAATATATACTTACCCTCTGTCTCGGAAAGATAGTCCGATTTTGACTTTTTATGGTCAACAAAAATGAGCTTTTGACCAACCATTGGTGACAATTTAATCATTCTAATGAAATTCTAAAATTTATAGTTGATAAATCATTAAGCGATTTATTAATAATAATTTTTATAATTTCATTGTGATCATTAAATTGACACTAATGTTTGGTCAAAGTTTATTTTTGTTGACTATAAACAGTCAAAATGAGACTAGGGATGGCAACGCGTCGGGTTTGGATCGGATCAGACTTGGTCCGAATCGGATCCGATCATCCGAACCCCTATACCGAATCCGATTCGATCCGGATATTTCCTATCCGAGATCCGAACTTATCTGAATCTCTTCCCAGAAAACCCTAGGTTTGACAGATTTTGGGAAATTGGGGAAGCTAAACTAACCGATCGATCAAACAAACAAACAAAAAAAAGAAATTCAATGGCTAAGAATTGATAAATTACCTCAATAGAGCTTAAATTCGTTGGAGATGTAGTAGCTCGATGGAAATTGAGGAGGAGAGCCAAGAGAAGAACGGACGGCGAGCCACGGGCACTGTCATATGCAACGGGAACGGCGCATAGAGAGAGAGTTGTGAACGGCGCAGACAAAGAGAGAGAGTCGGAAGACGCATAGAGAGTGAGAGAGTAGGGAATGTCGATTGCGATGAGTGAGAGAGAGAGAGAGTAGGGAACGACAATTGCGATTGCGATGAGAGAGAAATAGGGGCATCGGCGGCGTTGTCTCGACTGAGAAAGAAAATAAACATCCAAACCCTAGATTTTTTTCTTATATAAGGAGGGTGATGTGTATATTTTAATGGGGTTAGTAGTAAAATTTTATAAACTTAATAGATTCGGGTCGGATCTCGGATCAGATCAGGGGTACTACCGAAAACGATCCGAACCCGATCGGATCTTTAAAAATGGGCCAAAATACGTTTACTCCCCCAAACTATACACCCAATCCCACTTTGCACCCCAGCGCGAATTTATTCCCACTTTGATACCCAATGTTAAAATTATCCCACTTTGCCCCCCAGATCGTAACGAATGTTAGAAATTTAACGAGATTAGTCATGTGCGCATCATGTGATGGGTGTTTTGGTATTTCAACTCCAAATTTTAAAGGCTTAAGTGTCATTTAACAATTAAAATTCTGATGCCTTCATCATCGTGCAACAAGTAGACCACCGCCACCATTTCCACCTTACTGCCACTGCATCGCCGCCACCGCCACTGCATCGCCACCACCGTTTATCATCATAAACAAAAAAATCATCAATTTCAGCGCTTTCTCTTCAATTGTTCTCAATCAAGACACGAATAACAAGGAATTAATCTCTTTTAACACCAAACTATAATATTATCCCAAAATCAAATATCGAAGTTAAACTTTGTCGCCATTGTCACTGATATAAAACTGGAGATACATTTTTACCGCAAACCTGCTAAACCAATAAAAATCCGAAAAACTCAAATTATATTTTAAAAAAAGCAGAGAAAACTTAAACAGTAACTCAGATTCTTCATATAGAGAAATTGTACAATGGACGATGAAGTATCGGAACAGCGATACAAGCGAAAGCCGCCGGGGACTCGCCGCTTCTGAATTTTGATTCACTCTGTATTTTCTCTCGTTCGTCCAAAACCTTGTGTTGTGAGTTTGTGCCCTGATTTGGATATTTATTCGAGTAGTATGTTCAGGTAATTTCTACCAGTAACGAAGGTCGGTTTGGGGAGCAGGCGGCCATGGAAGTGGGGGATTATGCCATGGTTGTCGGAGAAGAAGAAGGGGCGGAGGAAGGGGAGGGGGAATTGCAGAATGAAGAAGAAGAAAGGGGAGGGGTGTTATATTGGGTGTTTTTCTTTTAGTTCAAGCCCTGAAGTTTATAAAATTGAAAAATAAACCCTATAATTTCTTTTATACTATTTAGACTGTATTACCTAAATTACCCCTTCAAATTTGGTCACATGCGCTGCACATGACTATTTAACGCCAAAAAACTAACGGGGTTAGTGATAGTGACTATGGATGCAAAAATAAATAAGTTGAATGTGTTGTTTCAAAAGGAAATTAGTTTAGTGACCAAATACCCAAACTGATCATAGTTGAGTGATTTTTGATGCAGTTTTGCCTAAAAAAAATATAAAAAAAATAAAACCCAAAATTAACCCTTAAATAAATTTATGATGAAAATAAAATATATAGACATATAAATAAACACATATTATATAACAATAAGTTTTAGGTATTCTCATTTTTTTCATAAAATTTCAACAAATAATTAATGTGAGGAAAAGAATTGCAAAAAATGAACTTTCATGTTATATAACCAAGAACTTGAGTGGTCAATTATATCAATTTCAAACGTTCCATTTACAATAATAGAAAGACAAATGAATTGCGAAAAATGTAAAATACTTTTTTCGTCCTAAAATGAACTCATTTTCTTTATAAGTTAAGAATAAATCCAAACATTTTTGGAGACAAAAGTAGTATAATATACCTTAAGGTTGAGTTTTGAGCAATAGTATCACAAACGCATTGCATTCCTTGGTTGATAAATATGTGCAACGGTGGCCGATTGCATGCGACAACTTTGTGTAACCTCCTTATACTAGCGGGTAACCCGTGCTCTGCACGGGAAACTAATATTTTGTCTTAAAAATATTTTAACTATAGTTAACTAATATAGTAATCATCATTTTAACTAATACTATTAATAATAAAAATTAATCTATATGATTACTATTATTATAATAACTATTATAATTAATTAATACTATTAATAGTAGTAGTCAATATATATTAAGGGGCAACTCCCATTTAGTCCCTCATTAGAATCTAAATTACCACCTAGTCCAAGGTATTTTCAATATTACCACCTAGTCCAAGGGATATTAAAAGGGCATGAATGCCCTTACTAAATGACTGGAAATTACATGATTACCCCTCCCTCCTCAACCTTTCACCTTCTCACCGGTCAACAACTTTGACCGGCCGGCCACCACCTCCGGCCGACCACCACCTCCGGCAACCTTTTTCCGGCGACCATTTCCGGCCACCTTTTTCGGTAACTTTTCCGGCAATATTTTCCGGCGACCATTTCGGGCCACCGTCTCCGGCGACCTTTTCCGGCAAAATTTTTCAACCACCATTTCCGCCCACCGTCTCCGGCGACCATTTTCCGGCGACCACCTCCGACCACCGTTTTCCGGTAACCACCTCCGTCCACCGTTTTCCGGTGACCACCTCCGACCACCATTTTCCGGCGACCATATTCCGGCCACCATTTCCGGCGACCACCTCCGGCCAACATTTTCCGGCGACCAAACAACTGTGAACTAATCAGTAAGTTCACAGTTGTCAACAAAACTACTAAGAACACAATCGAATCCGGCGACCACCAACTCCGGCGACCAAACAACTGTGAACTAATCAGTAAGTTCACAGTTGTTTAAGAACAAGTTCACAATTGTTCTAAAACAAGTTTACAGTTATTCCAAGAACAAATTCAAACATTAAAAAAAAAATATATTTTTTTTCAAGAACAAGTTCATAGTTGTAAGTTCGCAATTGTAAGTTTGCAATTGTAAGTTCGCAATTATTTCAAAAACAAGTTTGCAATTGTAAGTTCGCAATTATTTCAAAAACAAGTTTGCAATTGTAAGTTCGCACTTGTTCCAAGAACAAATTCACATTTATAAAAAAAAATTACTATTTGTTTAAAAGAAAAAGTTCACAGTTGTAAGTTCGCAATTGTAAGTTCGCACTTGTTCCAAGAACAAGTTCGTACTTGTTCCAAAACAAGTTCGCAATTGTTCCAAGAACAAGTTCGCAATTGTTTCAATAACAAGTTCGCACTTGTTCCAAAATCAAGTTCGCAATTGTAAGTTCGCAATTGTTTCTATAACAAGTTCGCACTTGTTCCAAAACAAGTTCGCAATTGTAAGTTCGCACTTCTTCTAACAAGTTCACAGTTGTAAGTTCACAATTGTAAGTTCGCAAATGTTAGCTCGCAATTGTAAGTTCGCAATTGTTCCAATAACAAATTCACAGTTGTACTCTCATTTCCCAAACAACAACAAAAAAAAAAAAAAACAACAACAACAAACAAACCGACTTTGAGGGAAGTCGCCGGAGCTAGCGGTGACCGAAGAAAGAGTGGGGGAGGGGTGACCGGTGACAGAGAAGGAGTTGCAGGTTCGCCATTGAGAGAGAGAGAGAGAGAGAGAGGTGAGGGCTATATCTGTAATTGCCGGAGATGGGGAGGGGTGAACGGAGATGGTGTAAGGGTGGCCGGTGACGGAGAAGGAGCTGCAGGGTCGCCGGGGTTAGGGGAGGGATGGGGTCGCCGGAGTTGGCCAGCGATGGTGAGATGGCTGGTCGATTTGGTTGAATCTGAACAGTTGGCCGGCTGGAGCTTGTTGGGTTGAGAGGGTGAGGGACGCATTTGGGTCGGGGAGGGAGGGTCGCCGAGGTTAGGTAGAATGTCGCCGGAGATAGGGGTAGCGATTTTTTTTGTGTTTTTTCCAGTTCGGCCGTCGGCCATATCTCCGGCACCGGACATATTTTGGAAGATCCCAACGGTGGAAAGTAGCGTTTAGGTGTTGCGAACTCCCTCCAGAAATTTGAAGACGATCCAACGGTTCAATAATCGGGAATCGCGTTTTTACAGTCCGAATTCTGGAGGTGCAGTTTTTTTTTTGATTCGGATTTTGGCATCTTGGCCGGAACTTTTCGACGGTTGTTGGCTCGTGGTTGTCGCCTAGAACTCCTCTAGGTTCAGCCATGGCTAAGGAGGGCGTTGGTACTGGGAGAAGGTCGCCGGAGATAGGGGAGATGAGGGGTCACCGAAGGTGGGGGATGGAGGAGAGTGAAAACGCAGTGTGATGGTCGTCGGGGTTCGGAAATCGAGGGGAAATGTCACCGGAGGTGAAGAGGAAGGGTCGCCGGTGATGGGGAAGGGAAAGGTCGCCGGAGGTGGCCGGATGGGGTCGCCGGAGGTGGGGATGGAGAAGAGAGAGAAAGCAGTGAAAGAAAGTAGAGAGAGAACGCAATTTGCGTCTGAATGTGAGGAGAGGGGAGGGGTTTCTGTTTTAATTGAAAATAAGGGGTAGTTTCGGGATTCTATAATTTTAATGGACTAGATGGGAATATTCAAAATGTGCGTGGACTACATGGTAATATTGAAAATGTGCGTGGACTAGGTGGTAATTTAGCTTAGAATGGGGGACCCTATGGTAATTTTCTCATATATTAATAGCAATGATTAATCTATATAATAATAATTATTAATATAATTATTATAATAAAATAATATTATTAATATTAATAGTTAATTGATATAGTAACTATTATGATTAATTAATAATCTAACTTATATAATAACTAATATAATAAACTAATACTAATAATAGTAACAGTTAATATATGTAGCCAATTATAGTTAACCAATACTATTAATAGTAAAAAATAACTTATAAAGTAACTATTATGGTTAACTAATACTATTAATAGTAATAATTAACTTATATATTGTAACTATTATAGTTAACTAATACTATTAATAGTGATAGTTAACTAATATAGTTAACTAATACTATTAATAGTAATATTTAACTTGTATTGTAACTAATATTGTTAACTAATACTATAAATAGTAATGGTTAACTTATACTATTAATAGTAATAGTTAACTTATACTATTAATAGTAATAGTTAACTCATATAATTACTAATATGATTAACTAATAGTATTAGCTAAGAATGAGAATATCAAAAGTCATTACATTTTAGGATGATGTTGATGTGGCTTCTCCAAATTCAAGCTTTTACTAAAACATGTACACATGTCAAATCCATAACTCTCCTCACCAACTTTAATATATATATATATATATAGATTTCAATCTTAGAGAGAGAGAGAGAGAGAGAGAGAGAGAGAGAGAGAGAGGAGAAAACAGAAAATATCACTAAAAAAATTAAGGGCATATATGTATTCAAATAACATACTCCCTCCGTCCTGGAGTAAGAGTCACACCCCTCATTTGCACGCTTATTAATAAATAGTGGATGTGATGTAAATGTTGTGAGTGAAAAAGTAAAGTATGAGAGAGAATGAATGGGAGAGAATAGTGAATTGATTGGTGTTGTGAGTATAAAAGTAAAATAGGAGAGAGAATGAGTGGGGTGAATAGTAAAGATTCTTTGCCATTTTAAGAATGAGACTCTTACTCTGGTACGGACCAAAAAGGAAAATGAGACTCTTACTCTGGGACGGAGGGAGTAATAAATTATGACAATACTATTATAAATAACTTTTTCCAGTAAGTTAATAAAATACACATAGATGGATAAAGTAAACTCATACTTTCTCCTTCTCAAAATAAATATATTTTTTCCCTTGATGAAGAGAATAAATAAAAATTTATTTTGGACGAAGGTAATAGTATAATCGAAAGATAAGTGTAATATATGCAAAAATGTAGAGGTGAAACTTACTCACTGTTGCAATTTTTCTCAATCAAACTAATGCTTTCTTTCTCATCCAATTTGTCTAAAAATATTCTTCCCAAACCTAATGAAAGAAAAAGGAAAAAAATGTGATAAAATAGTTAAAGCCAAAATCATATAGTACATAGATATATAGAGAGAAGGTAAAATAAATTGTGAAAACAAATTACATGAATGTATAAAGAAGAAAAGAAGTAGGAGGAAGTCTATAATACAACAATAAAAATGATTTTTTCCTTCTATTTTTTTATATTCCCCGTAAAGACCATCTGCCTTCCAAAGTGAAGAGTCATTTAGATCTTTTTATCTACAAATTAATGTTGGTATTGAATAGGAAAATGCAAAAGATATGTTTTAAATAAATATATCTAATCTTTTATATTCTTTATCAGGTGCACAAACTTGAAACAATGCATGATATTCAAAGCCATTGAATTATGAAAATTTGATTAGTTGAAAACTGAAAAGTCACTTCTTAATGATCTTATTGTTTACTCAAAGCCATTGAATTATGAAAATTTGATTAGTTGAATATTGAAAAGCCACTTCATAATGATATTATTGTTCTTTAATGCATCCACTACATACCTAGTCTAATACTTTATATATAAGAGTATATGTTCAATAAGATATGACCTAGTCTAATAATCTATATATAAGAGTATATGTTCTATAGATATCATTTTCTTCTTATAGAATCACTAAAGCACCTAGTTTCATATCTATGGTTATTACCTTTTATTTTAACCTAAGTAGGAGAATACCAAAAACCTCCAAGATTGCAAAGATCATATTACATGTCATTTTTTAAATCAAGAAAACCCCATTTGTGGCTTATGTGTCATTCACATGGTTGATTTCACCAACTTTAAAATACTATAAGCATAAATTTTAGTTCATGAACCATTTCATTTCGGGAAATCAATTGATACTTAAAAATTTTCGTATTCTATCATAATTCAATGGTTTTGAATAATATGTTATCTATTGATACATAAAAAAATTCAATGCCTTAAGCCATCTAATAATTCATGTCTTTTAAAGACTTGTTGAATAAATAAATTATAATTATTTTATGATAAATCTAACATTTGATTTCAAAAGACTTATCATATTCAACTACTCATTGAAATTAGATTGCATCTTTTAAGACTTATTATATGAACATATATTTATTAGATGTTTTAATTTTTAATTTAATGTGATTCATAAATAAAAGACTTTTGATGATCCAAATTCAACTACTCATTGATCTCCATTTAAGATTTATAACACATTAAAAAAAAAAAAATCATGATGAATCTAACCTAAGATTTTAAAGTCACTTTTTAATGATCTTAGTTGAAAACTAAAAAGTCACTTCTTAAATTAATGCATCAATGACCTACATAGTCTAATACTCTCTATATAAGAGTTTATGTTCTATTAGGTATCATTCTCTTATTATAGAACCACTATAAAGAGAAAATGATTCAATATGTACATATGTATATTCTTATTGTATATGAATTACCCATTTACATATCTATGGTTATTACCTCTTATTTTAGCCTAGGTAGAAGAATACCAAAAGCCGCCATGATTGCAAAGGTCATATTAAATGGCATTCTCTAAATCAAGATAAACCAATTTGTGGCTTATGTGTCATTCCCATAGTTGGTTTCACCAACTTTAAAATACTATAAGTATAGATTTTTAATGTAATAGAATTGTATAAAGCATTTATTTTAATTCAAGTACATTGAAGGAGTGAAAAATAAACTAATAAGGGTAATAAAAAACTCAACTGAGAATGAATTACCAAAACACCCATCACATGACGTGCACATGACTAATCTCGTTAAATTTCTAACATCCATTACGATCTGGGGGCAAAGTGGGATAATTTTAACATTGGGTATCAAAGTGGGACAAAAATCGCGCTGGGGTGCAAAGTGAGATTCGGGGTATAGTTTTGGGGGGGGGGGTTAACGTATTTTGGCCTAAAAAATGCAAACCATATCCGAATTTTTCGGATCGATTTCCCTTCGGTACGGATCGGGTTCGGTCAAATTGTCATCCCTAAATGAGACTAGCTTTCTGTGACAGAGGGAGTATTAGTGTTTGGTCAAAGTTCACTTGTGTTAACTATTGAAGTTAAATATGACCAAACAAAACGAGACGGAGGGAATATATGTTAGCTTAAATAAAATTTGTAATCTATGTTAGCATTTGTTGTTAAGATTAACATACAAACATTTTAGATTTAAGTATTCATGTGGATTATAGCCTTTTTTGTTTGGTCAAAGATTAAAAAAATATTTAAAAATTGACAAATTCTTGGCTACAATCGCTGCACCATGTGCGGCAACCTTGATTTGTTCCGCTGCTTCTCGCAGCCGCCTACTCCGCTACAGCCGACGGCCAGATCCAACCCTCCCTCTTCCCATATCCCACATGTCTTCCTTAAAAAAAACCCAATAACTTTAAAATGCTATATCTTGAGATTTATAAGTCGGATTTTCTTCAAAAAAAATATTGTTGTGTTCGTCTAGACGAGACGAATAAAACTTCATAAGTCATGATATGGTTTGTTTGTTTTTAAAAAAAGTTTACACACAAAAAATTTGAGTTGCTTGTCAGCTGAGATGTAACACTCTGTTCTAATAAAAGTAACAGTTTCATATTCAAAAAGTAACACTTTTATAGTCAAATGTAACAACAATTTTACAAGAAAATTTAAATTGTTTTGATAGTTTTTGTGGTTAGAAAAAGTAATAATTGAAGTGTAACAAAGTGAATATATAATATTTTTTTTATATAGATGAATATAACATTTTTATTTAGTACTCCAATGTTACTTTTTTTCTTTAAAAAATAGTAGAAATTCATATATATAACCGAGTAGCATTTCAATTGTTACTTTCTGAATAAAAAATTGTTACATTTAAGAATATAATATGTTACAATTGAGGAAAAAAAATATTATATTCATTTTTTTTTATAAAATGTAACATTAGTTTAGTTTGTCAATCTTATGTTATTTTTGAAAAAAAAAGTGTTACATTCCTTTATAAAAAGTGTGACATTAGTTTAGTTGTCAATCTTTATGTTATCTTTAATCTATTGCAGCTAAATTGTGGTACATTTTGAAGAAAAAAAGTGTTACATTTGAAAAGAAAAAAGTGTTACATTTCGTTATAACAAGTGTTACTTTTGTTGGGAGGGAAAAAAAGTTGGGGCTGGCAAAAAAAAAAAAAAAAAAATCTCAGCAGAAAAAAGAAAAAAAAAAAGAAAAGAAGAAGGTAGGCTCTTGTCACACGGTACAACCGTTGCACAGAAGACCTCCTCTTAAAAATTTACATTTTAAGAACACTAGAAATTGGATAAATTATAAGGGGTGAGAAGTGCATTTTTCTAAACTGTTTTTAACAAACTAAAGAAAGTTTAAATTGCAACATACTCCCTCCATCCCACCTCACTTGACACCCAAGAGGTGGGCACAATAACTAAGGAAAAATAATAAAATAAGGAAAATGTATGATAGAAAATGAAGAGAAGAGAATGAGTGGGGTAATTAGTAGTGTTGGTGGAAAATGAAGATGAAGAATGAGTGGTGGGGTAGAGTGAATATAAAATTATAAAAATTATGCTATTTTGGGAAATGTCAAGTGAGCTGGGACAGACCAAAATAAAAATAAGTGTCAAGTGAGCTGGGACAGAGTATATCTTGTTAGAAAGTTTTTCATATAATTTATTTATGTTTAAGGTTTAAACTGCAATGAGAAAACTAGTACCAAATTTTCGTGCAATTATTTCTAATTTAATTTAATTTAGATGTTTCATGCAATACCAAATTAATTCTCACTATTAATTACTCTCTCTGACTCAAAATGATCTTCACGTTTGACTATTCAAATTTTTTAAGGATATAAATACTTCCTTCACTAGTCATGTTTTGTTTATGCACTTTTAAGACTAAATTGTAGAAATCAGGGGCGTATCCACGTTATAGATTGGGGGGGTCAATTGACCCCCCTGACTTTCCCACTTATTCACTTTTACCCTTTAAGAAACATTAATAAATTTTTAAGTTGACCTCCCTAAAAAATTGTACATAACCCCCTAAAATTTTACACTCAAACCCACATATATATATATACTCCTTCCGTCCCACCTCACTTGATACCCAAGAGGTGGGCACAATAACTAAGGATAAATAATAAAATAAAGAAAATATGTGGTAGAAAATGAAGAGAGAGAATGAGCGGGGTAAAAAATAGTGTTGGTTGAATAAATTGAGTGGTGAAATATGCAGAGAGTGAATGAGTGGTGGAGTAGAGTAAATATAAAATTATAAAAAGTAGGCTATTTTGGAAAGTGTTAAGTGAGTTGGGACGGACCAAAATAGAAATAAGTGTCAAGAAATAAGTGTCAAGAGAGAGAGTTGAGACACAGGGGTATACTGTATATAGAAGGGTTTGCCATTAAATTACGTCAAAAACATAATTACGCTTTCCACAATACACACAATTCGCTAGCAATTCGGCCGCAACTCGGCAAAGAACGGGAGACTCTACGGCGACTGTGGAGTGGTGCTGCTGCGAAGACGACAACGCCAACAACGGCTGTCCATCCGGTCGAAGACCTTGTTCAGGTACATATTTCCCTTCCTTCATCATCTATCCCTCCTATTCTAATCTCAAATCCCCAAATTCTTAAAACCCTAAAAGTTTATGGTTTTGAGATTGGAAACCCATTTATATTCTTCTTAATTTCTTAGCCATTGATTAACCTTGGAAGGGGATTTTTCACAACAAAACGAAGATTTCCTAGCTCTAGTAACACGTTCTTGAAACAATTGCTGCTGCAAGTGTCATTTCTAACTCATATCACTAGTTTTATTCGTAGGAATACCTTCATGTATCAGCTAGTCAGTCAATAACCATAATTATCATCTATTGAAGAACCTTATCTTGCATACTCCACCTACTGGAGGCAAAAGTGAAAATATGGGTCGTTTGATCATTCCTGGGTTGACACAAATTGTTGATATCTTCATAGTTAAAAGTTATGGACTCCAGATCAAAGTGTTAAAGTTTTATTAAAGTGTGCTGCTGTGATGTTAACTTTTAAGTGCAAAATATTCTCTCTGTCCCGGAAATGTTCACGTTTTTTTTTTGTTTGTTTGTTATTTATTTGAATGAACTTTTTGAGTAATAATTTTAGTTTGATTTACTTATTCTAAAGAAAATCTAAAATTTGTAATTGGTACACCATTATACATACTATATTTTTAAGATATGGTCTTATGCACCAAACGAGCGTAGTTGCAAAAAAGGCTGATCGTAAGATATTTTATTTTTTAGTTATACAAAATTCTGACCCCCCCCCCCCCCCCCCCCGGACCAAAAATCCTGGATCCGCCACTGATAGAAATGAGAAGAACTTGGACAATGAAAAATGGCAAACAGGATGATCAATTTGGGACGGAGGGAGTAATAATTTAGGGGAAAGTTGAAAAATATGAGCAGTCACTCACTAACAATACGAGAAATGCTAAGGTTACAAATTCTTACTTATAAAATGAGGTGACGATATTTTATTTGTTACATCGATAATGAACCCGCCACGCTCTATTAGAAAACACCAATAAATCACTATACTTAAAATATTAAGATATTGTGAGCAAGAGTTTATAACTTTTTTGTGCCCCTATCCGCACACATTTTTTTCAATGTTCTCACTCTATTAATGACCCCGTCAATTATTTGACGAATATCACTCACGGGGCACTTGACAAACGTGGGTTTGCATTTTCGAAGTCCGATAAACATGTACACTCCGCCACCCTTTAATCTACAAAATTTATCATTTGGTTATCTCACTTTAATACACAAAGTTTCTAAAATGAAATGTTTTAATACTTTTAAAATAATGGGACCTACTTGTCATACTCACAACAACTATCCACTTACTATTTCTCTACCCCACTTTCTCACTCCCACTCAACTATCTGCACTAGCAACACATTAACTTTTTCAATTTTTCTTTAGATAATGTACCCAACCCAAAATTTCCCAAAACATGGGTTTGCGTTTTCGTTTACTTGACTGACCAGACAGTGTTCCTCAGCACCTTAGTCTTTGACCACTGCATTTGCCGTCCAACATTCTCCGGTGTGATTTCTTTTTTTGCCCATGGTTCTTCATGTCCGGCCGTACTCCTGCCGTTGTGCAGCTTTCTTAAACCTAGCTCAAATTTGTGTAATTTAAGTCCGGTTTGTTGTGGCTTGTAGGTGTTTGTTGAAATGTCTAGCTGAAATTTACCTTTCTATATATCTCTCAATTCTTGGTCTGATTTTTATACTCCATTCCCATAATGCTTTTAGGAACGGGAATTAAGGACATAGGAGTATGTTGGAAAAATAGGTGTTATGAGTGGGAACTATAGAGAAAGTGAGGTAGGGAATAGTAAGTGGATAGTTGTTGCGACTGAGAAGAAAGAGAGAGAAAGTGGAGTAAATATTTTCTTTTTTGAGAAAGTGATACTTTCCAGTGGGACACTCAAATGAAAATTTGGCTACTTTGGTATGGAACGGAGAGAGTATTCTATTTCGTTGTTGTCCACGTTTTTTCCTATAATTTGTTCTAACTTTCAACTAAATCACAATTTGGGGCGATAACAGTTCAGCAATTACTATATGAATTATGAAACATTCACTTTCTCATTTTGTTTACGTTCAAGTTAAATTTCAGCTTTTGTACAAGTCTCTGAGGAAAACAAATCCATTTTTTCTTATTCAAAGTACACCATTGTGAGAAACTAGAAACTTGGCGTTCGCTTGTAATCCTGGCTTAGTTTTCATCTTATTGATATGCACTGCTATATAGGATCGTTACACAGCAAAACATCATCAATATACAGCCTAACATTATCTATGCTCCCGCACATATAGCTAGCAAGTATTTTACCTGGCAAAGATAAAGAACTTGAGACTCTATAACCTTTACGATGCATAACTCCTAATCCATTAGTGCTGATACTAATCGTAATGTTCATGGTTACTTAACAAAATAAAAGGTAAGATCGTTTTAACATTTCAAATTGTAGTTTCTTAAAATCGCTCCTGTGCTTTTTGCTTTTCGAAAATTTTATTCTGCACCTCAACTGTTTGAAAAAATATAATCTGCCAGTGAATAACTTGTTGGCATCTGGAAATGGTTGTAGTATTTTTGTAAGTGATGTATACCTAGGAAAAGAATCTTTTCTTTTTAATGCTTTATCTTTTAGCTACAACGTAATATTGTTAGTTGAATTGGTGCCTCTCAATTACACTTTACCCTGAATCTCCTCCCTGAAACTTTCAGTGCTTTCCGTGTTGTTATATGAATTAATTTTAAATTGCATTGCGGCAAGGATTGAAGAAAATGAGGAAAAGGGTGTAATTAAGAGTAGGGAAATCCCTTCCTGGCTCCTCTGTACTAAAGAAACTCGAGGATGCCCTTTGCCTTTTGCAACATCTGTCTGTATGGTATATGGACTATGTGGTAGTTTTATTCTTAGAAGGGAATATTGATGTTTGTTAAGCATATGTGGCTTAATCTGCTCGACATCACGTTTGTTATATTGATTTCTTTTCATGCTTCAAAGGTTTGTGAAGTTATAGAAATCCCACATCCGCTGCCGTTAGTAATTTAATTTTAAATTTTGTAACTGCTCACTTCAGCAAAACATAGAGACTGACACTATGACTGAACTTGGGAGTTTCCTGAAAATTCTTCCCACGGTGGAGTTTTGCTGTGTATATGGTTCGAGTCTTCATCCAAACAACAATGACAAGGTTTTTCCTTTTTGTCAACCCTTCAATTCCGACCTCCTTTTATATTCTAGTGAGTTTAATCAGCTTAGTTTATCCTTACAATCTTTGTATTTACATCACTTTTGGCGTGCAGACATCCATGATGGATTACATTCTTGGTGTATCCGATCCTCAACAATGGCATTCTGAAGTATGTTTGTCTAATGCACTTGGACCTCCTACTTTTGTTTTGTATCTTGTTTATGGGAACATAACATCCCATTTTTGATGCATCATATTCTTCTATAAAGAATTTGATAATGAACAGGGATCACTATGCCTCATGGATGGCGCATATCGGTGGAGCTAAACTGGTCTGCTCTCTCCCCCCCCCCCCCTCTCTCTATATATATCTTAAAATATAGGTCGAGCTCACTAAGAACTACTGATCTGGTTGGTTGTCTCAGATTACCAAAGTTGCAGATGAAATCGGTGTTGGTGTACATTTCAACCCTTTTGTTTCATGGAATGGAAAGGTATTAACCCTTCAGTGAGTCAGTTCTAGCTTGGTATAGTGAGTTTGTTTATGCATGTGCGTGCAGAGCCAGACATAGTTGATTGCTTCTTTGTAGTGTCTCCGATTGGTTTACTAGTTGTCCATAAAAAATTCTCATATATCTCCTTAAAATCATTTGCGTTTGCAATACATTTGGCAGATGTACAAGTATGGGGTTGTTCGAATAGATGACATAATTTCGGACATAATGAACTGGGAGAGGTTTTACTTCAGTGGCCGCTTGCAAAAACCTGTATGTTTCATCTCAAAGGGCTTTCTTTTCTAATACTCCCTCCGTCCCAAAATGATCTTCTCATTTGCCATTCTTAATTGTCCCAAAAAGTTCTTCCCATTTCTATAATATAGGCTTAAAAGTGCAAAAACACAACATGGCTAGTGAAGCAAGTGTTCATATCCTTAAAAAGTTTGAATAGTCAAACGTGAAGATCATTTTGGGAGGGAGGGAGTATATATGTAAAAGTACACGTTAGTTGCATTATAATCTACTAATGATGTATACAGAAGGTTGCATTATTTAGTAACAGTATGCCTCATATTATGATCGAGGAATATAACCACTAGCTGCAACGTTGCCTAGGGTTATTGACTTCATATATTGTCTTGTGCATTTGTTTTAAGGGCTTTAACCCCTGCGTTTGCCCACTATTATATGATGCGTCAGATATTGATTATTGATACCGGAAATTTTAATCCTGGCAGGTGCGTATGGTTGTGGACAATTCAGGGATTGAAGATGTTAACTCTCTTAACTTGAGGGCTGCTACTTCTGCTGCGCTCCTCCTTTTGCCATCCAAATTCTCTGAGGTTTGACTCTTTATCACGTTTCAGTCATTTAAGTGCATCAATGATATATCTACTAAGTACTACCTATTCCTTATGCAGAAAGATCTATATGCCAAAATATGTAGCCTTTCATATATGGGTGACTTGAGGATGCTCTTTGCAGAGGATAAAAACAAGGTAAGACTTACTGAATAAAGGCTGGGGAGGAATTCTGTTTTTATCCATTGATTGTACAAGTTGTATCTGCTTGTATTATTCTCATAAATTGGGCTTCCCCTCCCACCCTTCTCTGATGCATTTCTCATTGCATTTAGGCCAAACTCCAGTTTCATCTATTTTACTTTTAAGTGCGTTTCAATTTTACCATTATATTTATTATTTTTATTAAAACAAACACTGTACTTTGGAAAACCTACCATCACACCCCGAAACCCGTGCCTTATCTGTGACCTATCCCGCTATTTTGTTGGTGGAGTGGTAGGTTTTCCAAACAACAGTGGTTTTTAAGGGGAAAAAAGAAGAAAGGAAGTATAATGATAATAGTGAAACACGCTTGAAAGCACAGTGGGTGAAACGGAGTTTGGTCTTGCATTTGTGTCCGTTGTGTATACAGTAGTATAGCGCGTACAACTCCTGGCATTCCATTTCCCCCCAGAAGATGCTCTATTTTTAAACTTCCTAAGTGTCTTTTATGTTTCTGTTCATATCTGTGTGTATTGCCAGGTGAATAAGATCGTACAGGGCCAGTTTGGATTATTCAAAACAATGTATAAGCCGTTGCTACAAGAGTATTCAACCAAGGACCTTTTGAGATTCTCCTCATCTGGTGAACAGCAAGTGAATATAACTCAGGTGTTTCCAAGTTTTAGTTCTATTATTCTATATCAACAAGTTCTGCATTTCCTTCTCATAAAGTATCAGGAATTGACAAAACTACATAGTTGAAGTTTATAGTATATCATAAAATTGTGACAGACCACATTTGTGAGTTAGAAAGCTTCTGATGTCTTACGAGTTACAACTGTGGAAATCTATAAATCTATGATAAACATCATGTCATAGCTTGGTTACGTCATATACTTTCTTTTACTTATATTTAGAATATGGTTCTCTGATTGGAAATAAATGTATCAGGGAAAAGGGTTCTTCCATTTTTCTGCCGTGGCTTGGTTTTACTTCATATACTTTCTTTTACTTATATTTATATCATGATTTCTCATCTTGGTCAGTGTAATTTTTTCGGGAGTACCAAAACTTTCTTGCTTTGCCCAGGGCTTCAACCTTTGCCTTACTTGTCGTCCAAAATGTTCATATTATCTTGGGTGTCTCATAGCAAAGGTTACTGTCCCAAAATGGAAACTTGATAATACGGAGTACTTGTTTATTCATTGGGACCCACTTGCCCACTCACAACATCTACTATGCTATCAATATTATATTTACTTTTTCTTATTTCTAGCGCATCCAATTTTTGTAACCTTTATGAGCGGAGACTCTAATACAATTGAGTTTCTCTCTTGCAGGATTCCACCTTATCAGTAGCTTCCACTCTTGTATCTTTTCTCCCAGCAACAATCAGAAGCCAAATGGGTTTGAGCCTAGGAGAGAAGAAAATAAGGAATCAATCTGGTACGATATTCAACTAGAGCAAAGTCTATATATACAGGAAACAAACACTAACATTTGCATTAATGCCATTTCTCCTTCTTTAGGTCAAATCATTAGCCAAGTTGTGATTGGTTCAAAAGAAGAGGCAGGGGAGTGTATGCGAAAGGTTTTGAGAAGACGGGTTATGGTTTCAAGTGCAAGGCAGGCTGTAGCTGGTCTACTCACTGTTGGTGGCTTTCGTGGAGCTAGATATCTTGCAAGTAAAATGCAAAAAGCTTGGAAATCTTGGACATGAAAACTCTTTCTGTTACTACAAGCTAATTCTGGGCACTTTTTAGAGCTGATGTGCAAGTTGAGACATCTATACCGCATATGTTTTTGACCACATACATCATCTACTCTCCTAGTAAAGGAAGTATCCCCCTCCTCCAGCCTCACAAGTGGTTGAATGTGAGAGTTGCACCTTGTATTGTTGCAATGATTTTATGTACTTAAGCTAAAGATTCTACGATCCCAACCCCCCTCCTCCCCCCCCCCCCCCCCCCCCAAAAAAAAAAAAAAAAAAAAAAAACTCATTTTCTTTGCTGATTTAATCGGAGACAAAGGAAGTTAGAGATAATTGGTGGTTTGACTCGACTGGTAGGAAAAAAAAGAACTTTCAAATGAGATGTTGACAGCCTGTTTTGAAGTATCAATAAGAACAATAAAAATGGTAGGAGGATAGGATGAGGTGAGTCAAGTTTTTGGTTCCTTGCCTGAACTTAGAGATGAAAGAGTTGAACAAAATCAGAGTAACAAGAATAAATAGCGACAAGCAAGCCGACGTTAAGGCGTTGAATGAATCCCTTTTTTACTAGCTACAAATTTCATGCAATTATCAGAATTTGTCATGCCAAAATACATGGAGGCGTTAAATAGAAACCCATTTGGCTAAACAAACTTACATTAGATATCTTACCAAAAAATAAAATAAGGGGCATTCCGAGAATTGAACTCGGGACCTCTCGCACCCTAAGCGAGAATCATACCACTAGACCAAATGCCCGCATTTGAAATTACATGTTGAAAATAAATAATTAATCGTGAAATCAATAAAAAAATTGCAAGCGCAGTACACTTTTTAATGTATAATGTAGATGAGATATTGCAATAACTTGTCAAAATACATCACTTGTGTAGAGTTAGATGGTCAGATTCCGAAAAGTTCATTTCTTCCTCAAAGCAAGTACCGTGTATACGAGAACAAAATGTCTATTCCAACTTCCCATTTGGACAATATCAAAAATGTGGAAACTGAAGCATGGCCTCTTTCGCCACATGTTATTTTATCTAGCATCAGAACCGAACCAATATATTCACGGAAGTACCCTGCATTAACACAATGATAAGAAAAACAGAAAACTAAGCCAAAACACAATCATTAAAATTTACGAAAACAAAATCACAAAGAATCGTAATAACTGAGATGAAAACTGAATGACTATAAAGGTAAGCACATGGGTTTATCCGATTATCTTAGCCCGTGAAGAAAATAATTTTTCTTCACAACAACAAAAAAGATAAAACAATTGTAGAATCAAGGCGGGCAAGGAATATACAGGGTTAAAATGTAATTATGTACATACTGAACAACGAATTTAAGATGGAGTGAAAATATGGGATTTATAAGACAGCAGCACAAGTTAATCACTCCAGTTATCTTCATCAGGTGCAGGAGTCTGACCATTTCTCTTCCATTCATCCTGCATGTCAACCCGATGCAGTTATTTATTCCCAGCCTCATAGCAACTGATCTGACACAATTACCCCCTCCGTCTCGAAATGATCTTTCTACTTTTTTTGGTTATTGATAGTATTTATAATGGTGTATCAATATCAACAATTGAAAAAAGTAGGAAGATCATTTTGGCCTTTTGGGATGGAGGTAATCTTACTAGATATTTCCTTAGTTTCATACTTTCATTTATACTGTCCACAGACGAGCTCATAATTCTAGGATTCCTAATAGATAACCCAATAACTATTTTTAATTTAAGGATGTAACCTTCATTTAAAGGTACTGGAAATCAACTAGTCTCGAGGTAATCAAGTAAATACTCCCTCCGACCCGAAATGATCTTCTCATTTGCCATTTTTCATTGTCCCAAAAAATTCTTTTCATTTCTACAATTTAAGCTTAAATGTGCATAAACACAACATGGCTAGTGAAGCAAGTGCACATATCCTTAAAAAGTTTGAATAGTCAAACGTGAAGATCATTTTGGGATGGAGGGAGTATTTAACTTGTAAGGGGCATAATGAAAAACTAGTAAAAATAATATGCGTTGGATTTCTATGATGCCAAAAACTTTTTGAGACTGCTATAAAAAGGAAAGCTGGCTAAAATTTATGAGAATGGGAGAGTTCATAAAAATACAGCAGTATAGGTTAATGTTTTGCGCGTACCACATCTTTACAATTTGAACTGGACGGAGACCAGACAAGAATATGTCTGTCACTACCACCTGTATAAAGTTCCTGTGAAAAGACGTGGAAATTTTTTAAGGACACCAACTGATGTATCGCAAGTATTGTAATCTGGTCAGTCCATGAAAACCACAAGTGATTTAATATTTGACCAATCACGACACATAGCAAGAAGTCAAAATTGGAACTGTAAGTTAATGATCAATAAAACTACCAAACAAGAGGAATAAGGTGTTACCTGATCCTGGGAGTTGTACCAACAACAATTCACAGATTCGTAGTGTCCATGAAGCGTCATCTTAGTCTTGCCAGACCACACGTCAAATGCCTAAAGAATTCAGAGTACAAATAACATTAGCATTTATAATTACTCCCTCTGTCCTAAAATGATCTTCTCGTTTGACTATTCAAACTTTTTAAGGATATGAACACTTGTTTCACTAGTCATGTTTTGTTTATGCACTTTTAGGCCTAAATTGTAGAAATGGGAAGTACTTTCTGGGACAATGAAAAAGGACAAATGAGAAGATCATTTTGGGACGGAGGGAGTATTAAAAATAAGAGGGGTTGAAAACATTTAAAATCACATACTTTAGCAGCAGTTGCACATGGTACAAAAACAAGGGCTGAATCCTCCGTCACCGACAGCTGTATGGCCCTACTGGTTTGTAGGCGCACAATCTCATAGTGCACAAGCGTGTTGCATCCAGACTCTATATCCCACAACCTCAACCTTGAATCAGAACCTGATATCAAAAATTACAGAGACCATAGAACAAAGATGAGATTGAAACTCAATCATATCTACCAAAAAGAACTTTAAGAATCACAGTTGGTCGAAAACTCTTCAACCAGTATCTAGAGAATACAGTATTTTCTCGTCTTTAATTTTTCTCTTTATCTATTAGAAAAGTAAGACCCAAACCACTAAAATTTAAAAACCTTATTGTCACGTTATATCTTCAAAGCAAACGAGTTAAATGTATTAATGTTAATTAAAAAAGCAAATTAACTAAATTTCAGGTGAAGATAAAGCAAGCCTCATTCTAACCAACTTGCCTTACGCTAAAGTATACTACCATTGAAATGAAAACACTAGAAGAGATTGTGGTGAAATGTAGGCAATGCCACTACAAACAACTACGAGAGACTGGATAAGAGAGCCCATAAAGAGTTTGACGTGGACATCATATATTCAAAATACACATATTACTCTGCTTTTGGGCACAAGGACATGGACAGTAGACCTTTCATAAACCCCAAATTGGCTGGAGCCTTGTGTACAAGGTGACAATTCTACAGATTCACGGTTGAACTTCCCTAAATAGATCAGGAATAAGGCATGCAAGTATACTGACATATTCAGCCTGGATGGAAACGAAGGAAAATGAAATCAGGAAAACGATTTTCATTTTGATTCAATATTAAATCTACCCAATTTTTTTAAAAAGAGTATCTTCATTTATATGCATGGGCATGCCTGTGTGTGCAGCTATATACAAAAGACGGCCTACTTAATCACACATTTAATTCAGTAAATAAATCTCAACCTGCACTCAGAAGATACATTCCATCATCAGTAACTTTCAGTCCAATAACAGCACCATAATGAGCAGTGGCACGATTCTGACTAGACAATAAACCTGGATGAAGCCTTTGCTTAGCAGATCCCTTGACTTGATTGAGAATCCTGCTGCTAGAAGACTGCTTTAAGCCATTCCCATTAGCTACTCTTTTCAGTGGTGCGCGGGTTTTCGCAGATGAACTAGCCCCTGATGAAGAAGCTTTTGAAGTTGACACCTGATAGAGCATGACATAATTAGTACTCCCTCTGTCCCTAAATGAGTGTCCATTTTCAAGAAATCTTTGTCCCTAAATGAGTGTCTTTTTTGAACATAACTTTCTCCCTAAACGTTTTTTTTCGAAAAAATTTTCACCGGTTTCTTTATCCGTGCAAAACTAAAGGTTTGGAAAAGAGATTACAAGATTATATATGAATCGTTGTTACCAAATTGTTCAAAAAGTTGAGATTTTCAGTGTCCCTTAAAATGGAATTTGGACACTCATTTAGGGACAGAGGGAGTAAAAGACTATCGCTGAGTTCGAAGGATAAAGCTGATTAGCTTAATCAAATGAGTCTATAAAACATTTCAAAAACTACCACTCATGAACTTTGAAAGGGGTTGAAAAAAGAAAAAGAGAACCTTATTATTCATACTGGTGCGGCCTAGGATAGGCGGACGTCTTCCGAGCTGGGAATGAGACTGGTCTAAAACAGAAAAACATCCGGCCCGCCTAATATCCCAAAAACGTATTGCGCCATCACATCCCCCTGTCATTAATACCCATTCACTTGAAGTAGACCATTCCACTGCCATTACACCATCTGTCACCATGATAATAATATGCAATCAATGAAAGTAAACGCATGGTTATAGCCTTATAGATCTGTAGCAACAATCAATCCAATCAGGTAAAAAGAATGCGAGGGGAGTGGGTCAAGCAAAAAAAAATAAGATACAAAAGAAATTCACATGGGATCATATACTGGAGGGAGGGGGGAATTATTATGTACTAAAACAAAAGCAGAAACAAAGCCCTCAAGTGAAGGTATAACACTAAATAAACTTAAAAACGGTTATTCATATTAATTACCATGCCAAGATATCACAAGTACCAACAAAATTCTCACCAATTGCAGCAAAATTTTGAGGTTAAATCTTTTAGGACTGAATACAGAAAAATGTACTCCCTCCGTCCCATAACAAACGACCCAGTTTGTCATTTTGGGTGTCCCATTGGAAAGTCACACTTTCTTAAAATGGAAACTATATGTTACTTCTTTATTCCTGGGACAAATTTGCCATACTCACAACAACTTCCACTTACTATTCCATACCCCACATTCTCTCTCCTTCATACTCACAACACCTACTATTAAAACACTTTTTCTTAATTCCCGTTCCTAAAATGAAATGGGGCGTTTGTTATGGGACAAAGGGAGTGCATGCTTTTGGTAGCCAGCATAAGTACCAAATGGTGTTTGACTTATAATCTAGAGAATGCACCTCTTACCATGCATTCCTTAGCAACGTCACTGCAACCATATGGAGGGAAGGAAAGTAGACAAAAATAGTTATGCAGAATAATTCAGTATCACAATAACTGGTGATAGAAATTTTAGAAGATATGTAACCTCATATCTCTGTCACATGCTCATTTCAAATACATATATGAGAGTTATAGTACAGTTTTTCTAATTTCGATTTACGAGATGGAAACAGCAAAGGGCTCATATTTTAAATTAGCAAAAATAATAATAATCATGATTCCTGGAATCGTGCAACACAAGAGTTTCCATCCACCTGGACTAATAGCAGGAAAATCAATATAGAAGTAATAAATTATGGTAATAACCCATCAGCATACCCCGATGACCAGACAATGTATGAGCAAATGCCCCTGAAGCCACATCACAAAGTCGAACTTGAACATCTTCAGTTCCAGTGGCAATTAGCATGTGGGATGTGGCCAACGGAGACATGGCAGTCTTATAAACCTTTCCTGGCATTTTGAAATTCATCACCACCTAAAATAAATCAGGAAAGCGAATATTACTTTTCAGCTGGAAAGGACCAGTATAGCATGAACAGGATAGATGTGATGGTGTGAATAGGCTTGTCAAAGCTGATCCGACACCATTAACATACCCAGCGGTCCCAACCCAAGAATTACCCAACCAGACCCAAACCATGAAAACTATGTAACTCGCTCTAACCCAATTACTTTTACCTGTCAACCTGATACAACTCGAGACAACTCAGATCCAACTTAAGAAAACCTCCATCTCAAACACATTATACGCACAAACCGCTGTATTGTGGTTGTTGAACTTAGGTCGACCGACTCCCTGTCTCTCTTCCCTCCTCCCTACTAGGGATGGCAACGGGGCGGATTCGGGGCGGGTTTCATCAAAACCGACCCCGACCCTAATGCCAACGGGGGAGTGACCCGAACCCGTTCCGGCCCGAAGATAAAACCCCCGACCCGAAGCGTATCAAATTATAAAATTTTCAGTTCATATTTGCTTGGGCCTAATCTATGTTTAAGCTTAAATTTTAATTAGTTATAGAAATTAGTGTAAAATCATCAAACCTCACTTAAAAAACTATAAGAATAAATTGAACAACATATATTATGATTAACTAACATAATATCTTTGACTTTGTACATGAGGGTGCAGGTATCAAAACCCGAACCCGACCCTAACACGCTCGGGTCATGAAAATTGCAACCCGAACCCTACTTTTTTCGGGGCGGATCGCCTTCGGGTTCGGTCAAATTGCCATCCCTACTCCCTACCATTGTCTTGCTATGCATAGATATGAAGTTTCCTTCATAAATTTGTTCATAGTTAGGTTAATTGTTGAAATATCCTGAAAATAGTTTAGGCTGAAGAAGAAACAGGTGCTTTGTTTTGAGTCGGAATCTTTCTTTCTCCCATGGAAATTGAGATTTACAGTGCTGTGGGGAGGGGGGGGGGGGGAGGGTTCTGTTGTCATATACAATAGTCATTAAAATGGTTTGAAATTCAGCAACATTTGTTCCTTTTCATTTATCAGGTTGACCTAGGTTGAACATGACCCAATTAACCTTTAAAACAAATGGGTTTAGTGAGTCTTAACATATTAATCGATTATAACCAATAACATGCTTTAACTCAAACCAACCAAATCGACAAGCCTAATTGTGAATGGTACAAATTATAAGAATAAGAACGACAACAATGAAAAGTCCATACCTGAGTGGTATTTGTATCCCAGACATTGATGCGATGATCATATGATCCTGTCACAAAAAGGCCGGTGTCAATTGGATACCATATGGCTGAGGATATTGCATATTTATGCCCGCTTTGATGCTGCTTATCTAGGAATAGTATGGACTTATGTTTTGCAATCAGACCACCTCCCTCATAGTCTGTTGCACGTTGAATATCATAAACAGCAACCGATGCATCTGCAGCTCCAGATAGCAAATATCTTCCTTCTGTCAAATCAACCTGATTTCATGATCAAACGAAATGGCCATCCAAGTTTTATTTTGTACCAGCATAAATTTTAACATGCATCTATTTCAAGCCACTAGCTGCAATAACGAATGTAAGATTTCCATGATTCTAGTTTTGTTTGCTAGACTTCCATGATTCTAGCTTTGGTATAATGCAGGAGAGGCTTGCTTAATACAATATAAAAGTTGGTAGGAAGAAAAGATATCTTTGAGGTCCTTATACTTATTATCCTAACTTTGGACAGAAATTCACTTTATCAATATCGCAAAACAATAATGGGTCAGTTTGGCACCGATAAGGAAACCCAAATCGTACCAAACCCTTTGGTTTGCCAGTCTATTTTTCTCTTGTTTTCCTCAAAGTGATGGAGTAAGACATTGATTTCTCAATAATATCAATTTATTTGATTGCATGATGGACTCCCTTGTAAAAAGATTGGTGGGGTGTAAAGAAGTTGCTTTACCAACTGCGTTATAGCCTACACAAGGGTAATATTCAAGGCATACATAACTACTTCTAAGAAGTAAGCTTTACATTATAACTTGTAGATAAACTTGTTCAATTTATTGCCAGATACCAAAATTCTGACAAATCAAATTTTTGAAGGATGAACACAGTCATGAGATTGCACTAAAGTTATTTTTCTTTTAGAAATGCTCCTCTTGGGGAGACAGGCAAAAACCTGTACTCCCACCGTCCCAAAACACCTTGCACACTTTTAAGGATGCACGGGAATTAAGGAGTGAGTATATATAATCAAAAGTTGTGAGTGGGAAAAAGGTTGTGAGTATGATAAGTTGAGTGGGATTTACAAGTGGGGCTCAAAAGTAAGTGTGTGAGTATGACAAGTGGGGTAGAGAGAATAGAAAAACAATAAATTTTGAACATTTTAGGAAAGGGGACTTACCAATGGGACACCCAAAAAAGAAATAAGTGCAAGGTGTTTTGGGAGGGAGGGAGTATTCGAGATTTTTTAAAAGTTATACTATGGGTCTAATGTGTGGATGGAAAAAAATCATGTGGATGATGTGTTTTCATACTTTATTTTATTTTTCATTCATCTTTTCAGATGTTTTTGTTTTCATATTTCTCTTACAAATATCTTCTCAGATTTCACAGTTTTTGTTATTATTTTACCATCTCCCCACTTTTTCATCATTCTCACCTCATCATTGATGATTTCTTATGATGATTCATGTTATCCGACCCCAAATTATTTTGGAATAAGTTTTCCCACCTCTTCATTGATGATTCTTATAAGGATTCATGTTAACCGACCCCAAATCTTTTTGGGACGAAGGCTCTGTTTTTTTTTTTTTTGACGATAGATCATATGCTAAAACCAAAACCGAGATTCAATGACTGGAAAACATCCTGTTAAGGGAAATCATTAAATATCCAGTGTGTACAAGTGGGGGTATGTAACTAAAAACCACAGGGGAAAAAAAAGATACTTCAATCAATACTCTCCTTTACAATCATACTAGAACAAACAACATACCCTAATCGGAGGTCAGAAGTGAAAAGTCTGGGAGATTTCAAAATTCATGAAACATAAAAGAGATTTGAGTTAAAGATATACCTGAAGAGAGTTAATGGAGCCGCGGTGAGGTGAAACGAGCTCTTTGTGATTGGAGAGCTCAAGAGAGGCGGCTCTATTGGATCGAAGGCGATTCCGAAACAAATTAGGGGTGAGTTTACCCGATTCTCTATCGTTAATTTCCTTCCACCACATTCTCCTCGCATCTTTTTCTCAATAATCCCCTCCGTTTCTTCTACCAAATCCCAAACCCCGATTCCTATGCTGGACTGGAGTATGAAATTACTTGCGATTGGGTGTAGAATCGTGAAGATGAACAGTAGTTCGACAAATCAAAACTCTTCAACCGCCATTGAAGTCAAATTGCATTCTCTTTTCTTCTGCTTGGAATTCGTGGTTAAAACCAGCTAAGAAGCGATAGACAAGTAGCTCTGTGTCCACTTTTACCAAGCGATAGTGATAGCACAAAAATGGCCTATCGACATTTTTATCCCTCTAATACTCAGTTAAGATTCGGTTTTAACCTCTTGTATTTTTTTTAGCGGTTTCAACTTTTGTACTTTGTATACGCATTCATTTTCTCAAAAAGTTATGAAATTTAAGCCAATTTTTTTTTTTTTAAACATTTTAACCCTCATGCTTTGGGGTTTTAGGGAAAATAAGTGCGTATCTAAAGTATAAGGGTTAAAACTGCTAAAAAAAAAAAAAGAAATGTTAAAACCGAAGCTTAAGCAAAGTATGAGGGTTAAAAATGTCGATTGACCCACAAAAAATTATAGAAAGTAGAAACCTTCCTTCTGTCTAAAAAATGAATAAACGATCTTAAGTACTTTTATCGCTTACGAGAAACTTTTTAGTAATGATTTTAAGTTGATTTAATTATCGTAATGAAAATTTAAAAGTTGTTATTAATAGTATTGTTGATGGTGTGTCAATAACAAGTTCTATATTTCACTAGTACAATTGAGTTAACTCAAAATGATCGCTCAAACATCTTTCGTAGTAGCAAAAAAAATATGAAAATCATTTTGGGACAGTGGGAATATTTCTTAATATTTGGAAAAATGAGAATTTTTTTTCACTTAGAAATTGTTAGTCTTGCAAATTTTCTAGTGGGAATGGAATACCTTGAATTTGTGACAAATGAGGGAGTTTTAATTTCAGACATATGCGGCCGCATAAGAAAAAGAACGTATATCAATATGAGACTAAGGCACATACTACATGACTACTTAGTGATTAGTGGGCAGTATGGTCATTTGAGATCCTCTAATTTTGGTTCTGCAGAAGAATGGTCCAAGCGTTTGCATCATGTGGCTTAATTGGAGGCTACGCGCTGCGGTCACATGCGGGGAAAAAGTGAGAGTTTGGATCACGTTTGGTCAGAGTTTAATGCAACTATAAGGATTAGAGTTAAAGAGTATAAATGTTCTGATATCATATGGTTAGGGCTTTCTATAAACTTGAGGATTAGAGTTAGAGAGTATAAATACTAAATCTCCTAATAGCCAATATGAAGAACTTTGTGGAGACATTCTAGAGCCAAACATGAGATATTCTCGTCTAGTTGTTAATCGTGATACGTGTTCGTTGGTGATCCAACAACAGTCTGAAGCGCTCTAGAGTTTAAGTCTATCAATCCAAATCTAATATATCTGAAGTCTATCTATTTGTACTAGAAATAACAAATTGGCTAATTAAGGATCTGAATCTGGCCAAATTGTGTAAAGTGACATTATGTTTTAGTGGTTAAGAAATATGGCACTACAAAATTCGAAATCTTTAATTTGTACTTAGGTTCCTTAATAGTAGTAGATATGTCCGCCTTCTCGGATGTAGCTAACAGGTTGTTTGTAAACCACTTATATCTGTGTGTTATTGTTTCACGTTTATTGTTATATTGGTTATTTGTTTATCTTTTATGCATCAATTATATCAAACTGGTCTCAATCGTTCCCGTTTATCATTTTTATCCACTTAATACTATCACTTTGACCAGTTCGATTGGATTATTAAGTAACAAACTGAAATTTGAAATAGCGCTTTGTTAATTTTAACACGCAAACTGGTTGGGTATCATGTACGACTTATTGACTGAATTTGAATCAGAAAATCAGATATTTTTAACTTGTATATGGGTATTAAAACCCTAAACTTCTAACTTTTTAGATGTGGATAAAAGTATGTCATATGAAAAATGTAATTTTCGTATTGCTTAGTAAAGATGGAGAAAAGCGTTCGTCTCTCTCGTAAGTGTCAGTGTTAACATTACAAATTGTCAATCATTCATATTTATTATGGGATTTATAAACATTTAAACTAATACTTATAGATATTCACTTTTAACACTTGCTAATAAGAGTAGTGTTAAAGAGGTGTAAAATACATTTTTCATCATTGAACTTTTTAACTTTTTACCTTTACATCACATGACTAATTTTGTTACCTAAGAATCTTTAAACTTAGCTACTTAGGCATTATATGGTCATATTGTTAGACTACCATACCTTTTGCCTTGCCGTTAAATGTTTCTGAGCTGGCATGATGTCATCATGTATTAACATATGTGGTGCTCACTAATCAAGTAAAACGCTGATATGGAAGTATGAGGGGTAAAAATGTAAAACATTACCTTCCTTGCGAACTTCAAACGACGGTTGTCCATTGTGAGAATAGAACCGTCGCAAGCCCAATCGCACTCACCAAGCACCACATCACAATCCTCACTGCATTTAAATTCCGGACAGTAGTCCTCGTTTCCAATTCCCATCTTCAGCGAACCCTCCTCCCGCACCCCCTCCTTTCCATTCCCTCACTTCAAACCAAAGTCTTTCCTCAATTCCCACAGTTACCTTACACACCCTTACCGCGCCACTTCACTACCCTTAAGCCCATGCCTTCTCTCCAAGCTCTTAAACAGAGTACCCAAGATTAAACTCAGATTTGGTTCATTCGTCTCCCCTCGCTTCTTAGCCGACCCCTTCCATATTCTCTCTCCCTCTCCCCCCCCCTCTCTCTTTCTTTGAATCTGAATTAAATTAGATAGGTTTTTATTATTATTATTATTAATATTTTTTATTGTCACAATCGTCAAAACAGAGCAACTCAATGAGTTGTCAGCCGAGTTAAACTTGATATCTTCTTCATCAAAAGAAGTGCGTGATGCTAAGGGGTAGTCTCTTTGTTACAAAGTGTTAGTACATGTCTTCAGAATGCCAATTGCAGTTTTGAAGAGTGTCAGTAGGTTTGAGAAGTTCTGATTATTAAAAAAATGTCACCGCGTGTTTTTTTTTTAAAAATATTTCGGTGTTTACAAGTCACCGGGCAGTTCAAGCATGGTTTTTACTCAGATTTTCACAATTTATTGTTACAATAATAAATAAATTATAACTATTATTTAGGTAACCCCCCTCCCACCACCCGCCACCTTCCATTATTTTGGTAACACCACCCGCACCTGCCACCTCCGATGTCTCTTTCACCTATGAGTCTATTCTTTCTTCTCTCTCTCTATATATGTATGTATATATATATATATATATATATATATATATATATATATATATATATATATATATATCTCACAACTACATCCCTGTATCTCATATCAAGTTGGTGTTGATATTCCGAACTTTCAAAATATAATGCATACTCATCCCGTTAATATATACTAATATATTAAAATTTGGGCTGGACTCATGTGAGACCGTCTCATGGCGTGAGACGGCTCACAGCCAAGCCAAGGTGCCGAGCCAGCCAAGCCGAGCCAAGCCTTTTTTTTTCTTTGCCCTCCAACTTTTTTTTCCCTGCCATTTTTTGTTTGCCAGCAAAACTAACACTTTTTATAAAGAAATGTAACACTTTTTTCTCATATGTAACATTTTTTTTTTCAAAAATGTACCACAATTTCGCTGAAATAGATTAAAGATAACATAAGATTGACAACTAAAACTAATGTTACATTTTCTAATAAATGAATGTAACTTTTTTTTTCTCAATTGTAACACTTTTCTAGGGTTTTACATTCAATATAAATGCAAATCCGATTATATACATGAAGTTTTACTCTCTTTTTTAAAGAAAAAAAATTAACATTTACTAAAAAAAATGTTACATTCATTTATATAGAAAATTATAATCATATATGCACTCTGTTACACTTCAAATATTATTTTTTCTAACCACAAAAACTATCAGAAACTTTTTTTTTGTTGCAAAACTGCTATTACATTTGACAGTAAAAGTGTTACTTTTTGAAGATGAAACTGTTACTTTTATCATAACATAGTGTTACATCTCAGGCGACGAGCAGCTCACTTTTTTGTGTGTTAAAAAATATGTTTTTTTATAAAAAAAATCAAACCATATCATGACCTATCTAGTTTTGTTCGTTTCGTTGAGACGAACACAACAGTATTTTTTTTATTTTTTTTTTTTTCAAAATCTCAAGATATAGCATTTTAAAGTTATTGGAGTTTTTTTTTTTTAAATGCGACACACGTGTCGCGCGCTGAGAGGTCAAAGAGGACAACTGGGCTGGTTAGGCTGGCGGGTTGTGGGCATGATCCATGGGTGGATCCGTCTCACAAGGTGAGACGGTCTCACCCAAGTCTTTGTCTTAAAATTTTGTCAAATTCACCCGTATATAGACATGGCAACTAATAAATGATGGAGTACTTCATACTAAAGTTCTAAAAAAGAATCAACTCAAAATAAAATGGAATTGATTTTTTTTAATTAATCATGTTTTAGTTATTGGCTCATTTTCAAAACAATATTTAAAAATCTTTCTGATAAAAAACAAATTTTAAATATTTATTAGTATATTAAAATTAAAACGGAAAAAACAACATTTTTGGATTAACCGAATGAGTAAACCAGATGTAAGCCCCGAGTCAATTGGAAACCTTTGACATGGATCCAGGGTTCTTATCAGAGGCGGAGCCAACCTTATAGATAAGGGGGGCAATTGCCCCCATTGACTTTTCATTTTGTACCAAATTAGCTCTAATAAATTTTTTATATTTGTTATTTTTACTATGAAGAATTGTATTTTGCCCCCCTTTAGATCAAGAAAAAATAACACTATATCCTATTTTTGCCCCCTTTCAAATTAAATTTAGGTATTACATCACAATACTCGAAAATAAAAATAATATTGCCCCGTTGCAAAAAAATCCTTGCTCGGCCGGCCACTGGTTCTTATAGTAGACTTTTGACTGCACTGCCAATTCAAATTGGAGTGCTAGTATTAATTGATGAAGAAAAAATGCAGTTTTACCTGATTGATTTGCATTTTGAATTTGAAAAGGAAAAAGAGAAATGGTAAATAGAGCTGTGCCTGTGCAGAGTACTAGTCTAGTACTACAAAAAGACAATGAACATGTTTCATGCAAGTCCAAACTCCAACAAAAGATTCACTGTTGTGTTGATGCCTTGGCTCAGCTCCCTATCCATGCAGTCCCTCCACTTGGTTCAATTTGAAACAGTTTTTTTTCTTGGTCACCGAGTTAGGGTAATGTAATCAACCCTCACAAACTACTCATTTCTTCCGTTTCAAAATAACTGTCGTTTTCTGATCAAAATTTTGATTCAAAATAATTGTCATTTTTGAGCTAAATGTCATTTTTACTCTTGCATTGGAAGTTGTTATGATTTATTAAGCGTCATAGTGTGAGACATTAATGTAAGTAAGGTGCTTACTAAATAGGGGTAGATTTGGCACTTTTGTCATTAAATCATGATAATTATTGCATTTCTTAAAAATTGTGCATATACCAAAAAAGACAATTATTTTAGATCAGATTGAGTATTTATTACTCCTTCTATCATAAAATAAATGTCGTCTATTTTTGTATAGCAATAAACTTATGTTGATTTGGTTATCTTAATAAAATATAAAGCTTGTTATTGATACACCATAATAAATACTATATCAATACAATTTTTAAATTTTCATTAAGATAATTAAATTGATTTAAAATTATTTTTTAACATTTCTTCGTACTAACATAAAAAAAATTGACGACATTTATTTCAAATAGAGGGAGTATAATTTAGGTATCTGATTTAGCATATAATGGGTCAAAATAACAAGTTAGTGCAATCTATAAATTAAGGGGGTCAAAATGTATAAATTCATCATTTTTAATAGTAAAAAGTAATTTTCACATGTTTTTGAAGGTGCTAAAATTGACACATTTCAAAATAAATAAAAAAGGTCGAATGATCCCATGTCATGCATGTAGCCTCGCTTGCAATAGTATTTTGTTTGACATTTATTTAGAATAAGTATGACATTTATTTCAAAATAAGTATATTATGTAATCCCAAAAAGTAATCCAACTTTAATTTTAGTTTTAACTTTAGTGAAAAATTAATTATATGAAATTGAAAATTATCAATGACAATATTTTTTATAAAGTAATCCAAATACTCCCTCCGTCCCAAAATGATTTTCACATTTGACTATTTAAACTTTTTAAGAAGAATATGAACACTTGCTATACTAGTCATGTTTTATTTGTGTACTTCTAAGCCTAAATTGTAGAAATGGGAAAAACATTTTGAGACAATGAAAAGTGGCAAATAGGAAGATCATTTTGGGACGGAGGGAGTAGTATTTTCTTCAAATTGCAAAGGATGATGAGGTGGGTATTCAAGTGCAAGTAATGGTGAATGGCACGAGCCTCATGTGTGTTGATGATTAGACTTGGATATTACATCATGCACCCATACAATTTAATTATTGCTAGGCCTTGTTTAAGTATTAGACCATGTACAATAAGCCAACTACCAAAAAACATTCAACTACCTTAATATCACAACACCTCATCTTCTCTCTCCATCCACTTAATCATTCAACTACCCTCTCAACTACACCCCCCACAATAAGCTAGTTTAGTTTAAAATTCAACTCCTCCCAACTCATCATTCTATACCCCACCACTTTTTATTTTATTTACAATATTTATTTTTATAATTAAAAAAATAATAAAAATTTATTATTAAAAAATAAAATATTAATATTTTTACTTATAAATTCGAGATTTTTTTTAATTTTTTTTTAATTCACACTTGATTAAATTTTATTGCAATTAAATAAATTTGGATAAAAAATACTTCACACTTAAAAAGATGTTAAAATGTTTTAAATAAATGTTAATAAAGTATAATTGAAAATTTTATATTGAGAAAAGAGGATTTTTTTTCGGTGTCCAAATTAAATGAAACTTACATCAATTTATAGAGGGAAAAAAATTATAAATTTTGGTAATTTATTTTTTTATAAAAAAATAATTTACTATGAAATAATTGATCTCAAAAAATTTGGATAAAAACCTCTCCGGAAAAAAAGAAAAAAAAAAGGAAAAAAAAAAAGAAAAAAAAAACGGAAATGGAGTAGCAACTCGCCGGCTTGGGAGGTGAGCTACACTCTCCAAGTGCTGGCCACTCCCAAGCCGACAAGTGTCTCTTCCGGGCCCCACACAAATTGTTTCAACCTAGTTGAAACCTTTCAACCCTTCCCCTTCAACCCCCTCCTCTCAACCCCCTTATTGGACACCCTCAACTAGTTGACTCCCACTCAACCCCCCATTCAACCCCCTTATTGGACATGGTCTTAGTCAATGAAATCTGATCCACATGATATAGACATTTTTTTTTAAGTTAAGAGTTCAAAATTCACTTTTTATTATTCGAAAAAGTTAAGAGTTCTCACTCCTCACAAAGTTGTTATATACCCTATCTGTATCATACTTATACTATCTGTCTCATACTTATCGATATTTATTTTCATTTTGGGCGTTCCATATGAGGGTGTCTCCTGTACACCCGCCGCACAGCGTGCGACGGGTCAGGTCAGCCCCCCTTTTTCTTTTTTCTTTTTTTTTCGATTTTTTTTCCGTTTTTTTTTTCTTGGCACCCAAACTTTTTTTCCTTCCAACAAAAGTAACACTTGTTATAACGAAATGTAACACTTTTTTCTTTCAAATGTAACACTTTTTTTTAAAAAAAAAATGTACCACAATTTTGCTGCAATAGATTAAAGATAACATAAAAGATTGACAACTAAATTAATGTAACACTTTTTATAAAGGAATGTAACACTTTTTTTTTCAAATGTAACACTTTTTTTTTTCAAATGTAACACTTTTTTTTTTCAAATGTACCACAATTTTGCTGCAATAGATTAAAGAGACCATAAAAATTGACAACTAAACCAATGTCACACTTTTTATAAAAGAATGTAACAATCTTTTTTCAAATGTAACACTTTTTTTCTTTCAAAAATAACATAAGATTGACAAACTAAACTAATGTTACATTTATAAAAAATGAATGTAACATTTTTTTCGTCAATTGTAACAGTTTATATTCTTAAATGTAACATTATATCTTAAATGTAACTATTTTTTATTGAGAAAGTAACAATTGAAATGCAAAACCTATCTTTTTTTTTTTTTTTTGTAAAAACTGCTATTATCTTTAACAGTAGAAAGTGTTACTTTTTGAAGATGAAATTGTTACTTTTATCAGAACAGAGTGTTACATTTCAGCCGACAAGCAGATCAATTTTTTTTGTGTCTTAAAAAGTATTTTTAAAAAAAAAAAAAATCAAACCATATCATGACCTATGTAGTTTTCTTCGTCTCGTCGAGACGAACACAACCGTATTTTTTAATTTTTTTTTGAGTTATAAATCTCAAAATATAGCATTTTAAAGTTATTGGAGTTTTTTTTTAAGCAAGACATGTGTCAAGCTGGGAATGGAGGAAGGCTGGCGGTCGGGTCGGGCGGGTTTGACCCGCGGGGCACACCCGTCGCACGGCGTTCACCTGCCGCAAATGAGACTTTCTCGTCCCATATTTATTGCTACTTACCCAAAATGTTAATCCTATCCACTTACAAGAACTATCTACTAACTTATTTTCTCTCTCATATCCACTCACAACCCTGACTTTTCCAACATACTATTTTCTTAATCCCCGTATACTCTCATTTGCTAGCAATAAGTATGAGTCGGAGGGAGTACAAATTACTACTCCCTCCGTCCCAGACTAAGGTTCTTACTTTCCTTTTTAGTTTATCCCAGACTAAGGTTCTTAGTTGCTTTATTACTTAAAATGGACTATAAGACTCACTTGTCATTCTCACAACAAAAACTCCCTACCCACTTTATCTCTCCTACTTTCTCTTACTTACTATTTCATACTCATAGCATTTTTTTTTTTTTAATCTCTGTGTAAAGTCAAACTAAGAACCTTAGTCAACGACGAAGGGAGTATGTCCGTTCTAAAAGAATTCTCACTGCTTACCAAGTTGTTATATACTATATTCGGTCTAAAATAAATGTCAAAATAAAAAATAAATTTGCTTTGAATCAAGACAATTTTTTTTTTAAAAAAAATAAAAAAATTGGACATACATTTTGAAACGAAAAATGATTTTTTATTTATTTTTTAAAATAACGTTATTTATATAGTTGAAAAAAAAGTTGGGCAACATTAGCTCAACTCCCTCCATCATGACACAACTAATAAATCACTAACCTCTAAAATAATCAAAATAAAGGTAGGTATTTCAATACAGTAATTTAAAAAGAATTAGTGCCAATCTCACTGTCATTATCAAGCTCTAAATCAAATCAAATTTTAAATAAATCAAAGTTGTATACAGAAACAAACAAACCCAATACAAAGAACGAAGCAATCAAACAGGAGAGATTCTGTGGTACCATAAACACAACAGCTCGCAAACCCCTGTAACCAACTTTGCCCCATACCTTCATCACATGTTTAATCCCCTACCACACACACACACACACATTTTTATTCAAATTCAAAAATGGCTCATCAATAATCGAACTCAGATCCCCAAACCCATTTCATTTCTTGTAATTTTTCAAAAACCCAGCCAAAAAAAAGAAGAAGAAGATTACATTTGCTATGGTGACAGCTCGGAAGGGACACTCTCTTCTTTGAAGTTGCTTTCATGGCTTATCTGTTCTGGATTATGGGGTAAAGTCCGAAGCTCTTGTTATTCTCGCCAGTCATTTTCATGGTCTGCGTGCTTTGTATTCTCCTTTTATTTCTCGGCTTTTCATTGTCTTTTTGCTCTTGTTTTCTTTCAAACTTTCTCCCCAAAATTCTTTCTGTTTTTTGCAGTTTGTGCAGCTTTATAGACCTCTAATCGTTTGAATTTTGTGTTATTTCCTCATAATTTGCTAATTATGCAACTTGAATTGGCTACTCCTTTTGATTTTGAGATGGGTTGTGTAAGTTTCAGATCTTCGTTTCAGTTTTATGTAATGAGCTCTCGTCGTCTTCATTGTGTTTGTAATTTTGCCAACGCGGGAATGGATTAGGGTATTAACTGGCGATAATTGGTTCTATTTGTTTTCAGGTGTAGACACTGAGTTCTTAGGTTGATTGGTGAGTATCATTTTGTGGAAAAAGAATAAGAGGGAGGAATTTTGTAAAATTCTTGATTGTTTTGGGGGGACAAAGGAAGAGAGCAATGTTGTGTGCTTGCTCAGGCGAACAATTCAAGTTAGAAGATCCCGCCCCAAGGTCACCGGAGTCATTAGCCACCAGAGATTTCTCAGCTAGTGGCCTTTCGTCTTCTCGAGCTGGGACTGTTGATTGGGAGTCAAAATTTGATGATGCTCAAGTTGATGAGGCCGAATCCACTCTTAAGGAGGCTCTTTCTTTAAACTATGAGGTACTACTTAATTGATATTTTTTTGTGTTAACATTTATGTTTAGCTGTGAATTTATCTTCATCGGTACTTAGATTTTGGTTTATATACTTCCCAGGAAGCTAGAGCATTGTTGGGGAGGCTTGAATACCAAAGAGGGAATTTAGATGCTGCTCTTCAAGTGTTCTATGGAATTGACATTAGAGCTTTATCACCAAGGATGACTAATGCTATTAGTGAGAGAATCCAACAAACTTCATCACCAAGGAGCACTAAGGTTATAAGTGAGAGAACACGGGAACGCAATACAAGATCCAGAGGTGAGCACGTGGTGGTAGGTGCAATGTCAATGCATTCAGTGAGCCTGCTTCTTGAAGCAATCCTACTCAAGGCAAAATCATTGGAGGAGCTGGGGCGAGCTAAAGGTATGCAGTTTCCCCTTCCTTAAGGTAGCTCACTGGCTTTTTGCAATGCTCTTAAGCTTGAATATCTGTAATCTTGTTGATTTGGTATACATGTTCAGTTATCATTTTGAGGTTCAGCATAACATTTTCCGAAATCGGTGATCATTATCATTGTGCTTGAATGGGTTATGTACCAGCTTTTGTACAGATTACGATATGGGGGTAAAAAAGTATTAGCGTTGTGATACTAATGGTTTCTTTTTCGGTTTCGTGGTTAAACAGAGGCGGCAAGGGAGTGTAAATTGATTTTGGATATAGTCGAGTCAGCATTACCAAATGGAATGATTGAGGGCATTTTTGAAGATTGCAAGTTGCAGGAAATGTTGCACAAAGCACTGGAATTGCTACCCAAGCTGTGGATTCAGGCTGGTATTCTGAATGAAGCGATTGTTGCATACCGAAGGGCTCTAATCAAGCCCTGGAATTTGGATCCAACAAGGTTAGCAAATGTACAGAAGGACTTGGCTGCAATGTTACTGTATGGAGGCGTTGAAGCCAGCCTTCCACCTCAGTCTAAGCTATGGGACCCAACTAATCCTAAGAACAATACAGAGGAAGCTATTCTTTTGCTGTTAATACTCATGAGAAAGGTCTTGTGTGGTGAAATAAAGTGGGACCCAGAAATTGTAAACCATTTGACTTTTGCACTCTCGATGATATGTCAATTTGAATGTTTGGCTGACCATTTGGAGCAGATTCTTCCGGGTACTTACAAACGAGCTGAGAGATGGTTTTCTCTTGCTCTTTGTTACAGTGCTGCTGGTCAAAATGAAGCAGCCTTGAATCTTTTAAGAAAGGCTTCAGGATTTTCAGAAGAAAAACACGAACCCTATCTGCCTTCTCTTTTGTTGGGAGCGAAATTGTGTTCTCAAGATCCAAAGCATGCTCATGAAGGGATAAATTTTGCTCGTAAAGTGATTGAATTAGCCAAACATCAAAACGAGCATTTATTAGGTATTGCCCGCAAATATCTTGGTGTTTGCTATGGAAATGCAGCAAGACTCTCCCTATTAGATTCAGAAAGATCGCTTTTCCACACAGAATCAATCAGTTCTCTTAACCAAGCTTCCTTATTTGATGAGGACGATCCAGAAATAATGCTTGATCTGGGAATAGAAAATGCTATTCAAAGGAATCTGAACACAGCCTTTGAGAATGCAATCTCGTACTCACATATGGTTGCTGGAAGCTCAGGAAGAGTTTGGAAGTTATTAACCCTTATAGTTTCTGCAGAGCAAAGATTTAAAGATGCTGAAAGTATAGTTGACCTTGCTTTGGACGAATCAGGAAGGGTTGACCAGCTGGAACTTCTTAGATTGAAAGCTGTGCTTCAGATTGCTCAAGAACAGCCCAGACAAGCCATTGAAACCTACAGAGTTTTACTAGCAGTAATCCAGACACAAGGAGAAAATCAAGAAACCTTCAATTCGGAGGTGCATATAAAGGTAGAAATATTTTTTATTTTTTTTTGCGTGCATTCAACTTATGATAAGGATTTCAGAACTGCATCCTCAGTAGTTAATTTGCATTTTCCAGGACGTGGAAAAAAGATTGGAAATGGAAGCTTGGTTAGATTTGGCCAAAATTTATTCCGAGCTTGGATCAATGCCTGATGCAGAAATTTGTATACGCAAAGTCAAATCAAAGGAATTTTATTTCCCACGGGGGTGGCATTCAACAGGTTCATCTAACCCACTGTTTCACATATTCAAATTGACACACACACACACACACACACACACACACACTGATCTCTCTCAACTCTTTAACAAATGCAGGGAAATTGTTTGAAGTTCAAAAGCTATACAAGGAAGCACTGATTGCGTACTCTGTTTCGCTGTCAATAGAACCAGATTACGTCCCGAGTATTATCTCAACTGCAGAAGTCATGATGAAAACGGGTAGTCAAACACACCCTATAGCAAGGAGCTTTTTGATGAATGCATTGCGATTAGAACCTACGAACCATGATGCGTGGTTTAACCTTGGTATGATTTGTAAAAAGGAAGGTTCAGTGCAACTAGCTGCAGATTTCTTCCAAGCTGCACACGAGCTAAAGTTGTCCGCTCCTGTTCAAAGCTTTCTGTAAGGGAGGTTTCCCCACGAAGCAATTTAGAATAGAACAGACTTATTTCATGATATGTTTTGTCTTAGGTTGACTTTCAGTTGCTAAAACGTACGAATATTCATGATCATGTAAATTCTCAATGCTGTGAATAATTGGAAAAAAAAAAAAAAAAAAACGTATGTCGTATTATTGAATTGAGGATGATTAAGGAAGAAGAAGTTGAGTTCAAAGCCTATGACAAATAATTCCATTCATATATGTACAAGAGTATGGAATCTGGGAAAATTATGATCAAGTAATATTACATACTGTACACCATTATTCAGAATGAATTTCAGAAGAACAAAACTGACAAGTAAATGTCAGAAAATTAATCTAAGACTGCAACCAGGGTTGGAGGGGGAGGAAGGGGGAAGAGTGGGAGTAAAAAAAAAAAAAATAGTTTCAACTTTGTTTATTCTGCATTGTTCTTCCAAACCGGGCAGCTGCTACACGCATTTAATCTACCTTCAGCAGTTGGCAACCATCCATACAAAACTGCATTCGAGTAACAAATGTGAAGCTGAGTATCATATATGTTGAAATATTAACAGGCATGCCATACTTAATGTAGAGCATAGGGACAAACTATATGAATATACCCAAATATTAAGAGAAATCTTGCGTCAAATAATAGAGGACCCATAGATGGAGGCAGAAGAGACGTTTCGACATGTTGACAGCGTTATGTCAAAGGCAACAAAAAAATTGGTAAAAAACATATAGGGAAGGTTTTTTTCCTCCCCATAGTTGTCAAAAGCGTCGCCTGCCTCGCTTTGTTCGTCGCCTTTCGAGTTCATCGCTTCTTCCCCAACCAGGCGGGCGATGATCGCTTTTTTAGTAAAAACGATGTTTTTTTCCAAAAAACGCGAGTAGCAAAAAAGCAACGCTTTTAAGGAAAAGCGTGATAGTGGAAAACTTATTGTTACTCTGTCGTTTTGTCATCAAGCTACGTCCTTTTATATTGTTTTATAGCAATCGGCTTATTGTTTATAGTCTAATTTCCCCTACTTTTACAAATCCATGATTTGAACGATGATGAAGATGATGATAGAGCTTGATTATCTTTATGTCTGATTATGTTAAAGACTTCATGTTTATTGCACTCTCAAACTAGCAGTCTAGTACTTTATGTTAATGATACTATTAAACGTGGAATTGTGATATTTATTTACTGTTTTATTCTAGTTAATAACATGGTTTAAGCTCTTTTTATTTGTTACATGTATATATGTATTTTTTTTATATTTTTCAACACTGCTCGCTTTTTTGTCGCCCGCCTCTCGCCTAGCTTTTCGCCTTCCTCACGTACATTTCTCCTGCCTCTCGCTTCTCGCCTTTGACAACTATGTTCCTCCACCCCCCCCCCCCCCCAAAAAAAAAAAAAAAAAAATAAAAGGCATTCATTTTGGGACAAAAAAATCTTGAAAATGGACATTCATTTAGGGAAAAAGGGAGGAAGACATGTTTCTTTTCACGAGCAAGTAAGAGTTTATAAATGGTTCCATCCTTTTTATGTCATTTACAGAACTACTTGTTGGAAGAGTGATTAAATGGTCATAATTTTAACTTGAGGTGCAATGTGTAAAATATAACTAATACAGTAACAAAAATCATTCCAAATAATCTAACCCCCTATAGTTTATCCGGTAACAGTAATAAATCTCGTGACCAATAGAGGTCAAAAGTAAGAATATGGTCTTTGACAAGAAACAACAATTAGTAGTAGACTATTAAAAGAATTATGTGTACTTACAATTTACAGTTGAGATCCAATGAAAAACAAGCTTATAGAAGCTCCTCATCCCATTTGCCACTGCAACCAAACAATAACCAATAAAAATGGTCAAACTCAGGTATAACAACTCCATTATATGCTCATTGTAGATCATGCAAAGGTTAGGAATTGTTAAAGTAAGCTAAGCAGAATCATTAAGCAGAAGGCACAAAGAATCAGAAACAAAACACAATACTCGCTCCGTCTTAAATGGTAAATTAGGTGATTTATTACTCCCTCCGTCCCATACTTATGGTTACTAACATTGAATGCGCGGAGATTAAGAAAAAAATAGGTGTTGCGAGTGCGAATGAGAGAGAAAATGAGATAGTAGATAGTTGTTGTGAGTGGGGATGAGAGAGAAAATTGAATATTTTGGGTAAGTAACCATAAGTATGGTACGCCCAAAATGGAAATAAGTAACCGTAATTTTGGGACGGCGGGAGTACATCATTTGGGATGCGTGTTAAGAAGTGGTGAAACCATCAATGGCAGTACCTTAAGGACAGGTTCACCTCTGTTAGGATTTGCAGATTGTTTTGCAGCAGCTGCTTGCTGTGCACGTGCAGCTCTTCCTGCAGCAGATTGTTGAAACTGCTGTTGCCTGCAAATTCAGGTCATCACAAGTATGTTTAACGATTATGCCGAGAGGACAACTCCATATACAAGTAATTCTTAATGTTTGTTTGATACAAAGATATCCCTGTGGGCCTGTGCTACGGGGATGCAATAGCTGTTACTACCTCCGTCCCAAAATGAATATCCAAAAAAGAAATCAAATTTGCTCTTCATCTGGACATTCATTTTGGGACGGAGGTAGTATAAAAACCTAAAAGTCTCATTGCCTCATTCACCAACTATACAGTAGAAATTGGCATTTCAAATTTTTAAGTTTTTTCTTGAATGAAGACTAAAGCCAATTGCATTAGTATCATAAAGAACTCATAAGTCTCCAAACTTGAGACAGAACACCAGCAGTCAATACTTGAAACAATCAAGCCAATGAACAAGTGGAAATTATGTTGGGGTGTCAACCCAAGTCCTACATCGGCAATTGAACGAAGAATTGCCTAATATTTAAAGATGTCCACCCACTCAATAAGTATGAGGCCTTTTGGGAGATGCCCAAAAAGGAAATCTGTGCGGGCTGGTCGCAAAGCGACAATATCATACTAATGCGGAGCTGATACAATGGACTGGAGCGTTGTGTCGAAAGTCTTCTTGACATGGTGATCAGGCGGCGTGTGCCGAAAAACAAATCCGTGCGGGTTGGGCCGAAAACGGACAATATCATACTAATATGGAGTGGTGATGGTGGTCACGGTCCCAACAATTAATTGCTCAAAAGGATTTTTAGTACATGTTCTTGAATCAAATTCTTGCATAAATCTTTTTAACACAAGTACTAAATAAATGCTTACGTCCTCAAAGACCCTTGTTCGAACATGAAATATCAAAAGTTTGGACATTGTAAACAGAAAGTCTTACTGACACTCTCTGGTTTTCATCCGGAAGTGAGCTTGCCACCAAAAACAAAATCATACTCCATTCATCCAATAAATAAAGTCCCATTTATTTTTTGATGGTCAACACAAATGAACTTTGAACAAATATTCATGTCAATCTAATCATTGGAATGAATTATAAAAATTGTTATTGATAAATCATTTCATAATTTAGTATTTCCCAGTATATCGAGATCTCAACGCAATATTTTATCCGATGAGGGTTTTCTTAAATGCCAAAATGGAGGCCGTGTCCAGGTTTTACTGAAATCCGATCGTCTCAAGATTTAGATAGAAAATGTCAGTATTGTAGTTTGAGGCCTCCGGCGTTTGTGGAGTGCCATCTCTTTACTTATGAATGAAAGTGATTTTGTTGTTTGCTCAAAAAAAAAAAATAAAAAAAAAATAGTGGAGGTTACACATCTAGCGGCTATCTCAAGAGTTCAGCCAAATCGACCAATAAAAAAAAATTGAAATACCAAAATTTAATTCGAATTAAGGCTTGTAATGAAAATAATTACTAGTCGGGCAGAATCCAGAAACAAATTTGAACCCAAAATAATAACGGGGATAAAGCAAAGAAATTGGCAAGAGAAAAAAGAATTACCTCTTCTCGGCGGCTTCGGCAGCTTTAGCGCGAGCTTCTTGGGAGGCGATTCGGTCTTCTTCCTTTCTTTGCTGGCCTCCATTGAAGCAAGCAAAGCATCCCATCTCTCTCTCTTTCAGCTTTCGATTTTGACTTTAGAAATTGTCAAATTAGATTGGGCCTATAGATTTAACTTGGCTAATTTCACGCGGGCAAATTGCATTTTACTGCCACTAAGTTTACATGCAGTTGCAATTTAGGACCTAAAGTTTTATTTTTTGCAATTCCGTGCATTATGTTCATAATTTGTTGCAATCCAAAGTAATTTTGGATGACTGTTAAAAATTTTGAACGGCAGTTAATAAAAGTTAGCAAAATGGATAAATATGTTAACAAGATACATTGTTACTTGCATTAGCCATCCCTAAACTTCAACAATTTTCAGTTGTGACTATTCCATTAATTAAACAATCATACAAACAAAAAAGTTACATTTACAATAAAAATAAAATATTTCAAAAAATAATAATAATAAAATAAAATATGTATTAAATAATACTAAAAGCTTGAAAAAATATACTACTAGTATTATGCAGTTACATAAATAAACCTTCCAATATGCCCACTTTGAACTAATCACTGATCAGTAATTATAGTTTGTTTAAAAAGAGAAAAAAAAAAAAAAAAAAGAACAAACCATTAACTATGGTGAATCACCATGACACCCACAAAATCCCTCTATCTTCTCCCTCAACTCCTTTGATTCTATCTTCTCCCTCAACTCCTTAAATCCCGCCTCACTGCCTTCCCAATCTATACAACACGATGACACCAACCCCTTCCCCATCCATCTGCACCCATCCCACATCTTGTCCTCCCTACTCTGATAGTAGCACCCCACCTACTCCTCCTCTTCCCACGATTCCGATAACCCCTTCCCCTTACCCACTTTCTTTCATCACATGTACAAGTCCAACATCCCCACCCCATTTCGATAGTTCCACACCCCCGACACCTCTCTTCCCAAAACAACTCTGGAAGCCCCATTTCTATCCTTTTCACCCAAATCTTCAACAGTCCTTTCTGCGTCTTTGAATAATGTTGGAATCGATGCACTCAACTGCATTTCAAAGCATCAAGCCTCCTATCTCCGATTTTAAACTATTGTTGCCTTTATTTGTGTCTTCTTCAGATCTCTGTTACGCCTTGAGAAGACAATTTTATTTGAGTTTTTTTTCTTTTTCAGATTTCATTCGATTTTGTTTGCATTGAGCACTATACAAGTTCATAGTAATCGATTTTTGAATTAATTTGGTGGTGTATTTCAGCCTTTCCAGCTTTACATGAGGTTTATTTTTGGTGATTGTTAATGGTGCAAGTGATGGTGATAATGGTGGTTGTGGTGAAGATGTTGGTGGTGGTGGTTAGATGGGTGGGGGTTATGGCGGTGTGAATGGTTTGTTGGTGGCAGTGAGGTTGTAATATTTATATATAAACAAAGTTTATTCATTAAGAATTTAAATAATATTTTTTAGTTTTTGGTAAACGTAACTGATAGAATAGTCACAAACTGAAAAATGTTGAAGTTTAGGGATGGCTAATGCAAGTTACAAAGTATTTTGTTAACATTTTCATCCATTTTGTTAACTTTTGTTAATTGTTGTTAATTTTTTTTAACAACCATCCAAAATTGCTTTGGATCGCAACAAATTGTGAACATAGTGCATGAAATTGTAAAAAAAATGGAACTTTAGGTCCTAAATTGCAACTGCATGTAAACTTTATGGCTGTAAAGTGCAATTTTCCCAATTTCACGCGGAAATCTTCGATGATAAATATGACGCGCGCTCTATATTTCAAACTCGCCCCTTTACTTTTAAAAGATGCAATTTTTCTCCTAATATCTTTCCATCTTTGACACTGTCAAGTACTTTTAACTATTTTGCGTCCTATACTCTTATTACTCGTTTGCTAGTACCTATTTTAAGAAAAAAAATGATAATCATTTAAAAAATAAAAAGAATGATGCTGCAGCGCTTTTGTTACATCAATAATTTGGATTGAGAATCGACCGTTGCTGTAACATCAAGGGTCAACATATACTTGATTCATGCGAAACCAACCTCAAAATAAATGAACTTTTGAGCCATAGTCTTTAATGTTGAAGCAGGGACAATCTTGTACATGAATCTTAAATCTCGGGCCTTAGTGTTAAAACAAGAGAAGGCCATTATTGCAGTATTGCAACCCGTAAAAACAATTGCAAATTCGGTAATTATTTGGATTGTTATGAAATATTATTCATCAATGTTTGTGTTAATGTTAGCAAATCGTGGATGTTTATCTATGAAAGATTACTAATAACAAAAATAAAACTAGTAATTGATATGGGCTGAAAGCTGAAACTGCAAATTGTAATCTACGCAATAGTATAAATTTGTTATTCATACTAAAAAAAAAAAAAAAACCAATTTTCTTTTAAAATAAAAAATAATAAAAATAAAAAATGTTAAAGACGCAACTAACTTAGAAAGAAACATTAAATATTTCAGTTTTCACTATAATTTGGAGAAAAGTCGAGGGAAGCCGTAGTAATAATTTTAATCATATGGACCACTATCGAAACTTTTCTTGGTATAGGCATAGGCACATCATTTCATCGTCAATCCCCAATTCCCGTTGACCTATCGTTGACCTAATGTTGACCTTGAAGAAATCTTCCCATTGTCAGCAATGAGTTGCTCTTGCGTTTGGGAGAGAGAGAGATTGAAGAATGAGCAATCAATTCATATAATCTCCCTCCCTACATAAACCCTAGAACTCAACAGTCAACCGCTCCGACACATCGGTCAAACCAACCGACGAATGGCAGCTCAAGCGCTCCTTAATCGATCGAGTTCCTCACGACCTCCTTCTTCGTCGGCGTTCCCGGAGACGACCTTCACATTCGCAATTTTAAGGCTCGCGGCTCTCTCTTCATTCGAGGCATAGGGTTTTCCATCCAAGATTTAAATTGAGTGTTGCCCTTCCGGAATCGGATGAATTTGATGGGATGAAGAAGGCGTGGGAAGAACGCATTAGCTTTGGTGATGGAGGTTCGTATTGTCTACTAATGTTTTCAGTTCAAGTGAAGTTCTGCACTTTCATTTTTTATTTTTTTTATTTTTTAGCATTGGGTTGTTTAATTTAGCATGATTTGAACTTGTTTGCGAATTTAGTTGCTACACTTCAAGCTTGTTGCATTGAGAAAAAAAAAACAAAAGATTCGACCATTGTAGTTTTGATATCTGATCGTATCAGTCGAGGAATTCTAATGAACAGATTTTGTGGTAGATGTTAGTCCATTTGTCCAAAAATAAGCATCCATTTTAGTTTTTCCAGGAAATAAAGAAAAAAAAGATTAGTACTCAGGCAAGTTTATTAGCAGATATTTACAAATGCATGCAGTGTCCCAGTTGTATCATTACAAGTGCACCCGTCAACATACGTAGTTGGCCAATATACCCTTCCGTCCCGAAAGAATATGCTCAAGCCGGGGTAATCGTGTAATACCCTATCGCAAAATAATCTTCCCATTTGACTATTCAAACTTTTGAAGAATAGCAACACTTGCTTCACTAGACATGTTTTGTTTATGCATTTTTAAGCGCAAATAGTAGAAATAGGAAGAAACTTTTTGGGACAATGAGAAATGGAAAATGAGAAGATCATTTGGGACGGAGGGAGTATTCTCTAAAGGACGTTTATCTTGGGATGGAGTATTAGACATTGATGGTGTTGTGTGTGTGAAGTTCAATGTTTTTTAATCCTATAGCTTTAACTCATGTATAAGAGCATCCACAATGGTAAAAGTTTTTTTCATAGCTTTTTTATAATTTCAAATTGACACATCATTAACAATTCAATAATAAAAACCTCCAAGCTTTTTCTACAATGGTAGAGCTTTTTTATCAACTTTTTTGTGGCCCCCAAATTCATCAACATTAACTTTTTTCTAGCATTTTTCTATAGTATTTAATGATTAATATGAAAAGGTGGTGACAATTAATGGAAAGAGCGTAGACGGAGTTGCTCCTTAGCAAGGAGCTCTTTAAGTTTTCTCACAATGGCAAAAAGCTCTAAAGAGCTTTTTCATAAAAACAAAGAGCTCCCAAAAACCTCCCATTGTGGATGCTCTAAATCGTTACTGGTGGTAGTACTATGGCTGTTTCTCATTAATTGATGTATAATGATCCTAATTATAAGCATGTACTGGAAGTTCAGAAATGCCACGTAATGGCTGAACACAGCAGGATGGTATTCTTGTGTTTGGAAAATCTATTTCTTATCCACTTGATTAGTTGCATTCTCCTGGTTAGGTTGGGGGTAGGTTTTCTTCTAGGTCACACTTTTGGATTCTGTATATTGTCCTGTTGTTTCCTTAAGGAGTTACGTAGTTTCCTTTATTATCAATTTAACATAAAATACATAGTTATAAAATCTATGATAAAGGTGCTATTTAGTAGATTGTACCACAGATATGAAACTTGATGCTAGACCTCATTGAGTGGAAGCGAGTACGTAAAACTAAAACAATTATAGCTCATTACTAACTCAGTTAACCTATACATGTTGGGATCACTAATGTCTCGAAATTGCCATTTACTCCCTCCGTCCCAAAATGAAGACAGAGGGAGTAAGATGTAAACTTTTGTTGTAGATGATGGTTGGTGGAGGAGAGAAGGGTTCATGAGTTTGGAATTTTTTTATCCTGACAAATTGGTTCTTCTGACTGGCTGGACAATGTATTATAGTTTTGCATTTGCTGTTGTTAGCACACAGAGTCACAGTGGCGGACTCACCCTTGTGCCTAACGGTGCCCAGGCACCGGTAAATTTTTTTTTTTTTTTTTTTTTGTTGCCAAAACGACGTCGTTTTGGAATTTTGGTATTTAAAAAAAAAAAAAAACTCAGAAATACGCTTATATATACGCATAACGCGTTTACAAGTGAACACAAAAAAAAAAAAAAAAAAAACAGAAGGACGACGAACTGCAGGTCGCCGCTCGCGTCGCTCGGACTCTCCTCTCCCTGTTCCGGCGTCGCCACAGCCGCCGCCGCCCCCACACAGCCACCGCAGTCCGCCACCATCGCCGGAATGGATGGCGATATTCCCCCTCCACAGCCCCCTCAAGAAATCAAGAAAAAATCCAATCAAAGGTAAACCCTAACCCCTAAAATTGATTTCACTATCATGATTTTCTTCTTGATTTTGGTGCTAACTTGGATTGAACAATCAAAATGGATGCTAAATCGAACTGTAATTCAGTTCTTTTCTTGTCTCTTGGATTCCATCACTGTCTTATTGTTATTGGGTCATGTTTGCTCAATTGTTGTGAGAAGCTTTTAATTTTTAGTGAAGATTGAATTAAGGGTTACTCTTCTGGTTTTTAATGCTTGATCCTCTGATTTACTGGGTGTTAGTTTCCTTGTACATTAGCTGTTTGAAAGAATGTCAATCTATGTTCTTTAGCAGTGTGCATTTCATTCTCTTTAGCAGTATGCATTTTTAGTGAAAGAATGTCCCGGTATTGCTCAAAAAAATTTCGAGGGCGCTGCCCCCGAACCCCCGTGCATCTTAGTTTCCCGTCAATTTTTTTTTTTTAAAAAAAATAGGCACCACCAAATATAAATGTGTAGATCCGCCACTGCAGAGTCATCGTACATTTTTCTCTGATTTAGGAAAGATAAGGGGGTGCATGATAAAGTATGAGATTCCATCTCAAAACCAATTGGCAATGAGAAGAATAGACCAGAATCTTTATGTAGTCAAGGCATGGCTTAATTCCTGATGTGGGATAATGTCTCTAATAGTGCAATTGTTTGTCTGGGTTATATAATATGATATCTACATATCTGTTTTGGTATGTTGTTCAATCCTTTCATAATAGATTAAAATTTGGTCTTGAGCGAGCAAGAGCAAATTTGAAATTTTTGGACATTCATTTTCAGACGGAAGGTGTACATCACTCAATGGTTTTGTGATTTTTTTTTTTGGTTAAAATGCTGTCGTTGATATGTCGTGATTAGGTCATCCAAACATGTAAGTCGTTAAATCATGAATTGTACAGGAGATCTCAACTTCATTCATGTGTATCACTCGTATGTACTTTTTTTCTTGCCATTATGTGGGATCTAATAGCACAGATAATCCTTGCTTTTTGTCCTTTGAACTGACCATCTCAATAGGAATGTTGATGTTGCAGAGTGATACAGGTGAAGATGCGGAAAAAGATGACGGAGATCTAGTTTCGGGTCTCCGGTGTAAGATTGTTGTTCAGTTTGCGAAGATCATTTTGGGTCGGAGGGAGTACTATTTGTTATGATCTGGAGGGATTAATTGAATTGGTGTACTCATATTTTGGTAATTTACTGGTATTTTTTGTAGAGTCAATCTTTCTTTTCTTTAGACTTTTTTTTTTTTTTTTTCCTTCTTTTTCTTTTACGTGCTTATCTTGATTTCGGGCTGCTGCTCTATTCTATGACTGGATTTTTCCTATGAACTAAAGTCGTGGATAATATTTCTGAGATGATTCCAATCCGAAATCATTATGTTGAAAATTAAACTTCAATATCTGCTAGTAATGTAATGTCCCTCTCAACCTGGTGAAAATTACCATCTTCACATGTCCCTTCTCGAACTCGTGAAAAATAACCATCTATCTAGAAGATCAATTTCTGTTAACAACAGTTTGCGACGTTAAGTCGATAAATAAATGTGAGCCTTTAATTCTCCATCACATGCCACGCTCCACATATTTCAATTTTCCCCGGGTTCTACTGTTTCAAATTTCCCATTTACTTTATCAAAGAAATGCACAGAGTCTTCAACAAGTTTCTTTAGATTGGTCTTGACAAACAAAAAGGCATTCACTGGGTAGCTTGGAATAAACTATGTCTTCCAAAAAACCTGGGAGGATTGGGGCTTAGGTACATGAGATCTTTAAACCAAGCTTGCCTACCCAAAACAACATAGAGAATCTTCTCAAATCCGGGAAGTCTGTTAAGCTCCGCTATCAAGTATAAGTATCACCAAAACAACTCTTTCCTGGACGCTAGAAACTCTCAACAAGGATCCTGGGGTTGGAAAAGTATATCCTGGGGAAAAGATCTAATAAATAAGAACATCCACTGGAGAGTGAAAAGTGGCCTCACCATTCAAGCCCTCAAAGACAACTGGATCCCAAATTCTCCAGACTTCACATCCAACACTACTTTACAAACTAGCATCCCAAACCTCCTCGTGGCTGATCTGATAAATAGGAATACAAACTCTTGGAAAGCTCCTTTGATAAAACAACTCTACCCATCGCACATAGCAGAGTCTATCCTTTCATCATACATTTCTTCTCAAGGACAAGATGATCAGGTATGGACTTTCACTACTCATGGCAACTACACGATCAAGTCTGGATATTTCAAGAGTCTGGCAAATCACAAAAACACAGAAGGTCTCCTACATGCTCCTTCACCCCCGGAACACCAAAAAATGTGGAGGGCATTGTGGAACTCTCCGCTGGAACCAAAACACAAAATCTTCATGTGAATAACACTCTACCCACAAATCAGCAACTTGCTAGGAGAAATTGTGCACCATCCCCTCTCTGTCCAATTTGCTCTACGCATGATGAATCACCACTCCATCTGTTTTTCACGTGTTGGTATGCGCAACAAATTTGGATAACATCACCTATCCCTCCCCCTCCAACTCCCGTGGACAATCCAACTTCCACGCTATCTAATTGGTTAGCTCAGTGGATAAATCTTAAGCTGGAACCAGAAGATCTATACCTTCTGATTTACATTTGCTGGGAAATATGGCTTATCAAAAACAAAGTTATTTTTCACCTTTCTTCCCCTGAGATAGACGGTATCAGCCCCCGAGCTATGGAACACATTCAAAGACTAAAAAAGAACCAAAGGGATATACTGCAACAAAAAGAGAGAGACTCACGTATTACGGTGACATCAAGAAACCAGAACAATCTGTCTTCAGAACGGAGTCTAGATTCAATGAATGGCAAGACTCTGGAAGACTACCTCAAAAATTTGGAACCACGAAATAGCCTTGTTCTCATCACAGATGGTGCATGGAAGAAGGGATCGCCCTGGGCAGGTATTGGATGGGAATTATGTGATGCGACAAGTGGAAGGCTAGCCATAGAAAGTTCATCTCATAAAACGAGCTCGAGCATCCACACAGAATGCCTAGCAATCCCAAAAGGGCTAAATTGGGCAGAGAAACATAACTTCAAAATGATTGAACTTCTCACGGACTCTCAGTTAGCAAGATCCTACATCAGCAATCAACTGATTCCACCATCGAGTCTTGATCCGCTTATCCAAGATATAAAATCTTTAATTGAGAAATGTATTATATTTAGTATTTGTAAAGTGGACAGAAAGACTGTCCACTATGCTCACATGAATGCTAGTTTTGCTAGGAAAATGTACCTTAATTTTGTAGGTCATGAGCCTGCTTTTCTTTACAATTAATATAAATATCGCTTATCTTAAAAAAAAACAACTAAAATACGTATATCTATCTAAAAAATAAATAAATTACAAGTCAACTGCGACACTTATTATGTTTTGTAGACAAAACAATATCCTTGCCGTGGAACAAGTCCATTGCCGGGCTGGTTTGCAAACACCCTCGTGTGAAGTCTTGTTCAAAGTCAATGCTACAACATTTCATTTCTTTGATACCAAGTCAACACATTCCTTACGATTTCTCGTTGATAAATGGGAGGTTTTTAAATGAAGTATTTACACATATAATCCTTCCCACCACCATCATTAATCTAATACATATTCTCACCCATGATCCTACAATTTCTTGCTTTATTAAACTCTTTCACAAGATCTTAATACCACATGTTGATTGATTACCAAGTCAACGCGGCTCACATTAGGTGCACTTTTTATATAAACAATTTAATTGATTCACATTAAATCAATGTTTTTAAAAGAAGAAATCTGTACAAGTCATGGCTAAGATCACAATTTCTATGAAATTTCCCAGGGGCAATTGAATTTTCAACCCTACTCCACATGTTCAACAAAATAATTTACATCATGAACACGCTAACACAAAACTTTAGCCTAACCAAAAGTAAAAAAAATAAAATACAAAAATACAAAAATTCAAGAAATAAAAATCAACCTCAGAAGCTTTTCCGGCGACCATCATCTTCTTCAGTCACCGGTCCATTCAGAACGCTCCTAGGAGATGAAACTTTCTCGCTCATTTTTCGCGCATATTCTTTCTTCATCTTCTTTGGCCCCTTCATATTTGAGCTCGATTTCAACTTCGACGACTCCCTCATTTCATTTATCGAAGGAATTGCATACCATCCGATTGAAGTACAAAGAATCGCCACGGATTTCCCAAACAAAGCCAAGAAAATCAGGATCATAACAAAGAAAAGTGGCAAATAATAAGAAGGCCTCTTCCAAGTCTCCAACTTCATAAACTCCCACTTCACAAAACCATTATTACCAGCCTTCTTGACCACCTTTTGACCTGATTCCGCCTCTTTCACTTGATGATTAATTTTCTTGTTTGATGGGATCGTATAATAAGTAGACTCCAATCTGGAAGTTTGAGTACTTAGAGACTTTACTTTAGTGGCTTCGAATACGGGTTTGATAATCTCATGTTTCTTATCTTTCCCTTTAACAACAATAGGCTTGACTTCATTCTTGTCAGAGTAAACGAAACGTACCAAAGAGATATCCTCAGATCCCTTTTGGGTGAAAATCTTTTGCCTTTTATGATCAAGATCAGCTAAAAGAGCTGAAAATTTATCAAGCCCGCGATTCGCGTATGGGTTTTTGCTAGCTTTGTTCTTTTTGCAGAAGCTTAGCCTTCTTGAAACTTTCGTTGCACATCTTTTAGGAGAGGCTGTGGGTGCAGCTGCACCCCATAGAAATTCAAAGTCATCTTCTTCTAGGGTGGGAGCGCCACAAATGAAAGACATAATTAATCTTGAGATGGGTATTACAATTGAGGGATTTTTTTTAATTTTTTGAATAATGAGTTTTGATAATTTGAGAGTAAGGGAGAGAATGGGGAGGGGAGAAGGTATTTAAAGGGGTGTTTGGGAAGACTAGATCTAAAATGGCAAGTTTAGTCAATGAATGGGTTTGAAAAAAATAGGGAAAAGAATTAACAAATTCTAAGGAAGCTTCTATGTGGGTTTTGGATTAATCCTATGGTTGACTTTCTTGGTGGAGGGGTTAACATTGTATACTCGCTCCGTCCCCGCTCACTTGAGACTTTTTGACCAAAACTGGTCAACTTAAGGTCGGTTTGACCAACACTTTATAGAAATATTTATGTTCCAAAAAAAAATTTGAAAATTGTTATTGAGAGGATTTTTAATGGTGATCATTTTACATTTTTTTTTTATTTGGATCTTAAATATTTCTATAAAGTGTTGGTCAAACCGACCTTAAGTTGACCAGTTTTGGTCAAAAAGTCTCAAGTGAGCTGGGACAGAGGGAGTATGTCACATTGAGAGTCTTATGTCATATTTAAATACAAAAAGGAAGAAAAACATAATCAATTGGTAACCCCAGATGTGAAAGATATGTTATAGATAGGTACACTTGTATTATTAGGCAAAAAAAAATAAAAAAAATCACAAAATGCTTTTAATATGTCCATATTTTTTGAAGACATGATCGTTAAAAATATAACGAAAGTTAAACACTTAATTCATGTACTCATGCGTCTAATTCGTTTAACGATTCCATTCACAAAATGTGGTATCTAAAGTTAGTTACGTTCTTAACATTTTCATCCAACCACATCCTTAAAAAGTTTGAATAGTCAAATGTGAAGATCATTTTGAGGCGGAGGGAGTATTATTTTTTAGTTAGTCTTTAATTTGTTTTCCAAGATGCATAATATACGGGTAGGACCGTGAGAGAAGATAAGGAGTGAATAATAAATGAGTTTACTTGTAGTTGTAGCTGTTCTAAATGGACCGTTTCTTCTACTCTTTGCAAGTTTGACGAATACTATCGATCCTTTATACTGATGAAATAGTAGATTTCAAAGTTTGAAGTTTCTGCAAGTACAATTCCTGTTTTGCCCCTTTTGATTAACGGTGCATGTTAGTTGTAGCTAGCAGCAGCACTGTCTAAAAGCAACGGAAAACTAACTCAAAATGTTAAATCGATGTACGAACATCAATTAGTTTAGGAGAATAGTCAAAGTTGATTGGTCAAGATAAAAAAAAAAACAAATTTTGTGTTTTTTGTTTTTTTTGTTTGAGAACAAAAAGGAAAAAAAATAAAAATAAATAAGGCTAAATGTCGTCCAGAGCATTTATTTTAATTTAAAGTCTTGCCTCGGAATTTATTCCACAGCTATGATCTCAATAGCCAAATCTATATATATATATATATATATATATTAAAGTTGGCCAAAAGAGCTATGGTATTGACATGTGGACAAACAATGGAGAAAGCTTGCATTTGGAAAAGCCACATCAACAACATACTAATAAATAAGTGACTTTTCATTTTTTTTTCATTAGCTAATACTATTAGCTAATAATAATAGTTACTAAAAAGGGTAACTATAATAGTTAACTATTATAGTAACTATTACTATTATTAGTAATAGTTAACTATAATAGTTAACCATTATAGTTAACTATTACTCTTATTAGTAATAGTTACTATTATAGTTAACTATATTAGTTAACTATTACTATTAATAGTATTAGTTAACAATATTAGTTACAATACAAGTTAAATATTACTATTAATAGTATTAGTTAACTATAATAGTTACTGTTATAGTTAACTATATTAGTTAACTATTACTATTAATAGTATTAGTTAACAATATTAGTTACAATACAAGTTAAATATTACTAATAATAGTATTAGTTAACTATAATAGTTACTATATTAGTTAACTATTACTATTAATAGTATTAGTTAACTATAATAGTTATTATATAGTTAATTATTACTATTAATAGTATTAGTTAACCATAATAGTTACTTTATAAGTTATTTTTTACTATTAATAGTATTGGTTAACTATAATAGGCTACATACATTAACTATTACTATTATTATTATTAGTTAATTATAATATTTATTATATAAGTTAGATTATTAATTTTTAATATTAATTAATCATAATAGTTACTATATCAATTATGTATTACAATTAATAATATTATTTTATTATAACAATTATATTAATAATAATTATTATATAGACTAATCATTGCTATTAATATATATATATATATATATATATATATATATATATTAACTATTACTATCAATGGTATTAATTAATTATAATAGTTATTATAATAATAGTAATCATATAGATTAATTTTTATTATTAATAGTATTAGTTAAAATGATGATTACTATGTTAGTTAACTATAGTTAAAATATTTTTTAAGCCATTGTATTGGTTTCCCGTGCAGAGCACGGGTTACCCGCTAGTGATTGAATGAATGTGCATTCTTTTGAATCACTACTGGTAACCCGTGCTTTGCATTGCACGAGAAACTAATTTACTATTTTTTTTAATGATTTTATTTAGTAATGTAACATAACAACTTTTTTAATGTAACTATATTGTATATGAATTAAAATGTTTGCTTATAAATTTAGGAAAATTGTGTTAATTTTTTAGTAATAATTAAAATAATTATTATAATTAACTAATATTATTAATTGTACTTATTAACATACTATAATAACTATTATTATTCACTAATAATACTAATAGTTATAATTAACCTATATATTAACTATTATAATTAATTAATACTCCTTACGCCTTAGGGTAAGAGTCCTACCTTGTTTGTGCACACTTATTAAAGACACAATAGAAAATTGGTAAACATTGCAAGTGTGTTGAGGGTATAATTGTTCAAAACACTATTTATTCTTTCTCATCATTTGTCCTTTTAGGAAATACTCCCTCCGTCCCACTCGAATTAGGACAAATTTTTATTTTGGGTGTCCCATTCGAATTAGGACAACCCAAAAATGGAAGTGTTTTTTTTTCCAATGGGACTGACATTCACACTCACAACAACTTTCCACTCATTATTCTCTACCCCACTTTCTCTATCCTATTTCACTTTTCATGCTCACAACACCTACTTCACTAATACTTTTTCCTTAATCCTCGTGCCCAACCCAAAAATCCTAATTCAGGTGGGACGGAGGGAGTAGACTTTTAGTGAGACGTACAAAAATCGAAAGTAGGACTCTTACTCTCGAACGGAGCGAGTACTATTAATATTAAATATTAACATTTACTATTGTATAATGATTAACTAATACTATTAATAATAATAGTTAACTTATATAGTAACTATTATGATTAACTAATAATATTATTAATAGTAATAATTAATATATAGTGACTATTATGATTAATTAATAATATTATTAATAGTAATAATTAATATATATAGTAACTATTATGATTAACTAATACTATTAATAGTAAATTTTAGTTTATTTAATAGTTAATTATAATAGTTAAATATAAATGTTAATTATAATGATAGTTAACTATTAATAGTCAATTGTTATTTGTTTAACAATATTAATTAATTATATTAATTACTATATAAAGTAATTATTATAGTAACTATTACTAATCATAGTAATAATTACTATATATATATGGTATAACTATTATAGTTAACTATAATAGTAACTATTACTAATAATAGTAATACTTAACTATAGTACTAACTACTATAGTTAACTATTACTATTATTAGAAATAGTTAACTATAATAGTTAACTAATATAGTTAACTATTACTATTATTAGTAATAGTTACTATTATAGTTAACTATAATAGTTACGCTATATAGTAACTAATTATTAGCTAATACTATTAGCTAATAGAAAAAAAATATGAAAAGTCACTTATTTAAGAGGGTATTGTTGATGTGGCATCACCAAATTCAAGCTTCTTCCATGACTTGTCCACATGGTAACACCTTAGCTCTCCTCACCAACTTTAATACTCCCTCCGTCCCATTTAAAGCTTCACCAATTTGGTGATGGCACACAAATTAAGAAAAGTGATGAGTGTAAGAAGGGTTGTGAGAGGGAAGAAGTTAGTGGGTATGACAAGTGGGGCCTACAATTTAAATATGTGAGAGGGAAAAGTTAGTGAGTATGATAAGTGGGCCCCATAATTTAAGTATGTGAGAGGAAGAAGTGAGTGGGTATGTAACGCCCATCCTTAATCTCGTTAAATATTTAACGTATTTGTTAAATTCTTGACGTGCTTGCTTAAATGCTTGAACTTGCATATCATGTGCTAGTTTTACTTGAATTAATTTATTAACTGCTTTAGAATATTAAGGTGGTTAAATGTCTAGTTTTGACTTTAGGGTCATTTGTGAAATTATGACTCTAAGGGGCCTTTTTGTAGGAAGTTAGAACTTGAGGGGCCTAGTTGCAATTCTTGGAAAGTTCCAAGTATAAATTGTGTTGTTTGCCTGAGAAAGAAAGGCAATTCATTTCTTTCTCAAAGTTTCTCGTTCTTTCCTATGTTCCGTAATAGGGAGTTCAGTTTTACCATATTCTCGACTCCTCGAGTTTAATTATCCCTCTGTTCGTGATTCCGGTCCCGGATAAATATTCGTGGCGTTGAATAGAGCGTTCCAGACCGATCAGAAATTAATTTGGGTCAACTTGATTTTTGACTAGGTAAGCTATTGACTCCCCCTTACTTGTAATAACATGCATATATGTTATTCCCGCTACTTGTTCTTGTTAAAATTGTGTTTTGAGCAATTTTTGTGATACTTGTAAATTTGGTACGAAGGGAGTATTCGTATGAAATAAAAGAATGAAATAGGCTTGCAAAGTATCCTGGGAAAGTTAGAAAATTGTACTCCTATTCGTGAGACGGTAAAATAGTAACTCGATTTAAATATTATTAGAAAAATTGTACCATTATTTGTGGTACGGGAAAATGAATGGAAGTATCCCTAAATGTTTATAGTAGTATAATATAAAATTGTACTGATATTTTTGGGGACGGTGAAATATTGAAATGGAATAAAAGGAAATTGTCCTATTATTTATGGGACGGTAAAAGAAATGAATTGAGCCTGAAATAATGTTTTGGGTATTGCCTAAGAGTTAATAAAAGTTACTCATACGCTCGGGACGGAAAATTATTTAACCTGGGAAAGAATTCAGATTTTGGCATTTTTGGGCCTTGAGCGACCGCCCATTTTGGGTTGGGCGACCGCCCATCTATCTGAAGTATTTTGTTCTTGTAAAGCCTGATTTTGGGCGACCGCCCACACCATTTTGTGCGGCCGCCCATATGTCCTGAAAAATTGTAAAACTTGTTCAATGATTGTATAAGTTGGAAATAACCCTTGTTAAGGCATATAGCCTTAGGATAAGATGTCCTAGTAAGTATTGTGATACCTTAGGGGTATCAGAAGTGAGTCTTGAACATGATTACTCATTAAATTAAAATGAGAACTTAAGTATAAGAGTAACAACTCTTCTTTATGTCTTGAAAGTGCTATGAACAAGCACTTATGTGTTATGCTTGTCTTGAAGCTAATGGTTGGGCACCTTAGGGGCATTAAAACAATGACTTGAGATTGAATATCCTATGTAGGGAATTAAGAACTTGTAAGTATAAGTTGTATAGCTCATTTACTTAAAGTGAACTCGAATTATTCTTGGTCTAGGTTTAGGGTACTACCCTAGATGACCTAGATGAGTGTTGTAGAACACTCTAGTACTGAAAATAGTCCCTTTGTGAACAAATGAAATGTGGACTTGAATCATAATTAAATGATGACTTGAATATAAGAGTAATAACTCTTTTATGTGTCTTGAAGTCAATGTTTGTGTACCTTAGGGACACCAACTAATGTCTAGAGCTTGAATGTCCTAAGAAAAGGATTGGAAAATAATTCGTGAAAGATGTATAATTCATCTTTCTAGCTTGAACTTGAAGTATAAGATAATTAACTTGTTTAATCATCCAAAGAAATGGATTGAGAACTTGGATATAAGATGATAAGATCTTGTATATGTATTGAATGTCCTGAATGTCTTGAATGTCTTCAGATAAGACAGTAACTTGAAGTATAAGACAATAAAATCTCGTACATGACTTGAACATCCAAATAATTGGATTAAGACTTGAATATAAGATTATAAAATCTTGTCCGTGCCTTGACACCAATATAGGTGTATGGTAATAAACTTGAAAGAGTCTTGATGTGTATATGCAAATCTTGCATATATTTACTTGATAGAATGTGGCTTCTTGATTACTTGAAGCATGTTCCTTGTTGATCTAGTCCACTACTTTTGGATTAGTTCTTCTCCCGTTATTCAAGTAAATATCTACTTGTACTTTCTTGTGTGAGTCCAGCTGGTTCTCCTTGCTTGTTCGAAAATATATAGGTTCACGCTTGTCGCGAGAGCTGGGGTTTAAGTGACAATCGGGTCCCTATGTATTTCCGCCCGACCCCTTACTACCGGCCATAGTAAGGGCATAGCTTCACTGGTTAGAGCAATAAGCCTGACCTAAGTGAATGCGACTGTACTGAACACCACGTGGATCTTGTTCTTGTGGAGGACACTGGTTACCAGGTCTTCTTATATACTGTACTCCTGTCCTGTTCACCACGTGGATCTTGTTATTGTGGATGACACTGGTTACCAGGTCTTCTTATATACCGCACAGCAGTTCCTGTTCTTGTTCTTGGTTGTCCTCAGCTAGAAAAGCATCGACAACAAATGGTATTCTTGGGAGAAATAAGGAAGGATTCAGGTACAATGCGTGATAGGCCTATGTGCGTCTTGGTGAGTTGGTTTAGCCTCTCACTCTACTTGACTACTTGTTACCTGAACCTTTCTTGAGCTTGATTACTTGTTGAGTTGGCTTAGCCTCTCCTATACTTGTTACTTGATGATACTTGATATATGTTTAGTTGAGTATCTACTTGTATTACATGATAACATGACATATAGTTGCATGTTAATAGCTTACTGAGATTTATCTCACCCTTTATTTGTTTAATTGTTTCCCCCCCCCCAGGAAAGCAGGGGATGGTACGCAGTGAGGCTCGACTTAGCTGGGAATTTACTCAGCAGGATATTGTTGTTCGAAGTAGTGTCCTTTTATATTTTGGTAAGGACGATCTTGTATGAGTTAGTAAACTCTGGGCTTGTATTGGGGTAGTATTTGTTGTCCCTAGACAGTTCTTGTTTCTAGCTTATTTGCTAGGCATGTCTTCCGCTGTATGTAACCATTTTGGTTTTAATTTTCTTGGTCTAGAACTGGTGTGAGCTATCTTAGCTCCCCACTCTTGAGTATATATATCATGTCATTTTTGTTTTTAACAGGTATTGTTCCTGTTTCTCGTTAGTTTCTTGTTTCTTGTTAGTTACGCGCACCAGGTTCGAGGTTCTATTAGGGAATCCCGGGACTTGGGGCGTGTCAGGGTGGTATCAGAGCTATGGTTTAGCTCTAAGTCTGGATAGGGTCTATGGCCTAGGTGGGGTTTGTCTTGGGTGTGTTTTCGACGCCGAGTGCTTCGTTACTTGTTGTTATACCAGGCATAGGACTGGTGTTGATAGTGTTGATCCAATTAGATTAGATGGATTGAGAATCGAGAGCGCGAGTCTTTAAAGACTTAGGCGTATCTATCTTGTCTTGTGGACATTGTTTCGTGCTATATATGCATGCTTGTCCTTATCTTGTGAATTGCGTGGAAGTGTATTCTCTAGTAAGAGACTACGTGCTTGATATTGTTATGAATAAGAGCTTGATAGAAGTGTGGGTGATAACACCCTATACGTTCTATGTTAATTTGGTCGTGTCACCGGTATGGGACATTGATGTGATACGTGTTATGGCTTGGCTCTTACGTGTTATGACTTGACTTTCTATGTGTTAGGTCATTCTTGTTTACCACAATAGATGGTAATTATTTCTATGCTAGTATGCTTGACTATATATGTGAGCATGATAGATTTATGCATAACCTTTATGTTCTGCATTGAAAGTCTAGAAAGGGTTCTTGAGATTGTACTGGGTATTTAACCTATGTGATTGATAGTGGAATTTCTAAACCAAACCAGATGGATGTATCCATTCTTGATGAGAAACTTGGATTATCTTGAGTATTACAGTGCGAATACAGTGCTGACATCTGGATTAATGTTCTTGACCTCGATTGAGTTAAACCAGTTGAAGATTCAACTTGAGAATTTCTTGATAGAGGATATATCTACCTTGTAGTGGATGTCTGAATTGAGTATCTGTGTTGACCTATTAGTGGAAACAACCAAGGTATGCGTGTTCTTGAGATTTTCTTGATCTTGTTAGAGATTCATTAATGAATTTCGAGGGCAGCTCTATCGTTAATTATTTGACACCGAGAGCTACATCTTTTGATGGATTGTCTTGATGGATTGATATACGTAAAGTCATTTTTGAATATTGAAACGATGGATAACCACGACTTCAGTATCTGAGATTGCCTAGTGGATTTGACTAGTATTACAGTGATCTGGAGGATATGACCGGTTCTATGATTTCTAGTGGATATGTCAAGTTTCACCAATATAGTGGATTGACTAATCGAGTCTGTTTGACTTTATGTGTTTCTATGTTATAATTGATACATCTTAATTGCATAGAATATTTGTGAGTATCTGTGCATAGTCGTGATGTTCTTGAGTTCTATTTGCTGATTATATAGGTTATAATCTTGATCTAGTAAAAATTCGAGGACGAATTTTCTTTAAGGTGGGGAGGATGTAACGCCCATCCTTAATCTCGTTAAATATTTAACGTATTTGTTAAATTCTTGACGTGCTTGCTTAAATGCTTGAACTTGCATATCATGTGCTAGTTTTACTTGAATTAATTTATTAACTGCTTTAGAATATTAAGGTGGTTAAATGTCTAGTTTTGACTTTAGGGTCATTTGTGAAATTATGACTCTAAGGGGCCTTTTTGTAGGAAGTTAGAACTTGAGGGGCCTAGTTGCAATTCTTGGAAAGTTCCAAGTATAAATTGTGTTGTTTGCCTGAGAAAGAAAGGCAATTCATTTCTTTCTCAAAGTTTCTCGTTCTTTCATCTGTTCCATAATAGGGAGTTCAGTTTTACCCTATTCTCGACTCCTCGAGTTTAATTATCCCTCTGTTCGTGATTCCGGTCCCGGATAAATATTCGTGGCGTTGAATAGAGCGTTCCAGACCGATCAGAAATTAATTTGGGTCAACTTGATTTTTGACTAGGTAAGCTATTGACTCCCCCTTACTTGTAATAACATGCATATATGTTATTCCCGCTACTTGTTCTTGTTAAAATTGTGTTTTGAGCAATTTTTGTGATACTTGTAAATTTGGTACGAAGGGAGTATTCGTATGAAATAAAAGAATGAAATAGGCTTGCAAAGTATCCTGGGAAAGTTAGAAAATTGTACTCCTATTCGTGAGACGGTAAAATAGTAACTCGATTTAAATATTATTAGAAAAATTGTACCATTATTTGTGGTACGGGAAAATGAATGGAAGTATCCCTAAATGTTTATAGTAGTATAATATAAAATTGTACTGATATTTTTGGGGACGGTGAAATATTGAAATGGAATAAAAGGAAATTGTCCTATTATTTATGGGACGGTAAAAGAAATGAATTGAGCCTGAAATAATGTTTTGGGTATTGCCTAAGAGTTAATAAAAGTTACTCAAACGCTCGGGACGGAAAATTATTTAACCTGGGAAAGAATTCAGATTTTGGCATTTTTGGGCCTTGAGCGACCGCCCATTTTGGGCTGGGCGACCGCCCATCTATCTGAAGTATTTTGTTCTTGTAAAGCCTGATTTTGGGCGACCGCCCACACCATTTTGTGCGGCCGCCCATATGTCCTGAAAAATTGTAAAACTTGTTCAATGATTGTATAAGTTGGAAATAACCCTTGTTAAGGCATATAGCCTTAGGATAAGATGTCCTAGTAAGTATTGTGATACCTTAGGGGTATCAGAAGTGAGTCTTGAACATGATTACTCATTAAATTAAAATGAGAACTTAAGTATAAGAGTAACAACTCTTCTTTATGTCTTGAAAGTGCTATGAACAAGCACTTATGTGTTATGCTTGTCTTGAAGCTAATGGTTGGGCACCTTAGGGGCATTAAAACAATGACTTGAGATTGAATATCCTATGTAGGGAATTAAGAACTTGTAAGTATAAGTTGTATAGCTCATTTACTTAAAGTGAACTCGAATTATTCTTGGTCTAGGTTTAGGGTACTACCCTAGATGACCTAGATGAGTGTTGTAGAACACTCTAGTACTGAAAATAGTCCATTTGTGAACAAATGAAATGTGGACTTGAATCATAATTAAATGATGACTTGAATATAAGAGTAATAACTCTTTTATGTGTCTTGAAGTCAATGTTTGTGTACCTTAGGGACACCAACTAATGTCTAGAGCTTGAATGTCCTAAGAAAAGGATTGGAAAATAATTCGTGAAAGATGTATAATTCATCTTTCTAGCTTGAACTTGAAGTATAAGATAATTAACTTGTTTAATCATCCAAAGAAATGGATTGAGAACTTGGATATAAGATGATAAGATCTTGTATATGTATTGAATGTCCTGAATGTCTTGAATGTCTTAAGATAAGACAGTAACTTGAAGTATAAGACAATAAAATCTCGTACATGACTTGAACATCCAAATAATTGGATTAAGACTTGAATATAAGATTATAAAATTTGTCCGTGCCTTGACACCAATATAGGTGTATGGTAATAAACTTGAAAGAGTCTTGATGTGTATATGCAAATCTTGCATATATTTACTTGATAGAATGTGGCTTCTTGATTACTTGAAGCATGTTCCTTGTTGATCTAGTCCACTACTTTTGGATTAGTTCTTCTCCCGTTGTTCAAGTAAATATCTACTTGTACTTTCTTGTGTGAGTCCAGCTGGTTCTCCTTGCTTGTTCGAAAATATATAGGTTCACGCTTGTCGCGAGAGCTGGGGTTTAAGTGACAATCGGGTCCCTATGTATTTCCGCCCGACCCCTTACTACCGGCCATAGTAAGGGCATAGCTTCACTGGTTAGAGCAATAAGCCTGACCTAAGTGAATGCGACTGTACTGAACACCACGTGGATCTTGTTCTTGTGGAGGACACTGGTTACCAGGTCTTCTTATATACTGTACTCCTGTCCTGTTCACCACGTGGATCTTGTTATTGTGGATGACACTGGTTACCAGGTCTTCTTATATACCGCACAGCAGTTCCTGTTCTTGTTCTTGGTTGTCCTCAGCTAGAAAAGCATCGACAACAAATGGTATTCTTGGGAGAAATAAGGAATGATTCAGGTACAATGCGTGATAGGCCTATGTGCGTCTTGGTGAGTTGGTTTAGCCTCTCACTCTACTTGACTACTTGTTACCTGAACCTTTCTTGAGCTTGATTACTTGTTGAGTTGGCTTAGCCTCTCCTATACTTGTTACTTGATGATACTTGATATATGTTTAGTTGAGTATCTACTTGTATTACATGATAACATGACATATAGTTGCATGTTAATAGCTTACTGAGATTTATCTCACCCTTTATTTGTTTAATTGTTTCCCCCCCCCCAGGAAAGCAGGGGATGGTACGCAGTGAGGCTCGACTTAGCTGGGAATTTACTCAGCAGGATATTGTTGTTCGAAGTAGTGTCCTTTTATATTTTGGTAAGGACGATCTTGTATGAGTTAGTAAACTCTGGGCTTGTATTGGGGTAGTATTTGTTGTCCCTAGACAGTTCTTGTTTCTAGCTTATTTGCTAGGCATGTCTTCCGCTGTATGTAACCATTTTGGTTTTAATTTTCTTGGTCTAGAACTGGTGTGAGCTATCTTAGCTCCCTACTCTTGAGTATATATATCATGTCATTTTTGTTTTTAACAGGTATTGTTCCTGTTTTCCGTTAGTTTCTTGTTAGTTACGCGCACCAGGTTCGAGGTTCTATTAGGGAATCCCGGGACTTGGGGCGTGTCAGGGTATGACAAGTGGGGTCTACATTTTTTTACCATTTTAGGAAAGGATAAAGCTTTCAACGGGACACCCATTTGGGTAAAAGGTGAAGCTTATAATGGGACGGAGGGAGTATATATATATATATATATATATATATATATAGATAGATTTACACCCTTGTAGCATCATATTTGTATACTCTCTGTCCGTGTAGTATTATTTTAGGGGTTGGTTTCATGTAAAACACGTTTTTCCTAATGGTCAGGAAAAACGTGTTTTTCAAAACTTTCTGGCTATCACTTTCAAAGGTTCTGGCTATCAATCTCATATCCAGAAGACTTTGTATTAATTTTTTTACTGTTTCTGGTATGCTTTTAACAGATTTTGTTAGCTTTTAACTGAAAACTACTGCTACATTTTAAAAATATTTTGTTAACAAATTGACAAAATCTGTTAAAGATATAACAGATAATGACAAAAACTCATGTGAGACGGATCCTCGATGGGTCAAAACCCGCCAGCTCATGCCCGCTCCAGCGCTCCACCCGCCCAACCAACTCCTCCATCCTTCCAGCTTGCGCCACATGTCCTCCATTTAAAAAAAAAAAAATCCCCAATAACTTTAAAATGCTATATCTTGAGATTTTGAAGTCGGTTTTTTTTTTTTTTAAAATACCGGTGTGTTCGTCTCGACGAGACGAATAAAACTAGATAGGTCATGATATGGTTTGTTTGTTTTGTTTTTTTAAAAAAATATTTTTTAACATACAAAACAAGTGAGCTGCTCGTCATAATAAAATGTAACACTTTCTTATGAAGAAAGTAACAGTTTGGTCTTAAAAAAGCAACACATTTATTGTAAGATGTAACAGCAGTCTCGCAAATAATATAAATATTTTTTGTGATTAGAAAAAGTAATAATTGAAGTGTAACACAATGCATATATGATTGTAATATGCTATATAGATGAATGTAATAGTTTTATAGAGTAAATGTTACGTTTTTTCTTTAAAAAATGAGTAAAAATTCATGTATATAAGCGGTTTTGTATTTCAATTGAATGTAAAACCCTAAAAAAGTGTTACAATTGAGGGAAAAAAGGTTACATTCATTTATTATAAAATGTAACATTTATTTAGTTGTCAATCTTATATTATCTTTAATCTATTTCATCAAAATTTTGGTACATTTTTTAGAAAAAAAAAAAGCGTTACATATGAGAAAAAAGTATTACATTTCTTTACAAAAAATGTTACTTTTGCTGGCGAGAAAAAAATGACCGGGAAAAAAAAAGTTGAAAGGCAAAAAAAAAAAAAACAAAAAAAAAAAGCTCGGCTTGCCTGACGGTTTCACAGGAGAACGCCCCTATTATAATAATGTGAGGAAGGATATAAAAGATTAACTTTCTAGATGAGACAATGTTTTCAGCTAAGAGGGAATTATGCCTTGGTGCAATAAACACAATTGTACATAATACCTCACTCTCGGAATAAATGTTACTACTATTTTCTGGATGTTTGTATGAAAGAACTTTAAAAAGTAATTTTAAGTTAATGTAATCATTCTAATAAAATTTTAAAAATTCTTATTGATAGTATTTATGTTGGTTTATCAATAACAAGTTTTATAATTTTATTAGGATAATTAAATAAACTTAAATTTATTGCTCAAAAATCATTCGTTTAACGTTTGAAAAAAGACTACATTTATTCCGTTACGGAGTTTGGAAAAACAAAAATAAATAGAAGAAACTGCATGTGTAATTATATTCATAGACAAAGACGTTTGCGTGAATAAAAAGTCTGTTAATTATGTGATTGCAACGGGAAATTAATGACATGCGTTTATAACCCGCATCCCACGTTAATTGGCACATGGAAACTGTCGTTGAAAAATATTTCCGATATATTTTCGTGAGTAATTGGTTTTATTTTTTTTAGCAAAAGAAATTGCGTGAGTAATTGGTAAATAAAATGATAAAATAGCTCAAACACTCGACACACCCATTAAGCAAAAACACATTAATCTCGTTCATGGTCTTGTTTGTTGTTTGACTTTTCAATCATTTTAAGGTTATGTTACAAGTTGAAAATTCAATGTTTTAAACATTAATTTTGAAGGTAAGACTAATTATCTGAGATAAACATAATAAAAAAAAATAAAACTATTATTTTGAGACAGAGTGCTAGATAAATATTTCATGAATATTGAATATATATTAGGCATGCCAAATGAAAGTAAAATTGTTGCTTCAAATAAAATTGAGTGTATAACTATGATTTAGAACGTATTTGCTAGACAATTACAAAATAATATAAATTCACTCAAATTGTTCATCATTTTAGGATTTTATTTTTTAAATTTTAAATTTATTTAAGAATGGGAAAAATCATAATTATAAACCATATACCATTTTATTATGAAATAAATTTGATAAAGCTAAATTAGTCTTGGTCATCTCATGTGGACCATGTTCTACGCATTAACATTATGACGACATTAGATGTTTTTATTCTTTTATAGCTATCATTACTTAAAATGTATGTAAAATTAAAGGAATTTTGACGTGGATTGAATCCAAAATTTCAAACAAAGGCTGCAGTAAGATAATCCACACCACAGTTGGATTGGGATGGATTTGTTTCTTATTCATGTTAACGGTCATCGTACTATTCCTATTTTTAAAAGAAATATCAGTCCATATCTTCATTTTTTATTTATTTTGTATTTGTTGAAAATTATGAAGATCGGAATCTTTAGGCTCGTTTGGTATGCCGATATGATTAATCTGTATTAATAGTAAGCCGATTATTAGCCTAGAGATTAATAACACAACCTTTTTTTTTTTTTTTTTTGGGATAAATATGATGGGGATAACAGTGGATAAGGGGGATATGGGGTTTTATTCGGGTTGTTAGGATTAGTACGCTGGTAGCATTTAATCTACCAAACATCAAACTTATTGGACTAATAATCATATCCAACTTAAGAGGGCTACCAAACGACAATGTACTATTTCTACCCCAATTTCTATCTCCTAGTTTACTTTTCATACTCACAATAACTGCTCACTATTTTTCCTGTCCTTCTTTAATTCATGTGCAATTTCAATTTTGTGCACATTGTTATGAGACGAAAGAGTATTTTATTTATATATTGATTGTTCTGTGAAATTGTAAAATTACATTAAAGCTATTTTTATTATATACTCCATCCGTCCCAGCTCACTTGACACCTTTTGATTAAAACTGATCAACTTAGGGTCGTTTTGACCAACACTTTATAGAAATATTTATGTTCCTTTTTTTAAAAAAAAAATTGTTATTGAGAGGATTTTTAATGGTGATCATTTTACATTTTTTTTTTAATTTTTATTCGGATCATAAATATTTCTATAAAGTGTTGGTCAAACTGACCTTAAGTTGACCATTTTTGGTCAAAAGGTGTCAAGTGAGCTAGGAGGGAGTATTTAAGAGCGTGATATTTGTTTCGGATAAACATAAGACAAAAAAATTTGTATGACGGTTTGACGCAGAACGGAAGCAATATTCGTGAATAGCAAGCGCTAAACACAAGAGTTTACTAGCAATAAACCCTAGAAAGATAAAACCTGTAATCCACCAGAGAATAAGAGAAAACTCTTTGAATTTTATTGACTAAAAGTCTAATTTTCGGAATACAACTTTAGGCCTATTTTATAGTGCCCATAAGACTTGAAAAATAATCTAAAACATTCTAGAATTACTCCTAACCTATTCTAGAATTACTCCTAACCTATATAGTAACCAAATATGACTTAAAAACTTGTAAATTGACTCAAAATCTATCATAGAATCCTCTAAAATTAACCTACTAAAATTAATGACGAAAATAATAATAAAAAGGGCGAATTACATTTTAGGCCGCAAAGTTTGGGGGTCGTTCCTATGATGGGCTCTAAAGTATCTCCGTTAGCATTTTGGGCCCCAAAGTTGTCATTCTGTTAGCATTTTAGGTCTTTTAACCAGTTTTGTTAGAAAAACTCGTTAAATAGGCACGTGCCACACACATGCCACCTAACGGAGGATAGTTTGAAATTGAATTAACTTATAGGGGGTTTACTGCACATTCTTAAATTTAATGGGCTTAAATATTAAAAATTATTTTCCAAATTTAAAAAACCACAAATGAGTTCTAAAAAAAAAAGGAGTTTAATTATTTAAAAAACTGATTTAATTTTTTGAATTAGGACAACCCAAAAATGAATTTTTTTTATTTAATGGGACCCACATTCACACTCACAACAATTTTCCACTCATTATTATCTACCCTACTTTCTCTCTTCTACTTACTTTTCATACTCACAACACCTACTCCACTAACACTTTTTCCTTAATCCCCGTGTCAAACCCAAAAATCCTAATTCGGGTGAGACGGAGGGAGTATGTTGATTGTCACTATAATACTTATTTTCAAAAAAAAAAAAAAAAAAACATCGGCATCTCAGTTCATGCGCCGTCTTCTTCCTTTCCCCTCTCTACCCGTTTTCTTCTTCCCTCTGCACTCACCACCGGCTCACCACACACCCCTCCCCCACCAAATTTCCACCGCCGCCCCCTCCATTAAAAACCCTCACAATTCCTCTCTCTCTCTCTCTCTCTCTCTCTTGTAACCCGTCGGCCTCTCTCTCTCTCTCTACCCTCAGCCATGTTGGAGTAGAGATCCCTCAAAGAAACAAAGAGAAGAAAATCTGGAGCAGGATTCCAGGCGGGCACCTGGTATTGACCAGGCGGGCGCCCGGTTTGGACAGAAATTCTGGTTCTTGGAATTGTCAAGTAAGCGGGCGCCTGGTCCCCTACAAGCGCCCCGAGAAAGTACAGATTTTCAGGATTTCTCTTATGTTTAGGTTTAGGACTCTTTCTAGGTTTGCTATATAAACAATGTTCTGCCCCCATACTCATTGTAACTCCATATTTACATATTATAGTGCAAGATCCTGGCTTGGTAGTGCCCCCAGACGTAGTCAAATATATTGACGAACTGGGTAAACAATTTCTTGTGTTCGTTTTGTCTTTTGCTTTGGGTTTCTTATTTCTTGTGCTTGTTTGTGGTGCCGGGTTTTCTTGCGATTGGCTTGGGTGTTGGGTAGTGGAGGGCCATATCCACAACAACTGGTATCAGAGCTTTGGTTGGACGATCAAAGGGGTTTATCAAGCAATCAAGAATGGGCAAGGATAAACAAGCGATTGAGAAATTTGATGGGTCTGACTATGGATATTGGAGGATGCAAATAGAGGATCTCTTGTATAATAAGGATCTCTATAAGCCTCTAACAGGAGTCAAACCGGAAAAAGAAAAGTAGGAAGACTGGGATCTCATGGATCGAAAAGCCTTAGGGGTGGTTCGATCTACTTTGTCGAAGTGGATCTCGAAAACTACCAGGAAGGCGAAAACCACCAAGGAGCTATTGGATTATCTTACTGAGAGATTTGAAACTCCATCTGCTGCAAATAAGGTTGATTTGATACGCAAGATGGGTAGTCTCAAGATGCAAGAGGGAGGATCCATAGCTAAACACATCGATGAGTTTATGGATATTATAGACTCATTTACTGCGTTGGAGATTACTTTCGGTGATGAGGTTCATGCGTGTTTATTGCTAGCGTCCTTACCAAGGAGTTGGAGCGGAACGGTGACAGCGTTAAATGCTTCAGCGGGTAAGAACAAATTGAAGTATGATGATGTTAAGGACTTCCTCTTGGGCGAAGAAAATCGCATAAAGAAGTTGGGGACACCGTCTACTTCGGAATCGGTCTTGGCTACAACTAGTAGGGGAAGACCGGGTTCTAGTAATAAAGGGAGAACAGGGTCAAGGGAAAATGTAATCGGGGGTGGGGATCAGTATGAGGAGAACAAAGAAAGACCAAGGGTTGCCAGAGGATCGGTAGAGTGCTATCATTGTAAGGAGTTAGGACACTACAAGAGGGATTGTCCCATGCGAGCGGATAAATCGGCGAATGTGATAATCGAAGGTGACGATGTACTGATTCTGAGCGTTTGTAGTGCGCTAGAATCATGGGTGCTGGATTCGGGGGCATCATTCCACTCATGCGGGCATGCAGGAGCGATGGAAAATTACACTTCCGGTGATTTCGGTAAGGTCTATCTGGCAGATGGCGAGCCTTTGGAAATCAAGGGGAAGGGGGATGTCAGAATAGGAGCATCGGACGGGAACGTCTTACATCTACACGGGGTCAGTCACATTCCGGGTTTGAAAAAGAACCTGATATCAGTTGGCCAGCTGGGTGAAGAAGGTTACACGGTAACTTTTAGCTGCAGGAACTGGGTTATTGACAAGGAGGATCGTGAGGTCGCTCGGGGTAATAGGGAAGGAAGACTGTATTTGGCGGGAAACACCAAGGGTAGTATCGCGGTGGCGACGGCCAAGGGTGATACGGAATTGTGGCACTGTCGATTGGGTCACATGAGTGAGAAGGGGGATCACACGGATTTGTGTGGATCGGCTCCGGTAACTTCTCGGGTTGGTGTGTCAAATTACATGACCTTCATTGATGATTTGACAAGGAAGGTCCGGGATTACTTCTTAGAAGGGAAAGATGAATCTTTCAGGATGTATAAGAAGTGGAAGGCCTTGGTGAAGAATCGGAGGGGACTCAAGGTTAAAAGCTTGATGTCTAATAATGGTGGAGAGTATGAGCTTCGGGAGTTCAAGGAATGCGGGGATGCGAATATGATTTGCATGGATATTCCAAACTCGGGTGGGAGCGAGACGGTTCATGATGGCCAAGGTCAAGGGGTCACTGAAGATGAACCACATACTCTAGGACCAGATAAACCGCTGCGTGGATCTAACGGAGAGTGTAGATCGGAGGACAAGGCTCTAGGTTTCTCAAGCAGGGATAAGTGGAAGCTGCGGATACCTTCAACGGGGCTTGGAGAATAGGAGAGCGGGAAGGCACTACCATGATCGAGGTGAGCACAAGGAAGACACCAAGGATGAGTTGAAGACGGATACGGGGTTTGTATATGCAGTTGATCTCTAGGTGGGAGATTGTTGGAGTAGAGATCCCTCAAAGAAACAAAGAGAAGAAAATCTGGAGCAGGATTCCAGGCGGGCGCCTGGTATTGACCAGGCGGGCGCCCAGTTTGGACAGAAATTCTGGTTCCTGGAATTGTCAAGTAAGCGGGCGCCTGGTCCCCTACAAGCGCCCCGAGAAAGTGCAGATTTTCAGGATTTCTCTTATGTTTAGGTTTAGGACTCTTTCTAGGTTTGCTATATAAACAATGTTCCGCCCCCATACTCATTGTAACTCCATATTTACATATTATAGTGCAAGATCCTGGCTTGGTAGTGCCCCCAGACGTAGTCAAACATATTGACGAACTGGGTAAACAATTTCTTGTGTTCGTTTTGTCTTTTGCTTTGGGTTTCTTATTTCTTGTGCTTGTTTGTGGTGCCGGGTTTTCTTGCGATTGGCTTGGGTGTTGGGTAGTGGAGGGCCATATCCACAACAAGCCATAGCCGCCACCACCCTACTCCTTATTACCACCATCTCTCCTACTAAATCACCCTCCCCTCCACTAAAATCAACTCCCTCCTTCATCTTCTTCCTCCCTACCACCATCCACACCCCCGAAATCACCATCTTCATCAATTTCTCTATCGACATCCAAAAAAACTGATTTCACCAAATTGCATAAATTCCTCCATAAAACCATCCCTAATCAGCCTTTCTAACCTTTATATGGTCGGCTATGGGACGACCATATAAGAGTCACCGACGCCGGAAAAATTGGCTGGAGTGAGGCTGTGTGTGAGGTTTGTATTTTACCTCTAAGATTGAAGTTAAATCCGGCTGGATAGGGTCGCCAGAGTTTGTCCGAGGGAAGGGGGCGGAGAAAGGTTGTCGGAGGGAGAGGAAACGCCAGAGTGGGGAGGAGAAGGTCGCCAGAGTAGGGAGGGGAAGGTCGCCGGAGTGGTATGTGAAAGGTCGCCGGAGTGGGGAATTAGAGAGAGAGAGAGAGAGATAGAGAATATCTCTGGGGCCCATTAAATTTAAGAATGTGCAGTAAACCCCCTATAAGTTAAATTAATTTCAAAATATCCTCCGTTAGGTGTCATGTGCGTGGCACGTGCCTATTTAACGGGTTTTTGTAACAAAATTGGTTAAAAACCCTAACTCGACAAAAAATGACAACTTTGGGGCCCAAAATGCTAACTGAGATACTTTAGAGACCCATCATAGGAACGACCCTCAAACTTTGGGGCCTAAAATGTAATTCGCCCTAATAAAAATACTAATTAAACCCTAACTAATAATAAAATACCAATATAATTATAATATTTGATATGATCATATTGTCGTCCTGCATCATTCACCACCACTTCAAAAGAACTCGTCCTCGAGTTCCTTCTTGAAACTTGTAGTCTTCCACTTCACTTGAAGAGATATTTGGAATAAACACGTTCTTTCCCGAGCCGCAATAAATCTGGCACTGCTATACAAGGTAGGAAATATGACACTCGTTCATCAACAGCTGTAAAAATTTCAGGCAAGACATCAGTATGTTCGGCCGAGTGTTTAACTTGATTCGACCGAAGCCTTCCAGGTCCGGACGGGTCTTTGTTTATGTGCGGTCGGACCTCACCATCTGGTCCGGGCGGGTGTTGCCTTTGGTGCGGTCGAATCTGAGCTGGTCCGGGCGAGTCCTTGGTTGGGTTCTGGTGAAATTGTGCTGGGCTTTGAGGATGCAAATTCCGTGCTTCCTCGGTTTTCGCGTCTAAGGACTCGTTCACATATTCTTTTTTCACCACCACTTCAAAAAGTGGCTCATCTGATTTCGGTTCTGGAGCAATCTCTCCACCCATGGAAAAATAATTATTATTAACCTTTTCTCCTTTGAAACCTTCAATCATTATATGTAGATCCCGATTCGCGGATTTGACTGCAACTAAATCTTCTCCGTTTGAATCTGAATCTTTCCCTTTAATCGGCTCGACGCGGTGGAGACTTTCCCCGTGAGGACCTGCTCGATTTTCTGCCCTTCGAGGGCGTCGAACTGGTTTAATCATCTTGTCTCTCTTACCACCACGGTTCTGATTAGCATTAGCGTTTTGACCTTGTTGAGCAGCCACCAACGCTGCAATCTGCGTTGTCAAGGCAGCAATAGCTGTGGTTATGCCATCGATATCTGTTTTTGTCGCTCTTTGATCCCCTATAATGACTCAGTGACGAAAAGACAGGATAAGGCCTGCTCTGATGCCAACTGACGCAGAACAGAAGCGATATTCGTGAATAGGCGCTAAACACAAGAGTTTACCAGCAATAAACCCTAGAAAGATAAAACCTGGAATCTCTCTTTGAATTTTATTGAATAAAAATCTAATTTTCGGAATACAACTTTAGGCCTATTTTATAGTGCCCATAAAATTTGAAAAACAATCTAAAACCTTCTAGAATTACTCCTAACCTATTCTAGAATTACTCCTAACCTATATAGTAACCAAATAGGACTTAAAAACTAGTAAATTGACTCAAAAAACTATCATAGAATCCTCTAAAATTAACCTACTAAAATTAATGACGAAAATAATAATAAAAATACTAATTAAACCCTAACTAATAATAAAATACCAATATAATTATAATATTTGATATGATCATATTGTCTTCCTGCATCACGGTCTCACACGTGATACGGGTTTCGTTGAGATGTAAATGGTTTGCCATCCTATGGATGGGGAGGGCTAAACCTATTTTTTTTTCTCTTGTCGAAATCCATGTCACGCGTGATAGACTTCCTCTAAACAGAAAAAAACATACACAATTTATTATTTTAAAAATATGAAATTTCTATGAGGCGAGAAACTACTAACTACTAAGTAAAGACGTCAGCGATGAGGCTTGTTAGTTTGGATTTGGGACATGCCATCTGTTCTTGATACTCTTTAATTATTTCCTTTCTTCTCAAGAAATCTCAATTATTGTTATGGTTTGTTTTTTTTTTCAAAATTATTGTTGTCGTTAACTATTTTCTTCTATTACCCAAGTACTCGGTAAAATAAGTATTGAACGACATAAACCGGGTATTGGGCCTCGACATATACAGGCTTAAGCCCACGGATTAAGGATTAAGATTCATCACATATGTCGAGGTGTGAACCATAAACCGACTTATGCCGAGTTAACTGGGATAAAGTTACATTCTTAATACAACGCAGAGTCTACAAATAGAGTCCAACCTCTGAACAAATAAAGAGAATCCTTACTTAACAAGGAGATCTTTTTTACAAGGTAAAAATGATTACAATCCTCATCGGGATTCTACCTTCCTAATATACAAGTTCTACACCAATACGAACTCCATGACTTCCTTAACTAGTCAGGATTATTCCGCGTACGCCTATATACACAGGTCCTCATACGATAAACTGGTAACGAATTATCTTGGCTCTTACTCTAGTCAATTGATTTCTCTATTTTGTTTTATCTCACATAACAGATACTTATTCTCACGCCGGAGAGGCCTTCGCCGGTGAAGCCTCGGCTAGTTTACGTGTTATTTCGTGTGTAGATCCTTCGAGGGGGTTCTTATTGCTGAGATTATTCGAACCGCTAGACGAAAGGCTGATCCGGTACGTTTTTTGCAGCATCAAGTATTTATTTTCTTTTTTGATGATAAAATGATATTTATAATGTTACGACTCTATGAAAATATACATACTATTAGTTTTAATAAACTGAATTTTTATTTTCATTTTGAAAAAAATAGACTGAGGTTTTAATAAACAAGTGACATTAATTATTATAAAACGTTATTTGAAAATCGAGTTTATCATGGATGGAAATTATATTTATGAATTTTCGTATGAAAAGGGAAAATCTTTGTTGCTTGAGCTGAACTCTTAACCCACATCCAAATATGAAATAACCAGGTACGCTCTAATGTCAATGTGTGGCGTGAAGCAGTTACTTCTAACCCACATTTTTTTTTACTAACCCACATTTAAAAAACCTTTTTGGCATACTAATTCTACATCTCATTTTGACTACTTTTATTAAAGTAAAAGGATGTAATAATGAGTTTCCATAGAAATAATGATATTCTTGAATCATAATACGCCTACTTTTCTATGCCAAAATCTTGCGTAAAACGCGTTTTACGAAACGCTTAGGAGAAACATGTTTTTAAAAAACGCGCGGTGGCATTTTTGTAAATAGTTGGAACTTTACAATGATTCTAGATATCGATATAGTGCCTTCTGGATATGAGATTGATATCCAGAAACTGTGAAAGTGATAGCCAGGCGTGTTTTAAAAAAACGCGCGATGACATTTTTGTAAATAGTCAGAACTTCTCAAACGGTTCTGGATGTTAATATAAAGCCTTTCTGGATATGAGATTGATAGCCAGAACCTTTGAAAGTGATAGTAAGAAGGGGTTCTGGATATTAATATAAAGTGTTCTGGATATCAATATAAAGCCTTCTGAATATGAGATTGATAGTCAGAACATATGAAAGTGATAGCTAGAAGGTTTTTTTTTGATTTTTTTTTAGAGTAGCAGAAGTGCTAATAGATAGCCAGTAACAATGTTTAAGATGACCAGTTTCTGTGTTACGAATGTCCAGTGAGTGTGTTAATAAGTGTCAGACGATTTTGAAAAACACCATTAGAAAAATCGCGTTTTACAGGAGATCAACTCTTTTTCTATTTGTTGTTCTTAAATCAACCAACTAAAGTAGTGATCTGAACAACAATCCCTCAAATAACTGTGCATGAAGAAACTAATTAATATGAACTTGTACTCCCATTTAGATGAATCCTTAGATGAATATGTCCATTTATTTATTTATTTTAATCTCAAAATGATTTTTTTCTTTTTTTGAAATACTTTGTACTTCAATGCTTATTTACCATTTTTTTCACTCGTCATTTTATACTTATAAAACTAAATGTTTAAAAACCAAATAACAAAAATATTTATGCATCTTTATCATTTTAAGTTATATAAAAAGTAAGCATTTATTCCAAACGGCTTGTATCCAAGCGACATCTTAAGCAAGTTTAAGTTTCTCCGCCGTAAGATTGTTAGATTGTTAGGAATTTCATAAAAAAGGAAGAAAAGTAAACATTTATATTTGAGAATGTCATCATTTAAGAAAAGAGGGAGTACAACTTTCGCCCAAACTAAATTACTCATTTTTTTATTTTAATTTAAAAACAAATTGATTCAGATATACTCCTCGCTGAAACTTATTTTTATTTTGGTCCGTTTTACTTTATTTGATACTCCCCAAAATGAAATGTTTTTACACTCACAACACTAAGTAAATCACCATTCCTTCCATCCATTCTCTCTCCTACCTTATCTTTTATATTCACAATATTTCCTCTCATTAATTTTTTTTTCATACTTTTTTTTTTTTTTAATCAACATTCTTATTTCTTATTGTCCGAAGTAAGTTGGGACGGAATGAGTAAAAGTTGACATAAAACCCAAGATTCACGTTAGTACCTAGCCATGACAGTCAAAGTCTTTTAAGGTGCCAAGTCATCAACTGACTGACACAAGAGCCCCGCAGGCGTTTACCTTGCTCAAGACCACAATACAGATAAATGGAGGGCCCTGAGCCCAGATTCAAACCCAAATAAGGAAAATTCAGATGGAAAATTCCTCATACACCCCTTACTAGCAAAATGATGTAAGAAGACTAAAATACCCTCATATCTCTTCCCAACTTTACTTTTTTGGTCAAATTTTAGTCAACTCTTATAACTTACACATAATTATCATATAAGAGTTTAAAAAATTACTTTTTTCATTTTTTTTACAAAAAAATATGAATTATTTTTGGTCAAATTTGGTCAACAGCAATCAAACTCTTATAACTAACACATAAGAGTCAAAAATTTCACTTTTTCTATTTTTTTACAAAAAAAAAATTTTTTTTGGTCAAACTTGGTCAAACAGCAGTCAAACTCTTATAACTTACACATAATTATCATATAAGAGTTAAAAAATTACTTTTTTAATTTTTTTACAAAAAAATATATTTTTTTACAAAATAATATATTTTTTTTGTCAAATTTGGTCAAACAGCAGTCAAACTCTTATAACTAACACATAAGACTAAAAAAAATTCACTTTTTCCATTTTTTTTACAAAAAAAAAATATTTTTTTTGGTCAAACTTGGTCAAACAACAGTCAAACTCTTATAACTAACACATAAATATCATATAAGAGTTACAAAAATTACTTTTTCATTTTTTACAAAAAAATAATAATTTTTTTTAGTCAAATTTGGTAAAACTTGGTCAAACAACAGTCATACTCTTATAACTTACACATAATTATCATATAAGAGTTTAAAAAATTATTTTTTTCATTTTTTTACAAAAAAATAATATTTTTTTGGGGTCAAATTTAGTCAAACTTGGTCAAACTCTTATAACTAACACATAAGAGTAAAAAAAAATAATCACTTTTTCCATTTTTTTACAAAAAATAATAATAAAATTTTTGGTCAAACTTGGTCAAATAGCAGTCAAACTCTTATAGCTAACACATAAGAGTAAAAAAAAATCTTATTAAATGTTCATAAGACTAAAGTCTTATTTGAAGCTGTTCATAAGACTTTGCTCCTATGAATAATAATGTGCATTATAAGACTTTTATTCAGTCTCATTGAAACATGTTTCATTTGAACATGTGTTTATAAGACTAAAGTCTTATTGAAGCTGTTCATAAGACTAAACCTTCATTGAACATCATAAGTGTAGCGACCCCAAAACCCGTTTATATTTATTTTATATTTTTGAGGATTTTTATTTGACTTATATGTGCATTTTATGTGTTGCATCATATTTTATGATTTGCACATCTTATTTGATTATTTGTGTTATTTATTTAGTTAGTAAAAATAATGATTAAAGGAGTTAAATGATTAAGTTGAAACTTTAGGGTCCTTGTTGAAAATATAAGTTAAGGGGCTTAAGTGTTAACTTTGAAAGTCCAGTGACCAATTTGTAAAAAGGGTAAAGATATTTATAAGCAACTTGTTTCCCTTCTTCCTTCTCTGTGTTTACAAATTTCTTCTGCAACTTTCTACGTTTCATCAGTTAGGGTTAGGAGAAAAGGTAAGTTCAACCCATTTCGATTTAATTCTTTTTATTTACTTACCCGTTTTAAAAACTAATTATATAAAAATGATCAGGGCGTCGAGTAGGTCATTTCTAGCCGAACAAAACTTATTTCAGCGATACTTTTTCCGGAACTAGGTAAGTTACTAATTCCCCTTTAAATGTTAAAATAGTCATATATGCTATATATGATACTCCTACTTGTTAATTTTGTGTTTTGGGTAATATTTGCTATACTTGTAATTTTGGGACAAAGGGAGTATATGGAGTTGGTGTTTGCTGAGTATGTGAATGATTTAGAAATTCATATTGAAATCTTAGTGAAGTTGCCAATGTTGTGTACTAAATTGTGTAGTATATATGTTGTACTTGTGGGACGGAAGGAGTAAAAATTGAACTAAGGAAGAATCTGGGATTTGGCCCAAAATAGGAGGAGGCGCGCGCACCCTCTATAAGGAGGCGCACGCATCCATTGTCACCAACTTAGGCAAAAATTGACTGGAGTGGGAGGCGTGCGCATCCTCTTTGGATGAGGCGCGCGCACCCTTAAGTGAACCAAAAATAGTGAGTTTCTGGTCCTTGGAAGCGCGCGCACCCTATGGGGTGAGGCGTGCGCATCCCCCCTGTTTCCAAGGTTTGATAGTTTTGATTAAGTTGGGTATAAGAGGGCAAATGTTTGTGTGATCCTTAGGGTTGTTTATGACTTAAATGTGTATGTGTATGACTTTCATGTCGTTGATGGAAAAGATTTGGTTGTGACTAAATGTCCTTATTATGGACTCTTTATGAGAAATCTTTCGTGTGCATCTTGTGATGTTTTGGCTTAATTCCTTCTTGGATTAAATGCCCCGGGTTTTGTTTAGCAAGTATTCATTACTGTGCTTTTTGTGAAAGTCCAGCTGGTCTTGTTGTGGAGTCAGCCAATGGAAGAATTATAGTGGTACAGGTAAGTCCACTATAAGGTTTTCCATTGGAGCTTGTGAGTCAGGCGGTGGGAGAATTATAGTGGCACACAAGCCAAGTTCACTATAAGGTGTCCACTGTGCCTTCTAGTTTCCCCAGTCCAGATTGGCCTTGGATGGGATGAATTGCTCCCTTTGGTGAGTATTTGGGTTATGACTTTGTGTCATATTTCCCTCTCTGGTTACTTGGTTCTATTGGTTTGGTTTTCGGGATCCCGACGGCTTCAGCTATTTATGCTGCTCAGATGGTTTTCTCTGATGGGTTTCTCAGTTGGTATTCTCATCAGTTATGGTTATTGGTTAAACCTTGGCTTTGGTATCCACCGGAGTGTGGGCAATGTGATATATAACTTGATGTTATGTGCTATATGCTATATGATTACTGTTGATATTGTTTCTTTATGATCATCATATCAGCATGTAACGTAGTTGCATTTTAGTAGCTTACTGAGATTTATTCTCACCCTTTATTTGTTTACTGTTTTAGATAAAGGCGGGTCCAGGGGATAGGACACTTGGCACGGGAGGACGTTGGGTTGGTAAGAGTTGGGACTTGTTTTGTTGAAGGTTACATTATGTAAATGTAAACCCTTTGGGTAGAGTACCCGTACTTCTTATGGTTCCATCTATTTTGGTAAAGGTTGATGTATGTATATTTGTTTAAAAGTTTGTAAGCCTTCGGGCTAAGTACTTTCGTCTTGAAAGTGTTTGTAAAAGGGTTGTTTCAAGTTAAGTGAAGTCTTTGAACTTCAAGTGTGTTTTGTTTAACTTTCTAAAAGTATATTTCGAAAAATTTTCTAAAAAGGTTTTATAACGTCTTCCGTTCGTGTCCCGAGTGTGGGGCCAAGTAGGACCACGGGTACGGGGCGCGACAGTTGGTATCAGAGCTAGGTTGTAAATGGTCTAGAATGACTAAATGACCTAGGAGGGTAGTAGAGTATAGAGTGAGTAACGTTGAGTGTTTGATGCAGGTATTCATTAAAAATGGGTGAAACTGACGGAGATCAGGCCGGCTCTTCGGGGCAAGGGGATGCCAGAGAAGAGGCTCGAATTATGTTCCAAGGAATGTTTGAAGCAGCGATGAAAACTATAAATGATCAGAGGCAAGAAAGGGAACAGGTACCACCAAGATATGGCCTAGAACAGTTTCTGAAAATGAAGCCTATGGAGTATGATGGAGAGCCCGATGTATCTAAAACTGAAAGGTGGATTGAATCGATGGAAAAGATCTTTGATGCTTTGAGATGTTCGGAGGAAGATCAAGTCAGGTTTGCTACCTATAAATTGAATGGAGCGGCTGAGCATTGGTGGAAAGCTTTGAAAACAAAATGGGATGAGACTCATGTACCTTATACTTGGGAGAATTTTCTGGGAAAGTTCAAAGAACACTTCATTCCTCGAGTAGATCAAGACAGGAAGGAGATGGAATTTCTTAACTTGGAGCAAGGTTCTATGTCAATTGCTCAATATTCAGCTAAATTTTCAGAGTTGTCCAGGTATTGTACTCACCTAGTGGCAACTGAGGAGAGGAAGGCTTCGAGGTTTGTGAAAGGTTTGAAAACCGTGATTAGAACTCAGCTAGTATCCCATAAGTTGCAAGATTTTCAGGATGCAGTGGATCGAGCTTACCAGGTGGAGCATGACATTGAGGAACATAAAAGGAAAATGGAATTGTTAGGCGCTGGGAAGCAAGTTAGGCAACCACAACGTGGTGATAATAGAGGAAATCAAGGTGGATCTTCACAATTTAAAGGGTCTTCTCAAAGACAGTCAGGTAACAGAAATCAAAATATTACTTCAGGGAGTCAGAGTAGAGGAGTTTGTAATTGTCAGAAAGAAGGGCATTCAGAAGAGAGATGTTGGAAGAAGCAGGGCAAGTGCTTGAACTGTGGTCAGTTAGGACATTTTCAGAGGGATTGCCCTAAGTATAGGATGCAAGCATCGGGAAGTGTGGTTGGGTCCTCTCAGGGTCAGAAGAGGGATTCCTCAGGCAAGCCTAAGGTTCAGGGTCGTGTTTTTGCTATTTCTCAGCAACAGGCTTCGGAGTCCTCTAATGTGATAGGAGGTATTATTTCTGTGTCTAGTTTGAGGGCACGTACACTTATAGACCCTGGCTCATCGCATTCTTATGTGTCTTTGCATTTTGCTTCTCGATTGCATAAGTCTTCTGAATCTCTGCCTTATGTGTTAGAGGTGTCTACTCCTATAGGGGAGTGTTTGGTGACCAATGAGGTGTTGCATTCTTGTGATGTGCATATACGTGAGCATGTTTTACCTGCTGATTTAGTTATCTTACCATTACAAGATTTTGATGTTATCTTGGGTATGGATTGGTTGGGTAAATATCATGCGTCTGTTGATTGTGCTAATAAAGTGGTCACATTTTCCATCCCAAATGTTCCTAAATTTTCTTTTGAAACTGTTCCCTGGGGTAGAGAGATTCGAATTATTTCTTATATGAAGGCTAGAAAGTTGTTGAACCGTGGTTGTGCGGGGTATTTGGCTAGTGTTCTTGATACTACTAAAAGGGTTCCTGATATTGAGGATGTGCCTATTGTTAAAGGATTTTCAGATGTATTTTCTTCTGAGTATGCTATGCCTCCTGACCGGGAAATAGAGTTCTGTATTGACTTACTTCCAGGTACGGCTCCTATATCAGAGGCACCTTACAGAATGGCCCCAACTGAATTGAAAGAGTTGAAGGTTCAGTTGCAAGAGTTACTTGATCGAGGATTCATTCGTCCTAGTGTATCCCCGTGGGGAGCTCCAGTATTGTTTGTTAAAAAGAAAGATGGGTCCTTGAGGCTGTGTATTGACTACAGAAAGCTGAATCAGGTAACTATAAAGAATAAATATCCGCTTCCTCATATTGATGATTTATTTGATCAACTTCAAGGGTCAGTTGTCTTTTCAAAACTTGACTTGAGGAGTGGGTACCATCAGTTGAAAATCCGTTCTGAAGACATTTCTAAAACTGCTTTTCGTAGTAGATATGGCCATTATGAGTTTCTTGTTATGCCTTTCGGGTTGACTAATGCTCCGGCTGTTTTTATGGATATGATGAATAGGGTCTTTAAACCTTATCTTGATACCTTCGTGGTTGTATTTATTGATGATATTCTGGTTTATTCCAAGTCCCGGGAGGAGCATGAACAGCATTTGCGAATGGTTTTATCTATTCTTCGTGAGAAACAGTTGTTTGCTAAATTCAGTAAATGTGCTTTTTGGCTCAATGAAGTATCTTTTCTTAGGCATGTGATTTCTAATAAAGGTATATCAGTTGATCCATCCAAAGTTGAGGCTATTGTGAATTGGAGGAGGCCAGAATCAGTAACAGAAATTCGAAGTTTCTTGGGGTTAGCTGGGTACTACAGAAGGTTCATTGAGGGGTTTTCTAAGATTGCAACTCCCTTGACTCAGTTGACTCGAAAGAATATTCCTTATGTGTGGGATGAAAAGTGTCAAGCTAGTTTTGAAGAGCTGAAGAAGAGATTGACTACAGCTCCTATTCTCGCCCTACCTAATGGTAATGATGATTTGGTAATCTATAGTGATGCTTCTAAAGAAGGCCTCGGGTGTGTGTTAATGCAGAATGGAAGGGTGATTGCATATGCTTCGAGGAAGTTGACTCCGAGTGAGCAGAATTATCCTACCCATGACATGGAGCTTGCAACTATTGTCTTTGCATTACACAAGTGGAAACATTATCTTTATGGAGCAAAGTTTGAGATTTTCACAGATCATCAGAGTTTGAAGTATCTTTTCTCCCAGAAAGAGTTGAATAATAGACAACGAAGATGGATGGAGCTATTGAAGGATTACGATTGTACAATTTCTTATCATCCGGGCAAGGCAAATGTGGTAGCGGATGCTATTAGCCGAAAGTCTTATGTAGCTTCATTGATGGTGCGGGAATGGAAGATGTTGGAGGATGCTCGAGATTGGAGTCCTTATGAATCAAAGCATGGAGCTATTTTTGCGAACATTCGAGTATTTCCAACTTTAGTTCAACAAATAAAGGAAGCTCAGAAGGATGACCCGGAATTGGTAAAGATTATGGATAAAATCAAGGAAGGTAAATTTGAGGATTTCTCACTCAGTTCTGAAGGGGTATTGACTTTCAGAGGTCGATTGTGTGTGCCTAATGTTGATGGAGTTAAACGCCAAGTTCTTGATGAAGGCCATAAATCAAGGTATACTATTCATCCCGGGAGTACTAAAATGTATCAGAATTTGAAGCAACACTTTTGGTGGAATAATATGAAGAGAGAGATAGCGGATTATGTATCCAAGTGCTTAACATGTCAACAAGTTAAAGCGGAATATCAAAGGCCTGCAGGATTGCTTCAACCATTAGAGATTCCAGAATGGAAGTGGGAACATGTTACCATGGATTTTGTGACAGGGTTACCTCGTACTCGAAGAAGGTTTGATGCGGTTTGGGTGATTGTTGATAGATTGACAAAGTCTTCTCATTTTCTACCTATTGAGATCGGTTATTCTATGGAAAAGCTTGCAACTTTGTACATTAATGAGATCGTGAGGTTACATGGAGTTCCAGTGAGTATTGTATCTGATCGTGACCCTAGATTCACATCTCGGTTTTGGCAAGCGTTTCAGAAGGCTTTGGGTTCAGAGTTGAGATTTAGTACAGCTTTTCATCCTCAAACAGATGGCCAGTCCGAGAGAACTATCCAGATTCTTGAGGATATGTTGAGGGCTTGCTCAGTTGATTTTTCAGATTCGTGGGATATTCATTTGCCTCTCGTAGAGTTTGCTTATAATAACAGTTTTCAATCCAGTATTGGGATGGCTCCTTATGAAGCCTTGTATGGAAGGAAATGTCGGTCTCCTATCTGTTGGGATGAAGTGGGAGAAGCCAAGATTTGGGGTGTTCAGATGGTTAATGATTCAGTTGAGAAGGTTAAACTTATTCGAGATCGTTTGGGTACTGCACAGAGTAGACAGAAAAGCTACGCTGATCATCGGAGACGAGAACTTGAGTTCGAAAAAGGTGACTTTGTGTTTTTGAAGGTTTCCCCTAAGGTTGGTATTCGAAGATATGGGAAGAAAGGCAAGCTTGCTCCGAGGTTTATTGGTCCATTTGAGATTCTTGGAAGAGTGGGGGATCGGGCTTATCGTCTTGCTTTACCTCCTTCTCTTGATAAGATCCATAATGTGTTTCATATTTCTATGCTTCGGAAGTATGTGTATGATTCTTCTCATGTTTTATCTGAGGTTCCCGAGGATATTGAGCCGAGTATGTCTTATGAGGAACATCCGGTCCAAGTCATTGATTCGAAGGTGCAAGAATTGAGAAACAAAAGTATCCCTCTTGTTCGAGTTATGTGGAGGAATCACAATGTAGAGGAATCGACTTGGGAGCTTCGGGAGGAGATCGAGAGGAAGTACCCTTGGTTGTTTGAGGGCCTCGGTAAGTAACCTTAAAATTCGGGACGAATTTTTTTTAAGGGGGAGTGATTGTAGCGACCCCAAAACCCGTTTATATTTATTTTATAATTTTGAGGATTTTTATTTGACTTATATGTGCATTTTATGTGTTGCATCATATTTTATGATTTGCACATCTTATTTGATTATTTGTGTTATTTATTTAGTTAGTAAAAATAATGATTAAAGGAGTTAAATGATTAAGTTGAAACTTTAGGGTCCTTGTTGAAAATATAAGTTAAGGGGCTTAAGTGTTAACTTTGAAAGTCCAGTGACCAATTTGTAAAAAGGGTAAAGATATTTATAAGCAACTTGTTTCCCTTCTTCCTTCTCTGTGTTTACAAATTTCTTCTGCAACTTTCTACGTTTCATCAGTTAGGGTTAGGAGAAAAGGTAAGTTCAACCCATTTCGATTTAATTCTTTTTATTTACTTACCCGTTTTAAAAACTAATTATATAAAAATGATCAGGGCGTCGAGTAGGTCATTTCTAGCCGAACAAAACTTATTTCAGCGATACTTTTTCCGGAACTAGGTAAGTTACTAATTCCCCTTTAAATGTTAAAATAGTCATATATGCTATATATGATACTCCTACTTGTTAATTTTGTGTTTTGGGTAATATTTGCTATACTTGTAATTTTGGGACAAAGGGAGTATATGGAGTTGGTGTTTGCTGAGTATGTGAATGATTTAGAAATTCATATTGAAATCTTAGTGAAGTTGCCAATGTTGTGTACTAAATTGTGTAGTATATATGTTGTACTTGTGGGACGGAAGGAGTAAAAATTGAACTAAGGAAGAATCTGGGATTTGGCCCAAAATAGGAGGAGGCGCGCGCACCCTCTATAAGGAGGCGCACGCATCCATTGTCACCAACTTAGGCAAAAATTGACTGGAGTGGGAGGCGTGCGCATCCTCTTTGGATGAGGCGCGCGCACCCTTAAGTGAACCAAAAATAGTGAGTTTCTGGTCCTTTGAAGCGCGCGCACCCTATGGGGTGAGGCGTGCGCATCCCCCTGTTTCCAAGGTTTGATAGTTTTGATTAAGTTGGGTATAAGAGGGCAAATGTTTGTGTGATCCTTAGGGTTGTTTATGACTTAAATGTGTATGTGTATGACTTTCATGTCGTTGATGGAAAAGATTTGGTTGTGACTAAATGTCCTTATTATGGACTCTTTATGAGAAATCTTTCGTGTGCATCTTGTGATGTTTTGGCTTAATTCCTTCTTGGATTAAATGCCCCGGGTTTTGTTTAGCAAGTATTCATTACTGTGCTTTTTGTGAAAGTCCAGCTGGTCTTGTTGTGGAGTCAGCCAATGGAAGAATTATAGTGGTACAGGTAAGTCCACTATAAGGTTTTCCATTGGAGCTTGTGAGTCAGGCGGTGGGAGAATTATAGTGGCACACAAGCCAAGTTCACTATAAGGTGTCCACTGTGCCTTCTAGTTTCCCCAGTCCAGATTGGCCTTGGATGGGATGAATTGCTCCCTTTGGTGAGTATTTGGGTTATGACTTTGTGTCATATTTCCCTCTCTGGTTACTTGGTTCTATTGGTTTGGTTTTCGGGATCCCGACGGCTTCAGCTATTTATGCTGCTCAGATGGTTTTCTCTGATGGGTTTCTCAGTTGGTATTCTCATCAGTTATGGTTATTGGTTAAACCTTGGCTTTGGTATCCACCGGAGTGTGGGCAATGTGATATATAACTTGATGTTATGTGCTATATGCTATATGATTACTGTTGATATTGTTTCTTTATGATCATCATATCAGCATGTAACGTAGTTGCATTTTAGTAGCTTACTGAGATTTATTCTCACCCTTTATTTGTTTACTGTTTTAGATAAAGGCGGGTCCAGGGGATAGGACACATGGCACGGGAGGACGTTGGGTTGGTAAGAGTTGGGACTTGTTTTGTTGAAGGTTACATTATGTAAATGTAAACCCTTTGGGTAGAGTACCCGTACTTCTTATGGTTCCATCTATTTTGGTAAAGGTTGATGTATGTATATTTGTTTAAAAGTTTGTAAGCCTTCGGGCTAAGTACTTTCGTCTTGAAAGTGTTTGTAAAAGGGTTGTTTCAAGTTAAGTGAAGTCTTTGAACTTCAAGTGTGTTTTGTTTAACTTTCTAAAAGTATATTTCAAAAAAATTCTAAAAAGGTTTTATAACGTCTTCCGTTCGTGTCCCGAGCGTGGGGCCAAGTAGGACCACGGGTACGGGGCGCGACAATAAGACTAAAGTCTCATTAAACATCATAAACTAAAATCTCATTTACATATTCATAAGTCGAAACAGGTGATGCAATTAACTTGAGAACATTATGAGATACTTCAGGAAAAAAAAAAAAAAAACCCAACCATAATCCCCCTGAAACAGGTGATGCAATGGCAAAGACAACCAAGTTGTCTGAAACTGAAAACAAAGCATTAACCTCAATACTGAATATGCACAAGGCAATGTACGCATTACTACTAATCAAACATTATCCCCAAAATCAAAATTAGGGCTCAATTTAGTAATTTGTAGTAGTTACATGAGATTCAATGATTCATCTTTAAATTCAACTCATAAAAGAGAACAGTGTTTTTGAATCTAGTCGAATGGAGTTTGCCCCTGCTTCCAAATATAAGTACTGAAACACTTGGAAGGTAACTTTTTCTTACCAAAACAGTAGATCAAATGAAGATTGCAGTTGTTGCACTATGAAGATCCCTTCAGTTCAGACGTTGGCTAGAAGATATAGATCGATCAGATCTGAGGCACTAAGCCGTCAAATCTGAAGTGCAGAGAGAGACATCGCCGGAGAAAGGAGAAGATGCCGGCGTCTGAGGAAGTACAGGAAGCTGAATCTAGCTTAGATCTGACCAAATCTGAAGTAAGTAACGGCGGATCTAAAATCGACGGCGATGGAGGGTGAAGAGGGTTTGGAGAGAGGGAAAGAGAGAGAGAAGCGTAGCCGGAGTTAATATCGTTAGAGACAGAGAAGGAGGGCGGACATGGGCGTGGTGTTGGCCGGAGAAGATGAAGGGAGCCGGAGACGGCGACGTCGAGTGTGCGAGTGCCGTGTTTTTTAGAGAGAGAGAGAGAGAGAGAGAGTGTGTGCGTGTGTGTGTGTGTGTGTGAGAGAGAGAGAGATCTGAGCGAGCGTGAGAGGAGGGAGGAGAGAAGAGGGTTTTGTTGGGGTTAGGGGTAGTTTGGGTATTTAGGTGTTATGTTTGACCAGTCAAAAGAAGCTAAAATGAAGCTAGGGGTGTGGGTGGAATTTTGATCTCGGATGAAGCCTTTATCTAGCATTTGGTCTGGGTTAGGGTTTATGTGTAATAAAATCTCGCCCCAGGGGCCCTAGGGGAAAATTTCCGATAAATGTATCATCCGTCCCGTAACAACTCGTAATATTCCACTCGTATTATAATACAAGAATTAAAGAGAGAGCGTATATATTCAAAAGGTATCATGGGTTAAAAAATTATTGTGAGTACGATGATTTGAAAGTGAAAAGATATGGTAAATTTGGGGTGTGGGGGCCGGGGTGGGAGGAAAAAGAATTAAAGTAGACATTTAGGAAACAAAACTTACCAATGAGACATACGAAAAAGAATTTTGTGCAAATTGTTATGGGACGGAGGAGTACATGCTATGCTACTACTAAAACATTTGGAAACCATTTCCAGATAGTATGTATGTGTGTGTGTGTGTGTGTATGTATATATAGTCCGATTCTTGTAAGTTACTTGGAGGATGAAGTATATTATGAGGTGTTACTTTATTTTCAACAATGGCAACTGGTGAGGGACTGTCAATTTAATGATCATTGCGAAAAATGACCTGACTGTTACAACTTACATTTGAATATTTGGACCTCCTTTTACCTCAAGCACATTGTAAACAACATACTACTAGCTTTTCCATCTTAAATGTGTTCTCCTTTTCCTCCAGAAAAATCCTAAAGTAGGCACACAGTACATACATATATTTATATACTCCTTCCGTCCCAAAACAACTTGCACCATTTTGACCAAAATGGTCAACTTAAGTGTAATTTGACCAAGACTTTATAAACAATTGATGATCTTAATAAAAAAATTAAATTTTTTTATTAACTCACCATCAAAAATATTATAGATAACAATTTTTAGATTTTTATTTGAATCATCAAATCTTTTACAAAGTGAAAGTCAAAGTGTTACTAATTTGACCAATTTTGATCAAACTGTGCAAGTTGTTTTAAGACAGAGTAGTATATATTATAATGTAACCTTTTTAAAATTAAAATGTTCAAAAAGTCAAACGGAACTATCAATTTGGAAAGGAGGGAGTAACATATTTTTGCGTTCCAAACTATCTGATCACCAATTAAATCAAAACCTTATCCAAACCAGATTGTAATTGCATGTTTTTTGCAACCAGAATCTACTAAAATTACCTTACTGTAGACTCGAGTTGAATCCAACCTTGATCTTTGCTGCCCTCTAATCAAAGCCCTCTTTAACTGCAAACATGCAAAAGTAAAAAAGAGACGAAATTACGTACAACTATGCAGCAGGCGAAAACAAAATGCAACATATTACTCAACTTTCTGAAATTAAGTTCACAAAAAAAAAAAAAAAAAAAAAAAAGGGAGTATAAGTCAACAACACGAATTCAACATCTAAACCAACAATTCCGTAGCAAAAGATGAACAAATGAGTTGATAATACTTCAGAAAAACAAAATAAACAGTCATGGAAGCAAGTCACGGGAAACAATAAGCTACGAGGAACGAGCTAAACATCCTCATAATCAGGATCAAACAAAATAGTTTCTAAAATTTTCTCTTACTCTTCATAACTGTAGATAATAGGCTCAAATTCTTCTTCTTCTTCCTCTTCATCAACAGGGTGAAAGACATTTGTGCTACACACTTTTTCATCATCTTCGGCAACATACCACTCACTGTTTTCATCAATGTCTATCATGGCAATTGGGTCGATATGATCTTGTTGTATGTACCGTCTACTCAATGCTCTATTATATTTCACATATACCGAATCATTCAATTGTGCTTGCGCCATCCCACTCTTCTTGCTATGAATCTGCAAATTTTTATTTGATTTATCAAATAATCATCTGCAAAACATAAGAAATTCGCAAAACTGATATATACTTACCTGCTCCAAGAAACTCGAGTTTCTCTCACACCCGGATGCAATGCAAGTGAGACTGAGAATTTTGATAGCAAATGCTCGCAAATTTGGGGTCCCGGCACCAAACATCATCCACCACTCAACTAGAAACAAAATTCACTCTCATTCGTAAATTCACAATTAATTTTAGAAATATATGCTAAAAAGTGTACTCCCTCTGTCTCGGAATGTTAGTCCCTCTTTTTTCGTTGTTATGACAAATGAACTTTGAGCAATAATTTAGGCTACTTTTAAATTCTCCTAATGAACATTTACACCTTGTTATTGATACACCATTATAAATACTATCAATACCAATTTTTAGATTCTCATCATAGAATCAAAAGTAGCTTAAATTATTACTCAAAGTTCATTCGTAGTAACAATGAAAAAAGAGGGAAACTTTCCGGGACTGAGGGAGTATAATAATCAAGTAAACTACCTGGTGATCTATTACTTCTTTGCCTCTTAGCTATCTCCGTCCCAAAAAGACCATCAGCATTCTTATAAGCGATCATCTCGTCACTGATTTTATCCTGAATATCAAGGCCCGGAACAACTCTCTGGAGACATTTGAAAAACCCGCCCATAACATCTTTATCTCTCTCAAAACCTTCATTTTTGTAGAAAAATTCAGGATTCAAGTAATATCCTGCTGCATGCAAAGGCTGATAAAATTCAGATTCCCACCTAGCATCAATGATTCGAAAGTACTCCATATACTTCTTTTCATTATCACCAAAATTCTTCGCAATTTTCTCCTTGGCTTTAACCATAGCCTCGTAAATATATCCCATGGCTGGTTTGTTATCTCTGTTAACAGTTCGAATAACCTTAATAAGAGGGCCTGCAACCTTTAGGGCTTTAAGTGCTACCCTCCACACTTTATCATTCATAACAGTCTTGCAAGCTTGTTTACCTTGCAACTCTTTTGGCCACTCGCTGTTTTTCCATGCGTCTGACTCAAACATTGACCTCAACTCTTTTTTCATAAAATTGATCCTCGCAAGAGTGAGGAAAGCTGTAGTAAAACGAGTTTTTGCAGGTCTGATCAGTTCTAATTGAGTGAATTCCCTCATCATATTAAGTACACCATCATGATTATAGATGTATCTACTTAACTTCATAGCTTTTGCAAAAACTAACTTGATAGCGGGTATTTCAAAAATATCTTCCAACATCAATTCCAAACAATGCCCAACACATGGTGTCCAATAAAGATTTGGATACTTCACCATCAACAATTTCCCTACAAATAGATGAAATGAAAGAAAGAATTAGAGGCAAAAATTTAATGTGCCACTAAAAAAAAAAAAAAAAAAAAAACAAAAACAAAAACAAACAGAAACAGGATAATATTTTTCACTATTTCTTACCAGCCATCTTCATACTTGAAGAAGCACTATCTGTAACAACATGAACAACATTCTCAGGCCCAACTTTCTCCACAAAGCTACTAAGAAATTCAAGCATCCTAAAAAAAAAAAAAGATGATGATACCAGGATGACGATGATCAGCTTTTCTTCTTCTCCTCCTGTATTAGGCACTGGTACAAATTTAACATGCGTCGATGAGATGCTGTTGTGAAAGGAAGGCAATTGAGTTTGGGACTCAATTGCCTTCCCTTTTCGGCCATTACTACCTCCTGCTTGGCCTTGTTGACTTGCCTGCCCAGATACTCATTCACCTTCAATCGCCTTACACTTTCATCAACAACGTCGTTGGCAATTCCTTCTTCAGCTAATATCTCGGCCCTGGCCTTGTTGAATTGTCTGGCCATATACTCGTTGATCTTCAATTGCCTTGTAATTCCGTCAACTTCGATCCCAATTCCTAGTTCAGTTAAAATCTCGTCCTCGGATTTCTTCACTTGCCTGTCCAGATACTCTATCACCTTCAATTTCTTTACACTTTCGTCAACATCTTTCCCAATTCCTTGTTCCGCCAGTATCTCCTTTCACTTGCCTCGCCAGATACTCATCCAAATTAAACATCTTCAATTCTATTTCAACCTCACAAAACAAATCCCAATTTGATTGTATACCACATCCACGCTCTTCCCTCTCTCTATATATACATATACATACACATACACCCACCCTCTTTCCTCTCCTCTCCTCTCCTCTCCTCTCCTCTTTTGGTTTTCAGTTTATTTTTCTTTCCCCGATACGTTCCGACTAGGATTCAAGCCTATACTTTGCCAATATTCACCTAAAAAGATAAAATGCACTTTTACCCCCTATAACTAATCTAATTTCTAATACTCACTTTGTCCCAGAATGATAATCCCCCTATTTTTATGGGTTTTACGAAAGAACTTTGTGTAATAATTAAGGCTACTTTTAATTATTCTAGTAAAATTTTTGAAATTGTTCTTGATACACCATTATAAATACTATTAATATCAATTTTTAGATTCACATTAACATAATTATAGGTAGTATTTATAACTGCTCAAAGTTCCCTCGTAGTAACAACAAAAAAATGTGGACTATCTTTCTGGGACGGAGAGAGTATTTCTCTAAAGCTCAATTTTTAGGGATTTTCTTAATCTTTGACCAAACCAAAAAAAGTATAATTCACATGAATATATAAATAAAATGTCTGTTTATTTAACAACATACTATATGTTAACTTGTATTACAAATTTTATTTACGTTAACATATTTTATAAAAATAATTATTATATGACTATTGAGTAATTTATTGCTCACATGATTTTTAAAACAATGACTAGTATTTGATAGATTTTAATTATATAATTTATAACAGTTACTTATTTCTCATGAATTTAACTTGACTTTTAAGTTAATATTATCATAAATATTTTATAAAATCATTTTTGACAAATCATTGTTTAAAATACTTCCTTTGTCCTAAAAATAAAATTTTAAATTTTAGTGGTTAAATATTTCATAGAAAAAGTGGGATATCATTCTGGATAGGATAGAGACTATCTATTTTACTTACATATAATAATTATAAAAGTGGTTGTAAAAAGTACAAACAAGTAAAATTATTGTTCTTAATAAAATAATTTAGAAAATATGTGAAAAATTATTACAAAATTCTCCACAACATTATTTTTACAATTTATAATATTTAGTTTTTTGTCCACATATTTTCTAAATCATTTAACAAAAAATTTGCGCAAATATATCACTCATTAGACTGATTTCTATATGAAAATGATTTAGGAAATATGTAACTCATTTAACATAAATTTAACAAAAATGTATAACAAAATGATTTAAAAAATATATTAAGTTTGTGTTAAATGATTTAAAAAATATGAAAAAAAAAAAATAGGAATTAGGTTTAAATATGTAATCCATGTTAACATATACTCCCTCCGTTTCATGTGAATTGAGACTTATTTCCATTTTCGTCCGTTTCACCTCAATTGAGACTGTCCAAAATGGCAAACTTTTTAATATTTTATATTCACCCAACCCCACCCATTTAACCCCACTAATTCTCTCTCTTCATTTTTCACCACTCATTTTATCCAACCAACACTACTATTTACCCCACTCATTATCCCTCTTCATTTTCCACCACACATTCACTACTTTCTCTTAATTATCGTGCCCTTTTTTTTGCCTCAATTCACATGAAACGGAGGGAGTATGATGTTAAGATTAACAAACACATTTTATTTAAGTATTCATGGAATTATATAGTTTTGTTTGGTCAAATATTTAAAAAAAAAACCTTAAAAAATATTTTTAGAGAAATACTATAGGGGGTGAAAGCGCATTTTTTGAAATTATATTTAACTAAGTAACCGGAAGAAGATTTAAATTGCAACAAAATTCTATTTACAAGGTTTTTTATGCAATTTATTTATGTTGGATGTTTAAATTGCAACGAAAAACTTGTACAATGTTTTTTATGCAATTATCTCTTCACCTAAATCACTTGAGTCTCAAAATATTGAAACATGCCATCCATGTTTATCATGTTAATTATAGAATAATACTAGGGGCACAAAAAAATCACAAAATCTTGCTTACAAAATCCTAGGTGTAATGATTAAATTGGTGTTTTTAATTAGAGTGTGGCGGGTCTATTATCGATGCAACCAATAAAATATCATCACCTCATGTTGTGAGCAAGATTTTGTAAGCTTATTTTGTGCCCCTAGCATTGCTCTTAATTATATACTTCATCTGTTTCAAAATACATAACGTTTGAGCATTTGTACAGTTTTAAGAAATATAATTAATGCATGAGAATAGTCTCATATACCCTTAAAGTTATCCAGTTACTTGGGCAATTAAATGTTTGTGCAAAAGATACTCCACTATTATTAATAAGGGTATAATTGGTATAAAAAATAAAAAAAAAGCCTCAAAAATAGTAAAAGACAAGTAATTTGAGGAAAAAACCTCAGACTGCTACTCAGGATGGTGCTCAAAATGTTGGTCAAACTGGTTGTGAGGAAAATCCAAGTGCTGTTGCTCAGCCAAATGAAAATAATGTTGTGGATGAACCTGCACAAACTGAAAACAATGCTGGCTTTCAAACCAGATTTTCCTCGTTTTCCTTTAACTTTCTGAAAGCCGTCTTCTTCATCGTAGTAATCTTCCAGATTTCCGCTGTCAGCCATTGGAGCCCAAGGATCAACATGAACTCCTTCAACTATACCTCCATAAAGGAGAGCTTCTTCAAATGCCGAAGGAGATGTAACACCGCCTTCCGGTTCAGAATCGCATTTTTCCCGAATATTAAGAGATGTTTTTAGTTTTGTTGGGTTTATAAAATCGTCATTAAAATACTTGGGATTACGCGTACGAGCTATGTGGGGACGTAAATTAGGAGCTGATGAAGCTTGAGTTTGCCGAACCTTTTCCCGAATCTCATTGATTTTTTCTTCATCCAAATTAGGAGCATCCAAAGCGACGGGTGGTAAGGCAACAAACTCATTTTGTAAGGCCAAAACTCCCCATTGCGCTCCAAGTGCTGTAGAAACTACTAATATTTCATTACCCGTATTTATTTCCACAATATCGGGGTCTTCCAACCTTGCTGATTCACCTATCATATTTGTAGTATTTCCCGAATCAAATTTCATGACTTCTTCACCTTCCAAATTTGCCACGAAATCTTGATTATTAATCATGACACCTTCTACACCAATATTATGTTCAATATGGTCATTCACTAATGGTTGACTTTCACATGTGAGAGACCTGCCAACCAAGTTTCTATGTAGTGCCGTGGGTCCTACCTCAATCACATTATCAACTCCTAAACTTGAGGAATTCAAATCTGTAGCAAATTGTGAAGTGGCCAAGTCAATAGCCACTAAATCCGGGCCTTCTACATTAGTCCTACCTTCTAAATCTTTTTCCACATCTTCAGTCTCAACATCTAACGGCTCAGACTCCATTAAAACATTACCAGAATTACGGTTAGCAAAATCAGCAGCCTCCACGTTAGCTACTGTCTCTGACGTAACTGGGTCAGCTCGGTCTAAAACTGAGCTCAGCATCGGTGGAACCCCATGTTGCGATTTAACAATGTCGCCACCATTGCCATTAGTAGGCACCGAGGTCTTTTTCTTCATCTGTTGTATGCCTTTAGACGATGAAATATCTTTAGGAACCCAAATTGCAGGTTCTTTTCCACTTAATTTATGAAGTTGGGTCACGGGATTTTTAGTAGCCAAATCCTTCCTCTTTCTGCAATCTATAGATACATGTCCCAGTAAACCACAATTATCGCAATACTTAATATTACCTTCGAATTCAACGGATTGAAAGAACCCTGATTCCTTCGATTCTCCCAACCAAAACTTTGCCGGCAAAGGCTTAGAAACATCAATCTCTACACAAATCCTAGCAAAGCTAGGGTGTGTGATGTGCGGTCATCCGCCCTTAAAAACTTCCCCAAACCATTACCAATTCTTTCTAAAAATGCAGGCGCAAAGTAATGCAATGGTAACTTATGTAAACGTACCCAAACAGCTACTAAAGGTCTGTCATACCTGAATGTAAAATTTGTCGACCATCGGAATGATCGACACATGCAGTTGTTGACCATGTGAGATTCCTTGGATAAAGCACGTGTAAGATCTTCCCCCGAAGTGAGAAAAACCATCACATGCCTCGGATCCATTAACCCAACGATGAACAACCCTTTCAGCCGCCACTCCTTTGCTATGTGTTCATGGATAACACGAAGGTGAGGCCGTCCCGTAGAAAATTTCATCACAATAGTGTACTCTAATTTCTTTTCTCCTACACTTATCTCCCTTGACGTGAACAATATGGACGGCACATCGTTCACCGTTGTTGCTGATCTTGGAGGAAAAGAAAAACCACCAAGGGGTGGTGCTTTGGGCGGTATTGCCAAATCACCAGCCTTTGAGCTAGCCGAATGTTGTGGTTGTCGTTGTGTCACTCCTTTCAACGCATCCGCATAGGAGGGAGGGGATGGAGTTGGTGTTGTAGAGGACGGAAGAGGGTCCCCCTGGATGTCGTCCGGTGGCATGGCCACCAAAAGCCGACACCAAGATTCAAAGGGCTAGAGAGAAAAAATTCTAGCGAGAGAGAAAATTCTAGAGAGAGAATGGTTATGTAGTAATGTATTTGATGCACTATGCGCATTGGAATAAAACATGAAATCAAACACCCATGAGCCCGGATCCGTGCATATTGATTAAATTAAATACAAGATGAAAGAAACATACCCTTGAAGATCGAATCCATGAACACAGACTTTAAGGTGCTAAAGCAAACACCCTCTATCGGTATCCACACGTCGAACGGACTCAAGAACATCTTCTTGATTGATTGCTAGATCCAAGGCTTGATGAAGAAACGATTTCTTCATAGGAATTATTTTGCTTCTTTGATTATTGTATTTTGATGATCATGGATCACAAAATAAATAATCATACCTCTTTATATTTTATTGTTTCTAAAACAATGTGTTATGATTTCTAAAATCAACATTAGAGGCTGTCAAACCCGGCTGCATATATTTATATGAGGGTTTGACCTAATTCCGTTTGGGATCGGGATTCTTTGTCATACAAGAAATCTACACAAACTAACCAGAATGGGGGGGGGGGGGGGCAGCCGTACGGCTCATCAGGAGCCGTACGGTGGCAATGAAGCCGTGCGGTGGCCATTTGTAAATCCCAGATTTTTCAGCCTTTTTCAATCCGTTCTATTGTGTATGACCCAATAGGATTATACTAAGTTGGCAACGAGTCTGAACCATTCAGAACCCGTAAGTCATAAGCGGACTCTATCAAGCCATTATGACTAACCAATTAGTATAACTTTGAAAGTTCAAAGTTACCTTATAGAACATATCACAATCCATTTGTCACGCGATATCATATTGGATATAAGTCATGGTCCACGTCAACTTATGTTGTCCAATGCTTTCTCGATCCCGAATAGATTGATATGAGCAAATGACATTGAACACATCAATTCATTTGGGTACGACCGTACACTATCATCAATCTCACTCATCGAGTGGCCAAGCAGATATCTCTCTTGAGAGAGGGACAAATCCCTTCTTGAATTATCATTCTTCCCTACAAGAATCCAATTATGCCAATCGTAGCCTTTATAACCACCCGGTTAAGGGTAGCGTTTGAGTACGTCAAACATAATTTTTATCATGTGGAAGACTATGATAATCTCAGGTCTAAGGATTCAAATGGTATGACTATTATGAGATTTAATTATGACATTTGACCATGACATAAATCTCATAACGGGTCTATCCAGTACCTTGTTCTCCAACAAGTACATACAAGTTTAATCCGCATCCTATGCACCATAATCATCATATGATTATCTATTAAACTCATGCTAGCCTTTCATAATTTCTAAGAACAATTATTATTATAATAAACATGCAAAAGATATAATAATCGGGTTTGTTATCTCTATAACAATGAAGCTATGATGTAACGCATAGGCCTTTCTCAAAGGTCTAGGGCATAATATCCAAGAATCTCCCACTTGCACTAGGCCCAATCAACGTGTATCCAATACTCATTGAGATAGTTATGATCTCCATCATTTTGCAAGCAAGCTTATGTAAGATGATTATCCTTGTTATCATCATATGGTATTTTGCATATTTTGACATCTCCCATCTTTGACGATTTCTCGAATAAGATAGAAACGTCCGAGTATATGTTTAGATAAGATATTAGTCCCTTGACTTGTGCAATAACGATTATTGACACAATGAAAGTCCATGAAATTAGTGACTCTAGAAACAATTTCTAGTTTACTAATTAGTCTCTTGATCCAAACAATTTCCTAGTTGCATACTGTTGGTCCCAAATGGGCAACAAGGGTGTGAAAATCGCTAGAAGGGGGGTGAATAGCGTTTTAAAATTCTTTTCAAACCCTTTTGCAATTCAATGTCTAATGCGCACAACCCTTATTTTGGCTAAGTATAGCGCACAGCAAGAGTGTGAAATGCACAACGGAAGATTTAAAGCAGCTCTGCGCAGGGTAAACTGCGCAGAGATAAACAGCTACTGCGCAGGGAAAGCTGCGCAGAAATGAAAAACTCACGCGCTAAGTTTTGGCTAAAGAGTTGGATAAAATTGTGCTAGGGCAAATGAGCAATAACAATTACAGCAGTAAAGTGTAGCAATCTAAAAATCAAACAAAGCAGTAATACATAAATAGTTAAGCATGAAATAAGCAGTAAGAATGATGGACATGCTATTTGGAGAGGTTCGATTAAGGAAAGATCTACGTCCTCTACCAAGATGGTTAGTCTTGGATTTCTAATGGAGATCTTATAATATGAGTGAGTATTACAAATTACAACTTTTGAGCTCAATACTAACTCAAGATCTATTATCTATGAAGAACAAATCCTAGACTAAACCGGTGTATCTCAAGAAGTTAGATCAGAATGATCAAAGCTTCAAGAGGTGTGTGTGTGACAGAAATTCTGGGTTCTATGAATATAAAAGATGAAGATCACAAAAAATTCTGGTGATATAGGGCTTTTGGGATTTGAGCAGGAGTTTGAAGGTTTGAAGATCTTGAAGTTGTTCTAATGAATCTGGAAATATTGAGCAGCAGTCTTCAGATCTTCAAGGTTTCTCTAATGAAGCATGAAACTCTAGCTCTGGCTGAACAAGCACTCCAGCTAGCTCGCAACTTGGAAATGAAGATGAGCAGGCTATTTATAGCAGAGAGCTAAAAACTAGCCGTTGTGGCTCTGAGCAAGGACGATGAGCAGGCACGCTATGATTGGTGCGCAGATGTCCTTTATAGCCGTTGGGGGTCTGATCAAGGTTGATGACCTGGCACAATATGATTGGTGCGCAGGTGTCTATGAGCCGTTGGAGACTGAGCATAAAGACAAAATTCAAAGGCTTCTTCTAGAAGGATGACAGCTGTCTTCTTTTGAAATATGACCGTTGAGGCGTGTCTCCACTAATGGTGTTGCTGAGTGTGCTTATTTTGTCGTTTGTGCACACCTCAGCATTTTGGCTCAATCCAAAAAGCATAGCTTGTCTTGATGCTTTCCAAGCTTCTAGAATATGAGATCAGCAGATAAGAACTTTGACCAAGGTTGAGCGTGCGCGCACAAAGGCATGCGCATTGCCGGTGCACATGGATGCTGCGCATGGGGAGCATGCGCATCATGCTTGATCATACCAAAGGAGGATCTCAACTTCTGAGTTGGGGAATAATACCTTGAAAACTGAGCAGGGTCAAAAGTTGCGCAAGAGATTTATGCGCAGTGGCGACCTGCGCAGAGAACATTCTGCGCAGTGAAATGAATCCTGCTTAGAAAGTCTTCGATCCTTCATAGCTTCAAGTCCTATAATCTAAGCCTATACTATAAAATTGACTTGGCTAAAAATTGAAGTATATAAACTTCTTACATAAGGTCCTAAAGTCCATAAAAATACTCATAGGTGATGGTATCAATCAATTCTAACATAAAATAGGAGGGTTAAGAAATAAGCATACCCAAAACATACCATTGCCACTAGACACTCAACCTTTTGTAGTATAGTAATGGTGTACTTAGAACTCTTCTAACACCATTATTAAACGTAAACTTGTATTTATACTGCAATTTTATATTTGTTGGTTTATAAGATTGCATCTCTGTAACTATTACAGGATCATCTTATATTCCATCAAAGATCAAGGATGCATCATTTAGTTCTTCTCAAGTACATAATGATGTTTCTTAACTAGTGACTTTCACTAGGATCCGATTGGTATTATCTCATCATACTTCCAAGTATATGAGATATCCGGTCTTAGTATATTAACATGGCTTACATGATAGATCCAATTACCGAAGCATATCGAATCCTAATCATGTATTCTTGCTCATTAGTCTTCCAATAAGATTAAATCTTGCCAAGATTAATGCTATTAGAGTTTTGCAAGTAGCCTCTCCTAGAGTCTTTCATAGTGAACTTTTCACTATCTTGTCTATATTAGTACTTTGACTTCTACCAATCATCCTCTTAGATTTATCTCCATAAATCTATCTTTCCAAGGATATGAGCGGCTCAGACCAAGTCTTTCATTTAGAAACTCTTTCAAAATGAATTATATGTCAACCACATATACTCCCTCCGTTTCATTTAAGTTGCAACATTTTGCCGTTTTAGGCATTTCACTTAAGTTGCAACTTTACCAAATAAGGAAAGTCTTTTATCATTTTTTATTCATGGCCCCACTTAATTAACAAGTAATTACACTCTTTCTTTTCTTAAGCAACCCAACCTAATAAAGACTAGTTAACCCAATCCAATTAAATTCTATCACCAACCCATCCCAACCCAATTACTCCTCGTCCTACCCACCTACTCAAAATTCATACGCTGGCCCCAAAACAAAAACCCAAATCGTTTCATTCTTCTCTCTGTTCTTCAAACATCAAACCCTAACCCCTTTTACCTAAACTGCCGCCTCCTAGCCAAATCGGCCATGGATTCGCCGTCCGTCATTGATGGCGCCTACATCGGAGCTGAAGGTGACGACGACTATAGGTCGCAGCTGCCGGATGATTTTTGGACGACGTATGATGAACCCTTTCCTCTCGTGCCACACTACAATAGATCTATGAAAGTCGACAAAGATTCTTCAACTATCAACGATTGTTCAAAAAAAACTCTCGATGAAAGCAAGCCATTTGTTTCTCCCTCTATTGATGAAATTATTTCCACGTTTTTTTCCTCTGTTGATGACAGTGCTCTGACCAAATTCAGACCAGGTACTTCTGTTTGGGATGCGTCTTTGCTCGGAACTGAACCCTATTATCCAGAAACAGAACCGATTGAACGAGCAGTGATAGCATATCGGAATGCCTCTTTGCTCAGATCTAAAAAATCTCTCGATCTGAACCCTATTTCAGACCAGGTACTACTGTAAAAAATGAAATTTGTAAATTTTTGGTTGAAGTGTTGAATTTTATGAGTTCACTTGGTTTATTTGATGGTTTTTGACAATATTTGCTGGTTTGAATTGTTTTTCTTGTGTGAAACTAAACTGATAAGAACAATTGCCACATGAGATCTAATCGCCCCTTGCTAATTGATGTCTTTTACTAGTCTAAGAGGGTCATACATGCTGGGAGTTGATTTTTCCCACATAATTACATAAAAGTCATACTATTTACTAAATGCTTACAAAAGAACTGATTTTTCCCACAAAACAAGTGATTTTTTAACACAAAAGATCTGACTTGTTTGGCACAAAAGATCTGACTTCTTTGCCACAAAAGATTTCCCTTCTGAACTATTCCATCATCCCTAAATCATCCATTAACTCTTCTATTCCTTCAACTTGACCAAGCTCCTTTAAATATGTGCAACAAGATCTCACCAAAATTGTCTCCACTTCCAAATCTTTAGGCAGCAATCCCAATCTTGCTTGTTTATCCTTTCCAATATGAGGGATCTTATAGTAATCCCCCCCCCCCCCTCACAGTTAATATTTCTCCCATGCAAGCTTGTAAACTTATGAAGACTTTCTCAAGTGTCATATGAGATAGCTTCTCAAATGACTCTTGGACACCTTTCACCAAGTCATCAATTGTTTTTGCTGCAACATTTGTTTTAAGCGACTGAATGCTTCTAAACCACCCTAGATCATTGATGTTTAAATCTGGTGAGTTGGGTGGCTGACATAATAAGTTGATATTAAACCCATCAGCAGATGCATGAGCTCTAAAATCTGGATCATTGTTTGAGATGTGTGGTGGTGCATTGTGACACGCCCCCAGGTCCCGGGATCCCCTAATAAAACCTCGAACCTAGATGCGCGTGACTAACAAGAATCAAGAAACTAACAAGAAACTGGATGACAACTGTTTATAACAACTGACATGATATATATACTCTAGAGTAAGGAGCTAAGATAGCTCACACCACGAGTTCTAGACAAGAAATTTTAAACCAAACATGATTATACACAGCGGAAATATGCCTAGCACATATGCTGGCATTACAAGATGTCTAAAGACAACAAGTACTATACAAGACTGTCTACCCCAAAATAAGGAGTTACATAACCCATAATACATCGTCCTCACCAAAATGTAAAAGGACCACGATCCCCAAAATAATAACCACCTGCGTAGTAAGCTCCCAGCTATGTCGAGCCTCACTTCGCACTATCACTAGCCTTCTTTTGATCTAAGGAAAATAATTAAACAAGGAACGGGGTGAGATAAATCTCAGTAAGCTATTAGATGCAACTACATGACATGTTATCATGCAATTCAAGTATATACTCAAGTAATCATGCATCAAGTATCATCAAGTAACAAGTATATAAAAGGCTAAGCCAACTCATCAAGTAGCACATAAGGCTAAGTTAACACGTTACAAAGGATATTGCTTCCTTCCTTATTCCTCCCAAGAATACCATTGTTGTCGTAGCTTGTATTACTTGGACAAATCACGATCAATATCAAGAAACTGCTTATACAGTATATATAAGAAGACCCGGTAACCAGTGTCATTCCCAAGATCAAGATTCACGAGGTGTTCATGAGTTTAGCATTCACTTAAATCAGGCGTATTTCTCTAACAAAGGAAGCTATGCCCTTACTATGGCCTGCAGTAAGGGGTCAAGCGCAGATACATAGATCCCCGATTATCACTTTGGCACCAGCCTCATGATAAGCGTGAACCTATATACCTCCGAACAAGCAAGGACCAGCTGGACTCACACAAGAATGCACAAGTAGATGTTTACTTGAACTACGAGAGTAGAACTAATCCAAAAGTAGTGGACTAGCTCAACAAGAAACATGCTTCAAGTAATCAAGAAGTCACATTGTTATCAAGCAACTATATGCAATGTTTTCACATACACATCAAGAATATTTCTCATACACGTTAGTCCTTGTTCATAGCACTTTCTAGTTCATTACCATACACATGTATTGGTGTCAAGTCATGTACAAGATTTTATTATCTTATGTTCAAGTCTTAATCCAATTCTTTGGATTTTCAAGTCATGTACAAGATTTTATTGTCTTATACTTCAAGTTATCATTCCAATCTTTGGACATTCAAGCATGTATAAGAGTTATATCTTTTTCTCTTACAAGTTCTTACAAACATTGATTTCAAGACAAGCATAACACATTAGTGCTTGTTTATAGCAATTTCAAGACATAAAGAAGAGTTGTTACTCTTATACTTAAATTCTCATTTGAGTTCTATAAGTGTTCATGTTCAAGACTAAGTTCTCATTTTAATTCAATGAGTATTCATGTTTAAGACCAAGTTCTGATGCCTCTAAGGTGTCACAACACTTACTAGAACATCTTATACTAAGGTTATATACCTAAATTTGGGTTAAGTCTAGGTTAATCAAACTTTATTCAAGACTTTTGTTCATCAGGGCAAGTGTGCGGTCGCCTAAAGTGACCTGTGCGGTCGCACACTAAGCAGGTCAATCCTTTGAAAAACCTTTCAGAAAGATGGGCGGTCGCCCAGCCCAAAATGGGCGGTCGCCCAAGGTACAAAAATGCGAAATTTTATTTCTTTCCCAGGTTGAATAATTTTTCGTCCCAAATGTAGGACTATACTTTTTACTAACATTTTAATAACTAAACAATGCCTAGGAGTGCCCTAACAAGTTCAAAACATTTTTCCAAGTTTACTCTTTCATTATTTTACAAAGAGGGTTATACTCCCTTTGTCCCAAATTTACAAGTATCACAGAAATCACTCCAAACACGAAATTAACAATCACAAGTATCAAGAATAACATATATGCATGTTATTACAAGCAAGGGGGAGCTAATAACTTACCTAGTCCGAAATCAAAGTCAAGGAAACTTATTTCTGTTCGACCGGAAACGCTCTATTCAACGCCACGAATATTTATCCGGGATCGGAATCAAGAACAGAGAGATAATTAAACTCTAGGAGTCGAGAATAGGGTAAACCCTAAACCTAGCTTTCAAGAACCAGAGAAAGAACGAGAAGAAATTTAGGAACATGAATCAGAGAAGGAAGCAAACTAAGTTTTATCCTTACAAGTTTCAAAAATGACAACTAGGCCCCTCAAGTTTCACTTTTAACAAAAAGGCCCCTAAAGTCATATTTTTATAAATGACCCAAAAGTCAATACTAGACATTTAACCACCTTAATATTCTAAAGCAGTTAAGAAATTAACCCAAGTAAAACTAACACATAATATGCAAGTCAAATATTTAACAAGCAAGTCAAGAATTTAACAAAATAAGGATGGGCGTTACACCCCCCCCCCCACCTTAAAGAAAATTTGCCCACTAATTTTACTTACAAAAATTTTCAAATAGGCTCGGGTATTTATCTCGCATCTCTTTCTCGATTTCCCAAGTAGCCTCTTCGATTTCATGATTTCTCCAAAGGACCTTCACAATAGGAATCTTTTTGGTGCGCAAGACTTGCTCTTTCCAGTCAAGAATTTCAACAGGTTGTTCCTCATAAGACAAATCAGGCTGAAATGGAATAGCCTCATACTCAAGAACATGCGACTCATCCGCCATATACTTCCGAAGCATGGACACGTGAAACACATCATGAATCCCAGACAAGGATGGTGGCAATGCCACTCTATAAGCCAATTTCCCAATTCTTTCAAGAATTTCAAATGGCCCGATATAACGAGGAGTCAATTTTACTTTCTTCCCAAATCTCTTTATACCTCTACGAGGAGAGACTTTCAAGAATACAAAATCACCTACCTGGAATTCAAGATCCCTTCTTCGATGATCTGCATAACTCTTTTGTCTACTCTGAGCTGTGCGCAATCTATCTCGAATGAGTTTCACACTCTCAACTGATTGTTGAACCATTTCAGGTCCCAAGAGTCTAGCTTCTCCCACTTCATCCCAGCATATAGGAGATCGACACTTTCTACCATAAAGAGCTTTATATGGAGCCATTTCAATGCTAGACTGATAACTGTTGTTATAAGCAAACTCAGCCAAAGGAAGATGAGTATCCCAACTGCCTTTAAAGTCAACAACACAAGCACGTAGCATATCCTCAAGAATATGTATAAGTCTCTCAAATTGCCCATCAGATTGAGGATGAAAAGCTGTACTGAAATTCAATTTAGTACCCATGGAACCCCGAAGAGCCTGCCAGAATCGAGAAGTAAAACGAGGATCTCTGTCAGATATAATACTCACAGGAACCCCATGCAGTCGGACTATCTCCTATACATACAATGAAGCTAACTGAGACAATGAATATCCCATGGAAACAGACAAGAAGTGAGCTGACTTGGTCAGTCTATCCACTATAACCCAAACAGCATCATGACCTCGTCTGGTACGTGGTAAACCAGTCACAAAATCCATCGTGATATGCTCCCATTTCCACTCTGGAATTTCTAATGGTTGCAACAAACCTGCTGGACGTTGATGTTCCACTTTTACTTGTTGACAAGTCAAACATTTGGACACATACTCAGCAATTTCTCTTTTCATGTTGTTCCACCAGAAATGTTTCTTCAAGTTTTGGTACATTTTAGTGCTTCCAGGATGAATAGTATACTTGGATTTGTGAGTCTCTTCAAGAACTCTCTTTTTAATCTCAAGATCAACTGGCATACAAACTCTGCCTCGAAAGGTAAGAATTCCATCACTGTTGAAAGAAAAATCTGGTTGCTTTCCTTCATTCATTCCACTAATGATTTTCTGCAATTCAGAATCAGTTACCTGAGCTTCTTTGATTTGTTGGAGTAAGTCTGAAGTAGCCTTTATATTAGCAAGAATAATTCCATGTCTCGATTCACAAGGACTCCAATCACACAAGTCTTCAAACAATTTCCACTAACGAATCATCAAGCAAGAAACATAAGTCTTTCTGCTCAGTGCATCAGCCACAACATTTGCCTTTCCTGGATGATAAAGGATAGTACAATCATGATCCTTCAATTTCTACATCCATCTACGTTGTCTCATGTTAAGTTCTTTTTGAGAAAACAAGTACTTCAAGCTCTTATGATCTGTGAAGACTTCAAATTTTGTTTCATACAAGTAATGCCTCCATTTATGTAAAGCAAAAATAATCGCAGCCAACTCTAAATCATGAGTAGGATAATTCTTTTCATAAGGAGATAATTTTCTCGAAGCATAAGCTATTACCTTGCCATCTTGCATTAAAACACAACCCAATCCTTCTTTAGAAGCATCGGTATAAACCATGAAATTCTCAGAACCATTAGGTAAAGCCAAGACTGGAGCTGTAGTTAAGCGTCTTTTCAACTCTTGAAAACTTGCTTCACATTTGTCACTCCACTCAAAAGAAATAGCTTTCTGAGTCAGATTATTCAATGGAGTAGCAATCTTGGAGAATCCCTCAATGAATCTCCGATAATAACTAGCCAAGCCCAAGAAACTACGGATCTCTGACACTGTAGTTGGCCTCTTCCAGTTTACAACTGCTTCAACTTTGGAAGGATCTACTGCAATACCAGTAGCAGACACAACATGTCCCAAGAATGAAACCTTTTCTAACCAGAAAGCACATTTGCTGAATTTTGCAAATAATTGTTTCTCACGAAGAACTTGCAGTACCACTTTGAGATGTTGTTCATGCTCAGCCCGTGATTTAGAATACACAAGAATATCATCAATGAATACCACCACGAAACAATCAAGATATGGTCTGAAGATACGGTTCATTAAATCCATAAATACAGCTGGAGCATTTGTCAAACCGAATGGCATAACAATAAACTCATAATGCCCATACCTGGTATGGAAAGCTGTCTTTGGTATATCCTCAGGTCTGATTTTCAACTGATGATAACCACTTCTCAAGTCAAGCTTCGAGTACACTACTGAACCCTGAAGTTGATCAAACAAGTCATCAATATGAGGTAACTGGTATTTGTTCTTTATGGTTACCTGATTAAGATCTCTGTAATCAATACATAATCGCAGAGTCCCATCTTTCTTTCTGACAAATAACACTGGTGCACCCCACGGTGATACACTAGGCCTGATGAAGCCCCTTTCAAGTAATTCCTCAAGCTGTGTTTTTAATTCTCTCAACTCAGCTGGAGCCATTCTATAAGGTGCTTTAGAGATTGGTGCTGTACCTGGTAATAACTCAATACGGAACTCAAGCTCTCGATCATGTGGCATGCTATACTTAGAAGAGAACACATCTGAAAATTCAGACACAACAGAAATATCTTCCATATTGGGAACAGATAAACTCTTGTCAAGAACACATGCGAGATACCCGGTACAACCATGAGATAAAAGTTTTCTAGCTTTTAAAGCAGAAATAACACGTATAGCATATATAGTCCTATCACCTTCAAAGGTAAAATCAGGCAAACCATGTATAAAGAAAGTTATTACTTTTCTATGACAATCAACAGATGCATGATGCACATAAAGCCAATCCATGCCAAGAATCACGTCAAAGTCCCTTATAGGTAACACGAATATGTCAGCAAGAAGGGCATGATCACCCACAAGAACCTCACATTTCTTGTAAACCTCAGAAGCAAACATGCAATCTCCCATAGGGGAAGATACTTCGAGCATATAACGCATAAAATCAGGAAGAACATGCAAGTGCGACACAAAATGAGATGCCACATAAGAATGAGATAAGCCTGGATCTATTAAGACACACACTCTCATACTAGAAAGTAATATAGTACCTCCTATGACCGCAGAAGACTCAGCTACACCCTGCTAATCTAGAGCAAACACTCGACCCTAAACTTTAGGTCGACCCCCACTATCTCTCTTAGTACCTGAAGCCTGTTGACTCGTACCCCCAACTTGACTTCCTTTGCCTTTAGGACAATTCTTGATAAAGTGTCCAGTTTCACCACAAGATAAACATTTTCCTTGCTTTAGCCAACACTTGTCTTCAGAATGGCCTTCTTTCAAGCAATAACCACACACTTTCCTGGGACCTTGGACTGTTGTCTTAGAACCAGTTGATACACTACTTTTGCTTTCGGATGGTTGTCGTAATCGACGATCTTGGCGGCTAGATTTACCACCCTTCGAACCAGATCCCTGTGCTTTCTCTGAAACACGACCTGTCATGATTGTTCCCTGCTTCACCTTATGTTCTTCAATGTCATTCTCAATCCCATAAGACCTTTCCACGACTTTTTTCTAATTTCCCTAAGGTGCACGTGCACAAACATTGATTTCAAGACAAGCATAACACATTAGTGCTTGTTTATAGCACTTTCAAGACATAAAGAAGAGTTGTTACTCTTATACTTAAATTCTCATTTGAGTTCTATAAGTGTTCATGTTCAAGACTAAGTTCTCATTTTAATTCAATGAGTATTCATGTTTAAGACCAAGTTCTGATGCCCCTAAGGTGTCACAACACTTACTAGGACATCTTATACTAAGGTTATATACCTAAATTTGGGTTAAGTCTAGCTTAATCAAACTTTATTCAAGACTTTTGTTCATCAGGGCAAGTGTACGGTCGCCTAAAGTGACCTGTGCGGTCGCACACTAAGCAGGTCAATCCTTTGAAAAACCTTCCAGAGAGATGGGCGGTCGCCCAGCCCAAAATGGGCGGTCGCCCAAGGTACAAAAATGCAAAAATTTATTTCTTTCCCAGGTTGCATAATTTTCCGTCCCAAATATAGGAGTATACTTTTTACTAACATTTTAATAACTAAACAATGCCTAGGAGTGCCCTAACAAGTTCAAAACATTTTTCCAAGTTTACTCTTTCATTATTTTACACAGAGGGTTATACTCCCTTTGTCCCAAATTTACAAGTATCACAGAAATCACTCCAAACACGAAATTAACAATCACAAGTATCAAGAATAACATATATGTATGTTATTACAAGCAAGGGGAAGCTAATAACTTACCTAGTCCGAAATCAAAGTCAATGAAACTTATTTATGTTCGGCCGGAAACGCTCTATTCAACGCCACGGATATTTATCCGATATCGGAATCAAGAACAGAGGGATAATTAAACTCGAGGAGTCGAGAATAGGGTAAACCCTAAACCTAGCTTTCAAGAACCAGAGAAAGAACGAGAAGAAATTTAGGAAAATGAATCAGAGAAGGAAGCAAACTAAGTTTTATCCTTACAAGTTTCAAAAATGACAACTAGCCCCTCAAGTTTCACTTTTAACAAAAAGGCCCCTAAAGTCATATTTTCACAAATGACCCAAAAGTCAAAACTAGACATTTAACCACCTTAATATTCTAAAGCAGTTAAGAAATTAACCCAAGTAAAACTAACACATAATATGCAAGTCAAATATTTAACAAGCAAGTCAAGAATTTAAAAAAAATAAGGATGGGCGTTACACATTGTCCCACTGGATTATGATGTTTTTGCTTGCATTTATAGGCCACTTTTGCTTGATTGCAGGGACAACCTTCAAACAATAGAAAATGCATAAGTCTATGAATATTAAGAACAATGTCAAATAGAAAAGTCTTACTTGGTTGATTATCATCTCCTTTGTTACTTGTCTGTTGACTGATTCTTGAACTTTTGTTACCGGAGTACCTGCTTTTCTGTTTCTACTATTTCTCTTTGCATCTTCCTTGAATGTGAATGGCCAAATGCCAATCTTTCCATCAAACAACAACTCACCATCACTAGAGTATACAGGCCTAGATACAGCATCACCTTTGTGATGAATCTTTTACTTTGACAAGCTCTGTATGGCTCTTCTTCACCTGGGTAAATATAGTATCTGTCTATGCATTTACTCATGTAAAACCATTTTTCATCTATGTGTATAACATGTTGCATGGATTTGAATGTAACATTATCAAGTTCTTTATTAAACTTAAGTGCATTTAAAGCAAACCTAATTCTTGAAATTCTGTTTTCAGTTGATAACAGAGGCTTTATAGCATTTGTATGTGGTTTGATCACCCCACGTTTCTTCCATCTCCAAACTATAGATGTGCTGACTCCCATTGACTGGGATAATGCTCTCATTGTCTTCCTATCTTGAAACTTTAATGCTTTCATCTTTTCCATGTCAAACACTACCTTCTTTGATTTTATGTCACCATTTTTCTTTGATATTAAAAATACAGGTAGATCTTCTCTCTTTTGACGCAGCACACGTAACCAACAACGATACACCGTTTGCCTCGAAAACCCGAACTTCTCCATAGCTGCTGGTATTGTTCCTTTGGGTAGGTTGTCATGAAGAATTTTGGACATCAAGAACTGAGCCATCTGATTTCTCTCATCATCTTTCATTTCCCTATGCTTCATCTTTTGTTCTCTTTTTTCTTCTTTTTTTTTTGGAATGTTTGGAAAGTGAAAATAGTATCCCGTTTGAACAATGGATGTATTTATCAGTAGTTGTAATTTGGTGGGAATTTAACCTTTTTTTAAATTTTTTGTTTTCTGTGTTCATGAGGGAAACGAAATTTGTTTAAATTTAACTTTTAGTTTTTATTTTTTGTTTCCAGTTTAGAGAAAATAATCTGTTGCAGTAACAGGTTGTACTGTGCAAGTGTGACGGTATTTATGCAGTACACAGGTCACTGTACTAGGTTTTAGAAAATTTGAGGGAAGAAAAGAGAGGGAAGGATTAAGTCTGTAATCCCAAATTTTTACTTTTGAAAATCTCGGTGGTTTCTAGAAAATAGTACAAATGGGCATTACTTTATCAATATAAAGCTTTTTTCTTAATTTCTGTGCTTCACAACCCATGTTGCAACTTAAATGAAACGGATGGAGTATTATTAGACTAGGAATTAAATTACGCTCTCACTAAATTTATTGCAATCACAAGATTCATTTTTTGATGAATTCAAACTCTTTGAATACTATATCAAAATGAAAATTTCACTCCAAGTGTATTGCTTCAATCAATCTCATGGATTTCTGCAACTTGCATATTTTATTAGAATTTTATGGATCAAAACTTTTAGGTTGTATCAAACACATCCTAAAGTATGTTCCTGTTAAGAAATGTTGTTTTAACATCCATTTGTCATATTTCATATTCAAAATATGAGGTCATGACAATTAGAATTCTAATATCCTTAAGCATAACTACAAGTGACAAAGTTCCATCATAATCGATATTATGAATTAATTTTACTCAATTAGTCGTGCTTTAATAATATGCACTTCACAATCCATGTCCGTTTTGGCAAACGAAAAAAACAGTCAAAAAAAAATATAAAAACAAAAAAAATGAATTTTTTTTCTGGGAAAAAAATGGGCCAATGGATCGCTGCCACATGGCAGATTTTGAGTGGAGCATGGGTTGGGATCCTACGCTCCGCGGAGAATGTTGTACACGGGTCAGGGGTCGACCCGTCTCTTCTATGAGACGGATCTAGGTGTTCTCACAAGAGACCACCTCTAAATTTTATTCATTACACTTGCACCCGCTATGTAGAGTGTCTTGTTTATGTTTTTAACCGGTATTAAAAAATGGTCTCAAAATTTTCAAAATTATAACTACGCAAGTCACATTTTATGCTTCCAGTAAACGACCAAAATGACCTGCGTGCTAAATGAATACAATCAATTTGACCCGCGTACTATTTAAACTACCAAATCAACCTGCGTACTATGCATAAATCAACCCAAATCGATAGTTTACATTAATAGATGGTAACGTATGTTAAAAACTTAACGGATCTTGCAATCAAAAATTTCAAATTAACCCTTTTACATATTAAAATAAAACAAAATTATTTACACATCCATCCTCCTTAATCTGAAAGACTGAAATTTTTGGAGAAAAATGAAAATCATCAACCAACACCACCTCCCACCATCTCCAACTACTATCCCCCACCATCTCACACCCAATAACCCAACAGTCCAACACCAAAATGGCCTATTTAATTTCTTCTCCACGTCCCACCATCACCTCCCACCACCACCACCAACCATTACCACACGGGGCCACCCACCATATCATATCACTACCACCTCCTATCACCACAACCTACCACTATCCGATGGTCACCACACACCACCATCTTCCCTGTCAACACCCACCATGACCTAAATTCACCCAAGCATTCATTCAAAATCCCATTAAATAAAAAAAAAAAATCCTTAACATTTAAAATTGGTTTCTGTCAAACCCTCATCCAATTTCAAGTTCCATCAATTCAATTCATTCCATACCCACCGCAAATAAAAAAAAAAAAAAAACATGAAATAAAAAAACAAACCTTTAACCGATCTCAATCCTTAAACGTGTCTTCATGCTTTGTCTTTTCCACTCTCGGATCCAAAAGTGAAATTGCACACAACCATAAACCACTCATCTAATGCTCACAAATAGATGCACACACGCGTGCACAGACTCACACCTTAAATTTGTTACCAGGTCTGAATGGAGATGGGGTGGGAGCTAGATTGTGAAGGTGAAGGCGAGGCGAAGGTTGTGTTCCGAAAGTGTAGTTAGAAGATGGTAAAAGACGTTTGAAACTGGAATTTGAGTTGAAGAGGGCACCGGGGATGATGGTGGAATGTTTGGGTCGGTGGTGTATATGGTAGGCCTGAAGGTAAGGTTTGGTGACGAATGGTAAGTGGGGAGAGTTTCCCCTAATTTACATCTGGGTATAAGTTAGGGGATTAATAGTATTAATTATTTTAGCTCCTTTACATTTTTGAAAAAAAATAAGTAAAGGTCAAAAGTTTCAACATTACACATATTAAACCCCTCAACTTTCAAATCTGTACTTCTTCCCAATATATGGGCCATTTGAAATTTTTGATTGTTATATATGTTAATTTACTAACGGTTGTTAACATCTATTAACATATACTAACAATTTGGATTGATTTGGTTGATTTATGCATAGTACAAAGGTTGATTTGGTAGTTTAGATAGTACGCGGGTCAAATTGGTTGTATTCATATAGTACGTGGGTCATTTTGGTTGTTTACTTTTTCCAACGTTCGCAAGTCAAATTGATGAAAACTAAAAGTACGCATATCAATTTTACAATAAACTCATGGATCAACCCCTAAATTATTTTATCCGCCAATAGATTCCCTCTAAACCAACTCGCACAAGTTGGGTGAACTATAAAATTTACCTGAACTAAAAATTACCACAGTACATCTGATTTACCTTCACATTTAATATTTTATTTCTATCAATTCTATCATTGTATTATGGTTTTCGGTTTCATTTTCATCTTTTACTTAACAGTTACTTATGTTAGAGAAATAAACAAGAATTGATGGAGAAACAAGAAAATAGTCAAACACTAGGGCTCCGTTTGTTTCGCGTAAAATAACTTTCGGAAAATGTTTTCCCCATTTTCTGGTGTTTGTTACGCACCGGAAAATGAAGAAAATATTTTCTGGAAAATGGTTTTCCCTCATTTCTAAGTAAAATGACTTACGGATTTTTACTAAGTAAGTCATTTTCCGAAAAGTGTTAACTCTCTCACTTACACCTAACTTTCCATAAAACCCCACCCTACCCACTGCACCACTAACACCACCCTCTTCATCCATCCTATCCATCACCCCAACTACCCCAGGCACCCACCCACCCCCCCAAAAAAAAAAAAAACTTTTCACTCATATTAAAAAAAAAATTGAACATCTCCACCACCCCCAACTACCCCAGCACCCACCCCACCCCACCAAAAAAAAAAAAAAAAAAAAAAACTTCTTTTCACTCATATTAAAAAAATTGAACATCTCCACCACCCCCAACTACCCCAGCACCCACCCTACCCCAGCACCCCACCCCACCAAAAAAAAAAAAAAAAACTTCTTTTCACTCATATTAAAAAAAAAAAATTGAACATCTCCACAACCCCCAACTACCCCAGCACCCAGCCCACCCCCACCCAAAAAAAAAAAAAAAAAAAAAAACTTTTCACTCATATTTAAAAAAAAAAAAATTGAATATCTCCATCACCCCCACCTACCCCAGCACCCACCCACCCCACCGAAAAAAAAAAAAAAAAAAAAACTTCTTTTCACTCATATTAAAAAAAATTGAACATCTCCACCACCCCCAACTACCCCAGCACCCCACCCACCCCACCCCCACCCCCACCCCACCCAAAAAAAAAAAAAAAAAACTTCTTTTCACTCACATTAAAAAAAATGAACACCTCCACCTCTACCCCCACCACCCCTACCCCCACCCCACCCACCCACCGTACCCCCCCCCCCCAAAAAAAAAATAATAAAAAATAAAATAAAATTACTCATATTAAAATTATTTTTGAACACCTCCCCCACCCCCACCCAACCACCCCCCACCTACCCCACCCACCCCCCACCCCACCCCCACAACCACCCATCCCACCCCAACCCAAAATCTCCACCCACATTCAAATTTTTTTTGTCATTATAATTCTTTTCCTCATATTAAATTATTATTATTTTCATATGAAAATATTTTCCGGATAACATTTTCCTTAGATTTACCAAACAACCAAAAACATGTTTATGTCATTTTTCGGAAAACATTTTCATTTTCCGGAAAACATTTTACGGGAAATCATTTTCCGTAAATTGTTTTACGCGAAACAAACGGAGCCTAGAACACAAGATTTACGTGGTTCACTAATTTGAGTACGTCCACGGGAAGGAGAAAAAATAAAATATTATTATCAATCTGGAGAAATAATTACAAAATCACCTTAATCTACCTTGCACGAATTCTGATCACAAAGTTCATAGCTGTGCACACTTATGCCTAGATCTTTTTCTAAGCAAAAGTATTTTTGTTCCCCAATTGCACTTATGACTTACTCAAATCCGCAGTGGACATCATCCAGGAATAAATTGTAAGCTAAGGTAGCTGTCACAGCTCACAAGTACTCAAATTTCTTCTATTAAAAAAAGTGATGATCTGATGATCAATACCCTTTGCTATGACAAAAGTCCAGCACAGCATGTGCTCTACCAATTAAATCTTTTTTTTTTTGTTGCTTTTCATTTGGGTCACACTTGATGACGCCCTAGATTTCTGGGGTCACGGAGATAGAACTCCAACTTTGCTGTCTCTTGATCTTGATCACAACACAAACAAGAACACCGTTAAGACCAAGGCCGGGTTGGAATCCGGCTTAGGCCCTCGGGTGTGAGAGTAAGATCTCTGAGGAAAACCTAAGTAGAAAGCTTGTGAAAGCCTTGTGTGTGTGAATAGGATAGAGCACGTACCTGGCCCATGGGGGCGGATAGAAGTATTTATATGAGTAGAAGAAGGAGGTAGGTTTAAGGTACTAACCGCCCTTGTACCGGACGGACACGCGGCAGGTCCTCATTGGTTCGGCCAGGGGAGTGGCTGGGAACGTGGCGTGTTGTCAGGGAAACATGGTTCCTCCACCAACCGTTATGGTGTGTCAGGCACGAACAGGTAACGTCTGTTGTACGTTTATGACAGCTGGCTGCTACGGGCTCCGGGCAGGTGGTTGAGTGATCAACACGGGACCCTAAGAATAGCGGGAGGCAGAGCTACCTCGGTTGCTGTTATCACGAAGCCCGGGTATCTCGGGCTTATAACCTGCGGGCTTATCCGGTTTGACGCGGTCGGACTCGCTTGTACTGGCTTTGAACCGGGTCCGGTCCGATGAACGATGCTCGGTCTTATCAGTGGCCCCTAACTCCGAGGGTCAGCTTATTTATGAGCGGCGCGAGGAGTTACGCTTCCATGTCTCGGCCCGAGCAAACTGTAGTAAATACGGGCACGGAATACCATGGGACGGGAGTCTTACAATGGTGGTTGATGACAGGACGGTGGGCCCCATGGGTCAGGCTAGTGACGTAGCTGTCAGGTCTTTGATATGACAAGGAGCACGCTCATTAAATGCGAACCGTCATTGGAATTCGAAAAAAGCTGATTCCCGCCTCTTCGTTTTCCGGGTCTAAACCGGGTCGCTCCGGATCTGTGGTTTAAACCCGACCCGTTCTGGGGATATAAATAACCCTAACTGGCTTATTCAAAGACCTTCGGCATTTATAATCTTTGGACATCGCTCTTGAGAGAAATACCGCTGATAACGACGCTGATTTGCTTCTTCCGTTTCCTTAACTCGTTCGATTTAACAGGTAGTGCTTCCCTTTTCATTTTCGTCGCTGGTTTCTGATTGCTAACTTTTCGCCTTCGGTCCTCTCCACCGTTCATCGGGGGTAGAAACTTAACACGCCGTGTTTTTATAACTTATAACATCACGAACCAAGCTTTTAACTTTTAACCACCGAATCTCCGATTTCTAACCGGTTAACTTGTCTCTTTCTTAGGAATCCTGGGTCCACCTTTGATTTTATAAAGTTTTGTTGAAAAAACCTTTGACTGTGATTATGGATGAATTGGACCTGGGGAGAATGCTTCGTCCGGACCTTTTTGGTTGTTGTCGACGAACGGGAGGGATTTACCGGTACCTGATAAATGCCTGGAAAAGGCTTTCCCGGGATGCTTTTCTGACCATAGGGATAGTCTATGAGTGGGACTCTTGGATCCTACCCCTGCTGTGGGAGACAGGCCCCTTAGTTCATCTTGACTCGGGGAGAATGAGGGTAATAGGGGGCGAGGAACAGTTAGGGGTTTTCGTGAAAGCGGTTTTAACTCGATTCCCCGATAATGTAGATATGGCCGGTAACGCTAGAAGGTTGGTGAGATTAGGTGGAGACCGCGTGTCTGCAAGCGGCTCTAATGCTCAGTCTTGGTTGGATGTCCCTCTGGATGACGATCTGCCCGTTCAAGGCCATAACCGCGATGTTTCCGTGGGTGCTGGGGTGATTGAAGTGACCAGCAGCGGGGATGCTTCAGAGCGGGCTGATGATGGCGACGAATTCTTGTTGGATGAACCTGCCCGGGATGTCATAGGAGATGGTTCTTCAGATACCCAGTCGGACTCACGCGGGCAACTGGAGAGGTTGGCCCCTGATACTGCTCGCAAGGTCAACTTGCTTCGTTCCTCTGTTAGGATCGTAGATTCCTTTCCTGAGGGCCCCGATAACCGGAGGACCAGTCAAGCAGGTGCGTCTAGCTCTGGCGCGGGTTTGAGGGACGAAAGCGAGGATGATGATGGTGATGAGTATTTGTCGCAGTTCCGCGTCGACCCCAAAGTCTATCTCGTCTACGGTCTTATTGAATACGAGTCTCTCATGGGTGGGAGATCGATGACTCCTCCCTTGATCCGGGCCGAGAACCTTGCCTGCATATTCTACCCGGCTCAGTTTGAAAACGGGCTGCGCCTTCCCTTGGATCCGTTTCTTTGCGAATTTCTAGAGTTCACTCATTGCCTGCCTATGGACTTGACCCCGAATGCCATTCGCTACCTGGTATCCTTTATTGTCGTAAGCCGCATGCTGGGGTATGAGCCTTCTTTGTCCGCGCTCCATATTTACTTCACCCATCAAGTCACTGCGGGCTGTTTAAGCTTAAAGACCAAACCGCGGTCTGAGAAGATTTTTTCCGCTGCTACTAACAAGTTCGATCAGTGGCAAAGATATCCCTTCGTTATTCAGAACCGTTTAGGCTGGCCATTCCCTCGTCCTGACAATTTAGCGCCGATTTCGATGTCCCGCCAAAACTTTCCTGATCCGGAAGAAGGCCGAGAGCTGAGCGCGGCGATGGAGGCCTATCTTGCCCGGTTTACGAAGAGGGTTACCTTGGACGACCAGTCCGTTGTGGAGACTCCTCAAGTTTATGACGTCTCAGCAATTATTAGCGATGAGGAGCTCTTGATCTTTGCCGGGGTGGCCCCGAGGCGCGTTTCTGGCCCCGAGCCCAGGGTCATCATGGCCCCTATGTTACGAGATCCTGATTGGAAAGTTCACCAATCATTTGCTTTCCTTTCTGATTGCTCGGCCTGTAATTCGGGGGAGACTTGCCCAGACCCTGGTTTACTCGGTCTCTTTCATTGTATACTTTCGTATTATTTTTCTTGTCTTCTTTCGCTTTGTTTTTACCCGCCTGACTGTTGCTCTTGTTCGCAGACCCAAACGATACGATGCCACCCAAGTCTGCCGCAGAAATCAAGGTCGCGGCCAGGAAAGCCGCAGCTCTTGAAAAGCAAAGGAGAGCTGATGCCATGAAAAGGGTGGAGGCTCCTGGGGTCAAGATCCCGGTCACGGACAAGGTTGATAAGTCCGGGGCGGTGGTTTCTCAGCCGCAACTGACCCGGAACCTTCCTCCGAATCCCCGCCAAGGCGCCGGCCGCGGTAAATCAGTGATTGGAACCGGACATTCCTCCCAAGCCTTCGGCGGTCTGTCTGCTGCCGAGCCCACGAAGAAGCGCCCTGCTATCGTGGATCCGGCGTCCCCTCAGAGGGATAAGTATCAGAGGGTTGGCTCTTCCGCAGGTGATTTCACGGTCTTATCTCCTTCGAGAGGGACCCTATGCTCCAATTTATTCCCGGTGGAGTCCATTGAGGACAGAGAGCGCGCCCGGGAGTTCGGGCTTAAGATAGCCAAAGCCCCCGAGGTGTATGGGGTGGATCTACACAGCCGCCGGAGCGCTAATGCCTATGTTGGTGATGGGCTGATGCACCGTCTATATTTTCCAGATTACCAACAGAAGGTCTTGGCTGCTTCGAATCCTATCGCCGCCGCGGGCAACGTTGGCTTGTGCTTGACCGAGGTTCGTTTTTGACTTGGGTTATATATTGTGCTTCTCTTCGCATCGTAGTCTAATCACCTTGTTATTTGCAGATTGCCAACGAGGTTATCTATTTGCGGACCCAACACGAGTCTGATGCCGCCGTGATCGCGGCGAGGAATAATGAACTGATGTCGGCGAGGGAGGAGGTCCAAAAGTTGACCAAAACTGTGGAGAGCGCCGGCCAGGAATTAAAGAGTAAAGATGCGGAGGTCGTTAGCGCGGCCAAGGAGGTATCTAAATTAAGCAGTGAACTGGCCGCTGCTCGAGAAGCCAAGGAGCGGGCTGAGGCTGAGAAGGCGAGTGTCGACGCTCGCAATACTGAGCTCCTGAGGTTGTTGGAGGCGGAGAGGAAGAAGTCCGCGGAACTGTCCAACAAAGTGGATGAGCTGGACGGCAAACTTCTTGACCAGATGCGCTATGAGAATGAACGTGAGCGGGTCTTGGAGGAGGAGAGGGGAAAGGCGGTTGCTGAATTCAAAGAGTCCGCAGAGTACTCCGACAAATTATCCGTCGCGGGCAATGAGCAATATGAACAGGCGGTGCATACAATTGCCCGGAATCTGGCGGCCACTGGGAAATATACTGCCCAAGAGATCACTATCCTTTGTTCCATCGTGGCCACGGATCCGGAATGTTTTAACGGTCATTCCTTAGTACCTTTTGCCGATCATCAGCTTGAAGCCTTGCCCGAGTCGGTTCGGAATGCTCTGCCTCCGGTTTCACCTGTAACCGTTCAACCTTTGATCAAAATGATAGATGACTTGCGGTTTACGGGTGACGAATCCGCCTTGTCTCTGGCCGCGGCTCTGGAGAAGGTATTTGGCCCCAATGGCCCCTTCGTTGAAGGTATTGTTCTTCCCTTTTCAGCTTTTGCCTCCGCTCTAGCCGAAGCATCTGAAGCTCTGGCTCGTTCTACAGCTGACCATACTGCCTCTGATTCTGTTCCAGAAGTGGAAGTCAACCCGCCGCCGGGCAGCTGAAGATCAAACCGGGCTGCGTCCTGGGGCCCTTTTTGTAATAGTATTAGATTCTGTGAATTTTAAACATTTGGCTCTTATTTTGACATGATTTTGTAATATACTTAATTGCTCTTCTTTTGATCCTTATTTCTCCTTGCCATTTACTTTCATTGTGTTCTATTGCTCATGGAATCGCCAAGCATTTATTGCTCTTTCTTAAATACTTTGTTTTTCATTATTATCTCCCTTGGCGGGCTTACGGTCTAGCTCGAGGGCGTATGACCGCGCATCGTTCATGAGAATTCATGCAACGGTATTTCCCTTGGCGGGCTTACGGTCTAGCTCGAGGGCGTAAGACCGTGCATCGTTCATGAGAATTCATGCAACGGTATGTCCCTTGGCGGGCTTACGGTCTAGCTCGAGGGCGTAAGACCGTGCATCGTTCATGAGAATTCATGCAACGGTATGTCCCTTGGTGGGCTTACGGTCTAGCTCGAGGGCGTAAGACCGTGTATCGTTCATGAGAATTTAGGAAGATCTTTTATTTTAATGGGACAAACATAATATTATTGATCTTTCATCTTTTTTCCGCTCATGGAGCCGTACATCAACATTACAATGCATAAGGTAGAAACTAGGCGGATTTCTAATAACAGGGGGGGAATACAATCTTCAAGGGTAATACTTCTTCAGGTGGTCGCTGTGCCAAGCGTTTTTCAAGTCCTTCCCTTCTTTGGTGAGGAGTTTGTAAGTCCCTTCTTTGATTATGCGGGCGATCTGATAAGGCCCTTCCCAGTTGGGCGAGAGCTTGTTATATCCGGGTTGTCTCCCCGTGACTTCAACTTTTCTCAGGACCCAGTCTCCCACGGAAAAAGACCTCTTGTTCACTCTTTTGTCATGATGGATTTTGGCTTTTTGTTTGTAATTGACCATCTTTGCCCGTGCTTCCAACCGTTTTTCTTCAAGAAGGTCTAAGTCTTTTCTCCGGGCTTCCTCATTCCTTGTTTCATCAAAATGGGCGACCCTGTAGGTGGGTAGGGCTGCTTCTACGGGCGCGACCGCCTCTGATCCATATGTCAAGGAAAAGGGGGTTTCTCCTGTTGAATTCCTCGTTGTGGTTCGGACAACCCATAGGGCAGTACTGAGCTCTTCCATCCAGCGACCGCTCCTTCCCTTCAAATTTTTGTGCAAGGCGGTCATAAGCAACTTATTTGCGGCCTCGGCCTGTCCATTTCCCTGCGGTCTTGCGACAGATGATTGCCGATGTTCTACGTTGAGTCTCTTGCATTCCGCCGTAAACTTGCTTTGGAATTGGGGTCCATGATCGGAGACGATAGCCCGGGGCAAACCAAACCGGCAGAATATATGGTCGTGGATGAACTTGATAATACTTGCTTCCGACGTGCTAGTTAGCGCCTTGGCCTCTACCCATTTTGTGAAATAATCTACTGCGACCACTACCATTTGCGCTCCGCCGGGCGCTTTGGGATAAGGCCCAATCAAATCAATTCCCCACATGTCAAATGCCCAAGTTGGGGCTATCAGGCTCTGCTCCGTGGATGGCTGCCTTGGTATGTTGGCGAATCTCTGGCATTGATCGCATTTGCGGACATATTCCTCCGCATCTTTTTTCATTGTCGGCCAGTAATACCCGAGGAATCTGATCTTGTCGGATAATGTCCGTGCACCGGGATGCCCTCCACATACGCCCTCATGGACTTCGTACAATAAGTTGGTAATGGTCTCGGATTTCACACACCTCAGCAGGGGTTTGGTAAAAGACCTTCGGTAAAGCACGTTGTCAATGATCGTGTATCTGGCGGCTTGTCTTCTCAAAACCTTTGCCCGATCCGGATCGCTGGGAAGGATCTCCTTTTCTATGTATTCCGTAATCTCGTCTACCCAATCCTTCTCAGGCTCCCCTATCTGGTGGATCTCTACCCTGTCGATGGCCGGGCGTTCCGTAAATTCTATCCAACAATCCATACTGAGCTTCGCGATGTCTTCGTTTGTGATTCTTGAAAGTAAGTCCGCCTCGGAGTTTTCAGCCCGGTTAACCTGGGTCAGCTCGTGGTACTCAAATTCCCCCAACAGGTTTGCTGCAAGCTCCTTGTATTTGAGCAGCACCGGGTGATTTGTCTCATATTCCCCTTTGACCTGATTTACCACTAGCTGTGAGTCACTTTTTACGATCAAATTTGAGACCTTCATGTCCCGGGCTAATTCCAAGCCCGCTATCAATGCCTCGTACTCGGCTTGATTGTTGGAAACTGCGAACTTGAACCTTAAAGCTCGTTTAAACCTTTGACCTTCCTGGGCGATCAATAGGATTCCGGCGCCACTAACGGTTTTTCCGGAGGATCCGTCAACGCTTAACGACCAACAATTCTCCGGCCTTTCTTCATTATTCACAGCCTTCTTGCCCCGCCTTATCTTTGCCTTATCGGGCTGGTCTTTGTCCGCTTCGCTTTCCTTTACTTCAAACGTTGTTTCTGCCACAAAGTCCGCCAGTGCTTGTGCCTTGATGGTTTTTCGCGGGGAATAAGTTATTTGGAACTCAGTCAGTTCTATTGACCATGACAGCATTCTTCCCGAGGATTCGGGCTTATGGAGCACTTTTTTTAGCGGGGTGTCCGAATAGACCGTGATTGGGTGGGCGATGAAGTATGCCCGCAGCTTCCGAGCGGCCATGAGCAAGGCGAAAGCCAGCTTCTCGATGTTCAAGTAGCGCCCTTCTACGGCGGATAGTGCCTTGGAGACATAGTAGACGGGCTTCTGAAGATCGTCCTCTTCCCTTATCAAAACCGCAGCCACCGCGTGATCTGTTGCAGCCAAGAAAACGTAGAGTTCTTCACCCAAAATGGGACTGCTCCACAGCGGCGGTTTTCCCAGGTAAGCTTTTATCTGCTCAAAAGCATTCCGGCAGTCCTCGTTCCACTCAAACCCTTCCTTTTTTCGTCCTTTCAAAGTTTTAAAGAAAGGCAGGCATTTTTCTGCCGACTTGGCGATGAACCTCCCCAAGGCCGTGATGCGGCCATTCAGCTTTTGTACCTCTTTAACACATCTGGGGGGTTGCATGTTTATTAACGCCATGATCTTCTCCGGGTTTGCCTCTATCCCTCTCTGGTTCACCATGAAGCCCAAAAACTTCCCTGCCTTTACTCCAAAGGCGCATTTGGATGGGTTAAGCTTCATATTGTTTCTCCGGAGGCTGGTGAAAGTTTCTGTCACATCAAGGTCGTGAGAGGTCTCCTTGGTCTTGATAACCATATCGTCGATGTAAGCCTCTAGGTTCCGGCCTAATTGATCATCAAAGACGATTCCTACCATCCTTTGATATGTACCGCCCGCATTCTTCAGGCCAAACGGCATGTTGTTAAACGTGTAGGTTTTGCCCGCGGCATAGAAAGCGCATGACGGAATATCGGCCTCCTTCATTTTGATTTGATGATAGCCCGAGTAGGCATCTATAAAGCTTAATACTCTATGGCCGGCGATGAGTCTACCAATTGATCGATCCGGGGAAGAGGGTAACAATCCTTAGGGCAGGCCTTGTTCAAATCGGTGAAATCCACGCACATTCTCCACTTTCCATTTGCTTTGGTTACCATGACGACGTTGGCTAACCACTTAGGATATTTGATCGGGCTTATAATTCCTGCTTTCAGCAGCTTATCTACCTCGACTTTGATCGCCGCTTTCTTCTCCGGTGAAAAGTATCTTTCTTTCTGGAGGACTCGGGTAAATGTGGGGTCGATATTCAGTTCATGTTCGATCACCTCTCTGCTTATCCCCTCCATGTCCTCTACGGTCCAGGCGAATACGTCTAGGCTTCTTCGCAACAGCTCTATCAACACCTTTCTTTCTTCCGCGGGGATCTCTAGCCCGACTTTTATTGTCTGCTCAGGGAATGCCGGATTTATGACCACATCTTCCAAAGCATCATTAGGGCGAATATCTGCAACCTCTCGGTCATGCAGTGAATCAATTACGATGTTGATATGCTCGGTTTCCGCGGCCATACGGCGGGCTCTCCTGCTCCGCTTGAATTCTGCCCTCGTGGAGTGGAAAGACAACGTCCCGATCATGGCCGTTCCTACGACCTCTTTTTCACTTGCTTTGGCCCTTTTTGCCTCCCTCGGGCTTCCCAGTCTTTGCCTTGCTGCGCCCTCCTTTCTCTTTCTCTCTATGACTTTGAGGAAGAGCTCGGGCTTATTCTCGATACACGCGATCCATGCAGGGGTACTGAACTTGATTTTCTGGTGAGGGATTGAGGCAACGATTCCAAGGGCAGCCTGGGCGGTAACTCCCAAGATCGCGTTGTACTGGGATTTCAGATCGATCACCATGAACGTGACACGGGCTGTTTTCTCGAACGGCCTCTCTCCAATGGTTACTTCGAAGTCAATGGTCCCTTTGGCGTAGACCGTATGGTTCGTGAACCCTTCCAACAAGCCCGCATATGGGGTTAAGTGCGCCTCAGACATCCCCATTTCTTCTAAACAATGGAAGTAAAGTATGTCCCGTGAAGCCCCGGTATCAATGAGGACTCTTCCAATATCCGCTCTACCAATAGCCATCTTGATTGTTAACGGTTGTGTTGAGTGGAAAAGGGTAGATGCCAGTTCACTTCTTCTGAAACCGATCATTTCTTCTTGCTCGGGCGGATAGGTGGGTATCAGGAACACTTTTTCCAGTCGCCTGATCTGGGCGGAAAGCTGGGTATTGCTCGGGGCTTCCTCTCCTATGTATTGGATGTCATAACGTCCTTCCCCGTCTGCATTATTGTCTCTGACGTATTGAATATTTCCCCGCGGGGCTTCTTCTTTACTGCCGGACCCCGTGATCCATTTCTTTAATTCCCCGGCCTCCACCTTTTGTTGTATTATTTTCTTGAGCTGGAAACAGTCATCGGTAGAATGCCCGTGGCTTTCATGGTATCCACACCATTTCTTTTTGTTCACCTCGTAAGGCTTTCTCTCCAGTGGAGGTGGTGGAGGCAAAGCTTCTGCCCGTAATATCTCAGTTCTCGGTGCGATCAAAGGGGTGAAAGCACTGTCATCGCCTCTTTTAAAGTTGGGCATGCCTCTTGGTCTGCCTCTACCTCGGCCACCATTGTTTCCCGAGTAGCCTGAGTGATGACGAGGGTCATGAGCAGGCTCGATTCTTTCCCTAACGCTCCTGCGGGCATCGGCCATAAATGCGGGCTCCACTCCGGCCATAGCGATGGCTCGGTTGTACATTTCCTCAGTTCCCTCGGGCTTTCGGCAAGCAAACTCCTGCCTCAAAGTATGGGATGTTAATCCCTCTAGGAAGCATAGCTCGATGTCGTTCCTTGTTAGATCCACAATCTGCTCGGTCATTTTCCGGAACCGAGTGATGTATGCCTTTGTGTTTTCCCCGGGGTATTGCTTAACGCCGCACAGGTCCGATTTTGGTCTTGCGGCCTCCCCTGCGCCCGCGAACGAGTTTAAGAACGAAGTCCGCAATTGCTCGTAGCTGCAGATAGAGCGTGGTTTATGGGCCAATAACCACCCCAATGCCTTCCCTTTAAAGGTGGAGGCGAGGGCTTTGCACTTCACGGCCTCATCTGTTGAAAATAGGGCCATCTGCCCTTCAAATCGCCCAACATGGCTTTTTGAGTTAGATGAGCCGTCATACGCGTCTAGCGTGGGCACCTTTCCTCTTTGGATCGGGGAATCACTGATCCATGACGCGAAAGCGTCCATGGGTCCAACGCACTTTGTTACGTTTTGCTTGGACTCCCATAGCTCCGCGATCATTCTTTGGAACTTTTGATCTATTATGTCCCCCGTTTTAGCCCTTTTTGCGGTTTCTGTAATTACATCATCATTTTTAACAATTGCCTTTCCTTTAGATTGGCCTCTTGTCCTTCTGGGCTGTGATTCTCCCTCCTCACTCTCCCCTTCATCTTCTCCCCTTTCCTCGTCATCATCTACGAGGATTGTCCGCCTTTTTCCTCCTACAATCCTACTGGCCCTGCTTTTGGAGCTCGCCAGATCATGGGCTTTTGATTTTTCAGGGGGGCTTCTAGCATTGGCCTCGGCATTAAACAACTCCTCGAGGGCTAGATTCAACTGTAGCCCTTCCTCTACCAGGTTCTGCCTATCTGTGAGGATTTGGATTTTCTTTTGGATTTGATCAGGGGTGAGGGGAGTAACGGGAGTTTTTTGAGTTTTGAGAGCTTTGGAAGTTTCTATACGATCTCTCAGATCAGCCTCTCTCCTTGCCCTTTGAGAGGGGGTATAGGAGTTGCCACTAAGAGTCTTATTTCCCAACCTGGCAAAAACTGATCCCTGGGGCACTTGTCCCGAAGGGCTAGCATTTGGGTTTACTTCTTTCCCTGTCATCGCGAAGATTTCGTATGTCAAGAATCAACAGAAGAGACGGGGTACTCTTTTGAAAACGTGAAAAACGGAAGAACTAGATGAGGATTTGAAACGAATTAGATTGGGAAAGCAAACGAAGCAAGAAGATTGCACTGGGAAGATTTTCGATTCCCGGCAATGGAACCACTGATGATGCCCTAGATTTCTGGGGTCACGGAGATAGAACTCCAACTTTGCTGTCTCTTGATCCTGATCACAACACAAACAAGAACACCGTTAAGACCAAGGCCGGGTTGGAATCCGGCTTAGGCCCTCGGGTGTGAGAGTAAGATCTCTGAGGAAAACCTAAGTAGAAAGCTTGTGAAAGCCTTGTGTGTGTGAATAGGATAGAGCACGTACCTGGCCCATGGGGGCGGATAGAAGTATTTATATGAGTAGAAGAAGGAGGTAGGTTTAAGGTACTAACCGCCCTTGTACCGGACGGACACGCGGCAGGTCCTCATTGGTTCGGCCAGGGGAGTGGCTGGGAACGTGGCGTGTTGTCAGGGAAACATGGTTCCTCCACCAACCGTTATGGTGTGTCAGGCACGAACAGGTAACGTCTGTTGTACGTTTATGACAGCTGGCTGCTACGGGCTCCGGGCAGGTGGTTGAGTGATCAACACGGGACCCTAAGAATAGCGGGAGGCAGAGCTACCTCGGTTGCTGTTATCACGAAGCCCGGGTATCTCGGGCTTATAACCTGCGGGCTTATCCGGTTTGACGCGGTCGGACTCGCTTGTACTGGCTTTGAACCGGGTCCGGTCCGATGAACGATGCTCGGTCTTATCAACACTCTATTATGCCATTATGGTAGTTGCAACCACAAGATCCACAAACACTAAACCGTATAAAGTCCCTAAAATTCTAACTATTCTCCCCAATAAAAAACAAGGCCCCATTTTGAGGAATTGGATGTAATGCATTCCGAATTACATAGCAGCAGTTTAGCATCATTTATCTGAAATATATGTAATTATATCACATTGAAATGGAAAGGATGATTTTGACTTGATAATGGAGGAGGAAATAAGATATGATCATAATCTTCAATTATGATCTAACGGCTAAAATTTTGATTGCATTGTTATCTAAGTTAGGAAACCGTATATTTCTCCTTTATACCTTTCTTTTGGTTCTAACAATTGCGTGCGAAAAAGAAAGAGAGTAATATATGAAGAAAAATATTTTTTTGCGGTTTTTTAATTATACTCTTTCTGTTCCATTTTAAGAGTCAAAATTTTTCTAAAAGGACGTCCCATTTTAAGAGTCAAAATCCTAAAATGGAAAGTGAGTCTTACATGTCATACTCACAACAATTATCCACTAACTCTTCTCTATCCCATTTTCTCTCTCCTGCCCAACTATCAACACTCACAACACATCACATTTTCCTTAATTCTTGAACCAACCCATTTTTTGACTTTTAAAATGAGACGGAAGGAGTATTAATTTATAGGGTATTTCTATTGTGTGCCCATGGGCACATGATAACTTTATAAGATTCTATAGTAAATTGTGTATAGTGACTTTAATTTCTTAAGCTAATTAATGATAATTAGTGACAAGCCTCATTAATTTAAAAGAAAAACTTTTAGTATTCCTGTTCTTTTTTTTCTCTTGCTATTGTTGCTATAGGATACGATTTTTTTTTCCAATCGTGATTCTTTTATGGAAACTTGTTTTTGTATTATTTATTCCCTTTAAGAAGACATATATTTCCTCCTCCTAGCTAAATTTATAGTTTTATCAATTGGTTATTTCAACTAAAATTATATTTTTTTAAACCTGATTTTTAAAAATATTTTTATTTAAATGGACTCACTTGCATACTCACAACAACTATTTTTTTACTATTTACTACTCTCTCCGTCTCAGTTTAAAGTTCTTAGTTTGACTTTATACAGAGATAAAAAATAAGTATATATTGTGAGTATAAAAAGTAAAGTATGAGAGAAAGAGGATAGAGAGTTTTTGTTGTGAGAATGACATGTGGGTCTCATTGTCCATTTTAAATAATAAAGCAATTATAAGAATTTTAATCTGAAACAAACCAAAAAAGAAAGTAAGAACCAACTGAGACGGAGGGAGTATTTCATTTATACACAATTTACAATGGAATCTTAAGGAGATTAAAATGTGCCCATAGGCACACAATATTAAAACCCTAATTTATAATGTCATGAATGCTACAATTGAGCTTATAAATGGACTAACACAAAATTCCTTATCGGGATTTGAACTCATGACTTTCGCATGGAAAATCAACACTAGATACCGCTTGAGCTGTAGCTTTTTGGTATATACAAAGGAAAATATATATGCTAATTAAAGATAGAGAAAATACAATATCATGAATTGGAATAGTAAAATAAAATGGACAAGACCATGTATCAAACTAACTACTCATTGAAAAAAAAGGATAAAAACTTGTGTAAAAACACTATGACCCGTCTCATAGTAGTAACATTGTAAAAATAAAAAAGTAACAATTTTTATAAATGAATGTTATATTTTACTTAAATAATAACATTGTAAAACAGTTATGTTTACTTGAATAATAGTGTATCCATATGTTTTCAAATAATAAGTTACAATAGGTTCAATTTATCATGATACATGTAAACGTATTACTCCCCCCGTCCCAGAGTAAGTGTCCACCTTTTTTGCATGTTAGCACGAAGGAACTTTGAGCAATAACTTTAGATTGATTTAATTATCTTAATAAAAAATAAAAAATTGTTATTGATAATATATATAACTAAGAAACAAGTTTTATAGTTTCATTATGATAATTAAATCAACCTAAAATTATAGCTCAAAGATCCTTCGTGCTAACATGCAAAAAAGTGGACACTTACTCTGGGACGGAGGTAGTACATTATCTATAGAAATCTGTTCCAATTTCGTATACTAAAGTGTTATATTTACTTGTACAAATAATTACATTCATGTATGTAAGTTTTTATTTTTCAAATGTTACTTTCTTTATAAAAAAAAAATGCAAAAACACTATTACATTTCAGTATAACGATAATTACATTTAGTTATTGTTATTGTTACACGTATTTATAGTTAATATTACAGTTGAAAGATGAGTAAAATGAGCTATTTATTTTTTTGACAAACAAGTGTTACGTTTACTTATAAACAATGTTACTTATAAGTAACACAGTTGTTACATTTAGTTATACTAAGTATTAATTTTGGCAAACGAAAAAAACTACCCATAAAAAATACCTCCTCCGTCCCGGAGTAAGAGTCATACCTCCCATTTGCACGGAGATTAAGAAATGGTGGAAGTAAAGTGTAAAAGTCACTACAACAAAAATGGCTTTTTCCGGCACTTATTTACCGGCACTTTCATATGTGCCGCTAATTTTCGGCGCTTTTGGAAAAAGTGCCGCTAAATTCCCGGCACTTTTTCATAAGTGCCGCTAATTCCAGGCACTTTCTAACAAGTGTCGCTAAATTTCCGGCACTTTATAAAAAAAATGCCGGGAATTAGCGGCACTTTCGAAAAAGTGCCGGGAATTTAGCGGCACTTTCGAAAAAGTGCAGGGAATTTAGCAGCACTTTCGAAAAAGTGCCGGGAATTTAGCGGCACTTTCTAAAAAGTGCCGGGAATTAGCGGCACTTTTTATAAGTACCGCTAATTTCCGACACTTTTTTATAATGTGCCGCTAAAAACAATATGTTTGTTTTAAAAATTTTATTTATTTTTTAAATTTAATCATATTTTCGTATAACTTTGCTTTAATTTGTTACTTATATTAGATTTTTATGGACTACAATAATAGAAATGCCCTAATATAAGTTTTTGTTTTGTAACAAATAATTGTATATCAAAATTTATAACGAAAAATGATTTAGCCTAGCGGTAGAAGGTGTGCTTCGTATGCAAGAGGTCGTGGGTTCGAATCCGGGTAAATTCAAAAATATTTTTATTTAAATTAGCGGCACATTAAAAAGTGCCGGAAAATGCCGACACTTTTTAAAAGTGCCGGAAATTAGCAGCACTTTTTGAAAAGTGCCGGGAAATTCCGGCACTTCTGAAAAGTGCCGGGAAATTCCGGCATTTTTAAGTGCCGGTAAGTATTGCTGACACCACTTTTTCCGGCACTTTTTAAAGTGCCGGGAAAAGTCACTTTTGTTGTAGTGAGTAAAGTAGGAGAGTGAATGAATGTGAGGGAATAGTAAGTTGATTGGTGTTGTGAGTATAAAAGTATAGTAGGAGTGAGAATGAGTGAGATGAATAGTAAAGATTCTTTGTCATTTTAGGAAAGAGACTCTTACTCTAGGACGTACCAAAATAGAAAGTAGGACTTTTACTCTGAGACGGAGTGAGTATAATAACTAAAAGAAAATCAATATATTTTTTTCTTGATTTTTTGTTTTTGCCATAGGTCGCTGCAGCAGTGGCAGATTTTGAGTGGAGTATGTATTGGGATTTTATGCTTCGCGGAGAATGTTATACACGAATCATAGATCGACCCGTCTTTTCTATAAAACGGATCTAAGTGGTCTGAAAAAGTTAATTCAGAAGTGCTTACAAATTAATCAAGCTTCCAGCCAAGCCAGTCAGCAAGTTTAGTTAAACATGAAATGCTGGCTGGCACAATCGATGCCTTTTGGACTTTCAAAAAAGATAAATCGCCATCTTCATCAACTCTACCTTTTCCATGTTCGTATTTTCTTTGTTTCATGTCTATGATAATCCATAAATGTATCATTAGTTATTTTGAGCAGTGTTATTCAATCGAGTCAAATTTCTTAATGCATTTGTATACTTTCTTTTTTTAAATAAATATCCTACTTTTCATTTTAGCTTGTCTTAAATAAATATCGTATTACTAAAAATAGGATATGATTCTCTTCTTATACTACCTATGATAATAGACATAATCAATGCAATGTCATGGGAAATACTACTCCACATATATGAAAATACTAAGACAATCAATGAAACATATTAAAAGCTTAAAACGTTGACTTGTCAACTATAACATTTATTTTGAGACAAAAAGAATACATATATTTACAATGATTGACAAACAATATTTTACATAATCATTATTGATTATTATAGTGTGATTGAACAATGTAAAAAGATGTAATATACTCTCATCTGAAAAAAGATAGTTTTATTTTAATTTATTTTGGCAAATCAATTGAACTTAGACACTTATTTAATGAAAACTCATTTATTTATATGTACTTCAAAAGGTTATTTCTCTTTCCGTGATTTTTCTGTTTGACTATTCAATTTTTTTTTAAGAATATTAGAACTTATTTTATTAATCATATTGTGTTTATGCACATTTAAGCTCAAATTGTAAAAACAGAAAAAAAAAATTATTTAAGATATTAAAAAATTACATATGAGAAAATGATTTTGAGGCGGAGAGAGTTATTTTACCACTAAAAATATTATCAATAATATTTTTTTATAATTGCATACTCCCTCCGACTCACTATGTTTGGCCACATTTCTATTTTTGTTTGTCTCGTTTTGTTTGGCCACTTAAAAACCCAATGTAAATTTATACATTATTTTCCTATTCTACCCTTCGTTAACATTTTGCAAGTTAATTAATATTAGTTAGTATAAAAACAAGGCACAGATTCTCATGTGCATATTACTCCCTCCGTTTCAAAATACATGACGTATTAGGAGGTAAATTTTGTTCCAAAATATTTGACTTTTTACTAGTTTCAAGACATTTTTGCTCTTGTATGTCAATTATACCCTCATACATTAATTGCAATCTATTTCTTGTTTAAGCATTTAATTGCATAGGTAATTAGATTCTTTTAGGGGTAGACAAGTCTTTTTTATATGTATTAATTGTATTTCTTAATATGTGTGAAGAAGTTTAAAACGACATATATTTTGAAACGTATGGAGTATTAAAGAAGGGTATACTAGGAATTATAGAAATTGAACAAGTCATTAATTAAGGTTTCTTAAACTACAAAATTTTGTCTTGTGGTCTAACACAGTGAGACGGATGGATGGAGTAATAAAGATAGTAATTTTTATTTTTAGTTATAATTAAAATTTAGTGAAATTTAGAGTAATTCATTAATGAGAGAAATACATTGAACATGAGTGAAGCCACTGTATGTATGTGGTGTCGTTCACAAACGGTACCACCACCGGGTGAAAATATGAAAAGACAGGTAGTTGGGTGCTTGAAAAATCAGACAACATGATTACGGGAAAGAGGGCCCACCACCAGCTTTAATAATCATCCTCCTCCGTCCATAACTATCTTTATAGTTTTGGCGTATCCATCCACATTTGTTTCTCCAGTCTCTTTCTTTCTTATCCCCCTTCACGTTCTCTCCTCCTCTCTTCACTTCTTCTTTAACAGAGAGAGAGAGAGAGAGAGAGAGAGAGAGAGAGAGAGGCATAAATGGCGTTTGCAGGGACAACCCAGAAATGTATGGCGTGTGAGAAGACTGTTTATCTGGTTGACAAGTTGACCGCCGACAATCGCATCTACCACAAAGCTTGCTTCCGCTGCCACCACTGCAAAGGCACCCTCAAGGTCTCCACCTCTCTCTCTCTCTCTCTCCCTTCATTTCTTCTTCTTCTTCTAATTGCAATCAATCACTCGCTCCGTCCCAAAAATGAATGTTCAAAAAAACAAAAAAAAAAAAAACAAATTTACACTCGACAAGAGCAAATTTTTTTTAAAATAAAAAAAATATAAAAAAAAATCTAGACATTTAGTACCAAGTGTTAATTTCCCATTCATTTTCGGATCCATTAATTCAAATTAATTGCTGACTTTAATTTCTGTACCCATTTAATCAATACACCCTGAAATTAGATTAGATCTGGTTGTTTTTGGATCCAGATCCTCCTATCCATCCATTTAGCTTGATTGGGCAGTTTTCATTCACCCCTCAGAGTATGATGCATGGTTAGGTAAACTGGAACCATGTGTTCTTTTAGATCTCACTAATTACTACCTCTGTCCCTAAATGAGTGTCCAAATTTCATTTTAAGGGATACTGAAAATCTCAACATTTTTGTACAATTTGGTAGCAAAGATTCATATATAATCTTGTAATCTCCTTTCAAAACATTTAGTTTTGCACGTATAAAGAAACCGGTGAAAAAAATTTCGAAAAAAACATTTAAGGACAAAGTTATGTTAAAAAAAGACACTCATTTTGGGACAAAGATTTCTTGAAAATGGACACTCATTTAGGGACAGAGGGAGTACAAGTTAATACAACCCAACCCAACCCAACATTCTTTTGAATTGGATAATCTTGGTGGGTATTTGATCTCATATTATTAGCTGGATATATGCCTAAGTAAAGTATCTCAATCATGAATTTGATATTGCAGCTAGGCAACTATAACTCTTTTGAAGGAGTTCTCTACTGCAGGCCTCATTTCGATCAACTCTTCAAACAGACCGGTAGTCTCGACAAAAGCTTCCAAGGTACTCCACTGTATATTAATTCAATTGCAAACCCCCCCCCCCCCAGATTATATGCATGTCTTTTAATGGATTTTAAACAAGTACAATCTTCACAAACTTTGACTTTTCTAATGACACTATTATAATCGGAAGGAGGATCCCGGGGGGCCAATATCATTCCTGGACCTCATGGCTACCTCCGTCTTTAAATTTGCTCTTCTTGATGAGCAAATTTGAAGATTTTATGGTCATTCATTTTGGGATATACTAATTAGTCCCAGAAACCTCTAATTCTTGTTTATTTTCGATTTTTCCTATCAAAAACAGATACACCCAAGATTGTGAAACCACAGAAACCTGGTGACACCGAGGTAACTATACATCCCAGCTACTTGTAATTTACTTCTCTACCCGTATGTTAACTCGCATTAAATCTTTCCTCAGAGACCCGTGGCTAATGTTTCAAGTAAGTTTGTGGGAACAAAAGACAAGTGCTTGGGTTGCACCAAAACAGTCTATCCAACTGAGAAGGTAACAACAATTCGGGATCACACCATTACACCAATCAGTGTGTGCGTATGGGCATACATATATATATAATTGTGAAGAAAAGAAATTAAATACAGTAATTACCTTATTGTAGGTTTCGGTGAATGGAACTGCATATCATAAGAGCTGCTTCAAATGCACGCATGGAGGATGTACTATCAGCCCATCAAACTATATTGCACATGAAGGCCGCCTTTACTGCAGACACCACCACACCCAACTCATTAAGGAGAAAGGAAACTTGAGCCAGCTTGAGGGCGACCACGCTTCAAGAGCTACTGAGGTTGCACCCTAAATCTCTGATGAGGGTACTTTTGGGATTCTTAAGTTTGCAGTTCCCTTTACAATCTCCGTGGAGCTAAAGAATGAGTTTGTGCACGCTGGCCAGATAAAAGTCTAGGTATCCCTAATTGATGCGTGTGTATCCTTTTTTTTTTTTTTTTTGGTTGTGCAATTTGAGGATTTGGAGGCTTGTTGCACTTTGTATTCGTTTATATGCAAGTTTTTGCTATACTATTAAAAGTAAAATAAGATACTCCTATTTGATTATCATATATCATAGTACTGAACCAAACCAATAAATTGAAATGTAAGTTGAGCGCGAAGCTATCATTAATATAAGAATATGTTCATTTGGATAATAAATATATTACACACTGCCTCTTAAACGGTAAGTAGGCTTAAATCTACATCTAAGAGTATTTTGTACAAATGATGAATTGCAATCCTAAGCAAGGATATTAGCTATTTGTGAGTATCTAAAACGGAACCATTCAGAACAATAGGCTTCAGGTCTAAAATGTAATCGTTCTAGAGTGGGACTCGGTAAATGCAAGGTTTGATGTCCAAAAAACAGGAGGAAAACTGGGAAAAGATTTAGCCGAGTCCCCAACCTTTTGGCAGGCAATGCATGTCATCATATTCCACAAGAAAGAAATTCAAGTTCATGTCCTCGCAAATTCCCTGTGCTCAGAAATAAGAGACCTCACCAAATGAGATGCAACAATACAATTGCAGTCAACCAAGTTCATTTTTGGCTTTAAAAATCTTTAAAATGAACATTCATTTAGGGACGACATTTAGGGACGAAGGGAGTAATATAAAGATGAAAAAACAGCATATCTTTAAAGGTTAACTTAACAAATAGATGTTCTAAAGCTTATCGGATAGGTCAACATAATGCATAAGCCATAACTAAAACACAAAAGAAGATAGGAGATTCAGTAAGCTGTTCAAGGATCAATCTTCACCGCTGAGACAGATCTTCATAAGACAAATAACAGGATGCAGATAACAAGTACTCTAATGCAAGTCTTTTGAGCAACAACAAAAGCAGTAAACATACCTTCCAGAGGCCCTGCAAATCCCGGGAAGGTGTTGGAGAGCAATGAACAATTTTCACATAATGCTCAGACTCCCACTTCCTCCTCCCCTGCCTCTCCCTCCCTCTCTCGTCTTCTGCCTCCTCCATGACCTATCTCCACCCGGCTGGTTCTATTCGCAAAATATTGATATATCTCAGAGGTTAACTTATCGGGCGGGGATCCAATCTCCGCCCCAATCATATCTTCAGTTAAATCACTCGAACTTGAAGTCCTCGAAAGCCCTATCTTACTTCCATTAGGCGAATTCGAGTACCCAAAACTCAAGTTTTCTTCGAGCATCACATGAAATTTTCCCAGATGACTTACATGGACAGCAATCAACTCATGTTCCAATAACCCTAACTCAGCATTATCAACCAAATTCTCATTCAATTCAAGCTTACAATCCTGGTCGAGAAAACTAACTCTTTCTCCCTTGGGAGAAAGAGTTAGAGGGAGAAACCCTAGAACCGGTAATGAACGAGGGGCCCACTCGAAAAAGACTAGCGAGGGTATTGGATTGAGGAGGTGTTCTTACTGCCTTCGCCGCAGCGGCGGCAAAAGCCGATGAGATTCTCGTATTCGGCTAGGGTTTTGTGAAGGTGCTTGAAGGTAATTTGCCGGAGCCCCATTTTGTATATCTAAAGGTAACAACCGTGTTATTTATAAGTAACATTATTTACTAATAAATGTAAGACTCGTTTTACAAAAAAAAATGTTCATTTTACTCATCTTTCAACTGTAATACTAACTATAAATACGTTTACACTAACAATAACTAAATGTAATTATATTTATACTGAAATGTAATAGTGTTTTTGCATAATAATTTTTTTTAAGTATTTTGATTTTATTATTTGAAAGAAAGTAACATTTGAAAAATAACAACTTATATACATGAATGTAATTATTTTTACGAGTAAATGTAACACTTTAGTATACAAAATTGTAACAACAAGTTTCTATAGATTATGTAATACTTTTACATGTATCATGATAAATTGAACCAATTGTAACTTATTATTTGAAAACATTTGGATATGCTATTATACAAGTAAACGTAAATGTTTTACAATGTTATTATACAAGTAAACGTAACTGTTTTACAATGTTATTATACAAGTAAAATGTTGTTACTTTCTTATTTTTACAATGTTACTAACACAAGTGTTTTTAGTTTGGGAAAATATGGAAATATACCCTTGTACTTAGGTAATTGATGCAGATATGCCCTCATACAAGTTAATTGCTATATTAACCCATATACTCAAGAAAAATGTGTGGGGCTTTAGACACCATCATATTTCAATCCAAATTTTATCGGGATAGCTGACGAGGCGTCTGAGTTGGAATTATAACTGCCTGCGTGAAAAAAAAATACCAAATAAAATTTTCTAAGTATGAACGTATCAAAACTACGTCGTTTTGGTACTTACTAGTGTTACTCCCGTGCGATGCACAGCTGTCACTTATACTCAATTTGAATAGATTTAGATGAGTTGAAAAAGAATGACATATTATAATTGTGAAAAAATTCTTTGAAGACAATATTGTCAGTAATAACAACAGTTTAGCCAAGAAATGTATCGTTACATATCAATATCTTAATGTTAGCTGCATCTCTAACGTGAGGGGCAACATATAGTTGACCGTAACAAAACATCATTTTCTTCGATAAAAGGTCAACACTAATGCCGCATATATTCGTTAGTTGCAATAACTGTTGGGTTTTGATGCATCATGCGCAGCGGAAAAATAACATGAATTAAACACTCATGAGTCCGGATCCGTCCATGTTGATTAAATTAAATACAAGATGAAAGAATACTAACATTTGAAGATCGAATCCATTAACAGGAACTTTAAGGTGCTAAAGCAAACACCCTCTATCGGTATCAACACGTCGAGCGGACTCAAGAACACCTTCTTGATGCGACTGCTAGATCTAAAGGCTTGATGAAGAAAAGCTTTCTTTGTAGGAATTATCTTGCTTCTTCGATTATTGGATTTGATGATCATAGATCTCAAATTAATAATTCTACCTATCTATATTTTAATGTTTCACAAACAATTGATATAGGTTTTCAAAACCTATGTTATACATGGAGTTAGGGGTTGTAAAACTCGGCACTCTTTTTTATATGAGAAGTTTGACCTAATTCCTTTTGGCCCCGGGATTCCTTTTCCAAGATGAAAACTGCAGAATCTGGCCAGGTACGGGGAGGCAGCTGTACGGCTCCTTAGGAGCCGTACTCCTCCTGTCCATCCGTACGGTGCCAGCACAGAATCTCAGATTTTTCTAGCCTTTTTTATCCGTTCTATTGTATGTGACCCAATAGGACTATACTAAGTTGGCAACGAGTTCGAACAAGTCAGAACCCGTAAGTCATAAGCGGACTCTTGCAAGCCATTATGACTACCCAATTAGTATAACTATGAAAGTCCAAAGTTACCTTATAGAATATATCACAATCCCTTTGTCATGCGATATCATATTGGACATAAGTCATTGGTCCACGTCAACTTATGTTGTCCAATGATTTCTCGATCTTGAGTAAATTGATATGAGCAAATGACATTGATCACATCAATTCATTTAGGTATGGCCATCCACTATCATCAATCTCACTCATCGAGTGGCCAAAGCAGATATCTCTCCGAAGAGGGACAAATCCATCTTGACTTATCATTCTTCCCTATAAGAATCTGATTATGCTAATCGTAGCATTTATAACTTCCCGGTTAAGGGTAGCGTTTGAGTACGCCAAACATAATGTTCATCATGTGGAAGATCATGATAATCTCATGTCTAAGGATTCAAATGGTATGACTATTATGAGATTTAATTATGACATTTGACCATGACATAAATCTCATAACGGGTCTATCTAGTACCTTTTTCTCCAACAAGTACAAGTTTAATCCGTATCCTATGCACCATGATCATCATATGATTATCCATTAAACTCATGCTAGCTTTTCATAAGTGCTAGGGACAATGATTATTATAATAAACATGCAAAAGATAAAATAATCGTTTTTTTTTTATCTCTATAACAATGACGCTATGATATAACGATAAGTCTTTTCTCAAGGGCCTAGGGAATAATATCCAACAATAACAACATTTAAAGCTAAAAATTGTCATTTTCGCAAAATACGAAACATCTCGGCGACATCTTAAACATTCAGAATATACCCTCAAACAGTAAAAATAAACTACAAATGATTTTTTTTAAATATAATTTTTGTTTAGAAAATTAACATAATTAAAAACCCTATTATCTAATCTATGAACGTGTGGTAATATTGGAATAAATAATCAATATCATAAAATACTGCCTCCAAAAATCCTATAAGAAAGTATTTAAACGTTCGGCGACCGTATAACTGAATAAACCCTAATTATGCAATAAAAAGTTTAGCGTCTGTTTGAGGCCTTAAACAACAATTTTTTGTGCCTTTTGAACCCTGAATCAAGAGCTACGCCCTATGTCTTTTGATCGTCTCGCTCTGACGTTCGGTTTGATATGCGTTGCGTTCCGTGGTTGATCCAGAGTCAAAAGTTACGACCGTTTCCGCGCACACGCTCAAATGACTCAAAAACTTCAAAGCCTTCCGTCCGCATCAATTAGTAATTTTTACTATATATTGACCATAATTCATTTTTTTCACTAAATAAAAAAATTTAAAAGTATTATATAAGAATCAATCTACATGTAGAGTTGATTACTTGTGTCAAATTAAAGATAATGACATATTTGACCTTATTTAACCAACTTTCCTATTTTGGAGGTGCATGTGGGTCTCATTCTAAGGCTCCATTTGTTTGGAGGAAAACATTTTTGGGAAAACATTTTCCGCATTTTCCGATGTTTGTTAAGCACCGGAAAATGGGGAAAACGTTTTCGAAAAATGGGTTTTCCCCATTTTTAAGTAAAACGATTTCCTTACTTCCACATAAGGAAAACATTTTTCGGGAAAAGTTAATGAAAATAAATTTTTTTCTCATGCTAAATTATTTTTTTCTCATATAAAAATATTTTCCGAAAAACATTTTCGTTATATTTACCAAACAACTAAAAATACGTTTATGTCATTTTTCGGGAAATCATTTTCTGAAAAATGTTTTCTCCAATCAAACGGAGCCTAAAAATGGTAGAACCTTTTTGTTTTTATATTATTATACGTAGATTATTACAGAATTTTCTGGAAAATAACAGCACTCCTTCGCTTGACACATGCACAGGTTTTAAAAGCTGGGCTGCCTCTCCCTCCGTGACAAAAGTACAGTACTACTATTACCAACAACCAACGCTCTTCCAGAATTTTCCGATCATAACAACCAGAAACAGAAACAATTACCCCAGCGATGGCGAACGCTATGCGCCGCGGTTTGATTGTTGCTCGTTCTCATGGAATCGCTGCTCTTTCTTCATCGAGATCATTCGCGTCGGACGCACTGGTCGAAGTCAAGCCTGGTGAGGTCGGAATCATTTCCGGTATCCCTGACGATCAGCTTCGCCGACGGGTTCGTACTTTAACAAACCTTTTTAGTTGATCATATTTATTGTTTTTTACCAGTTATTCAAATTTTTGTATTTACATTTACTTCTGGATATAGCTAGTAGCTTTCAGGACGTTAATTGAAATGATAGATTGTGTCTAGGGTTTGTCATTAATCATTATCCTGATTTACTGAGATTTTGATTTTGATTAATAAAAATTGTGGGGGCATTTCTACTTTTTTTAGTTTAATCTCATACTGTATTTGGTTGTAGCTCGAAATCTGATTGCTGATTGCTGTTTGCTGTTTGTGATGACGCCCTGAATTTTGGGGTCAAGGAGAATGATCTCCGGTTTGCTGTCTACTGGTCCTGAATCACAACACAAACATGAACACCGTTAAGACAAGAGCCGGGTTTGAATCCGGCTTAGGCCCTCGGGTGTGAGAATAAGATCTCTGAGGAAAACTTAAGGAAAGGACCTGTGAAATCCTTGCGTGTGTGATTAGGGTTGGAGTACGTACCTTGCCTTTGGGGGCGCTAAGGAGTATTTATAGGTAAAGAGAGAGAATAAAGAGATAAGATCTGAGTATCAACCGTCTTTGCCTTGCTTATGCCACGTGTCGCAATCTGATTGGTTTCGTCAGGAAAGGACATTTAAAAGTGAGGTGTCGTTGGTAAGATATGACACCATGACTCCCAGTTACGGTCTGACAGGTACGGAGCATTAACGTCCATTTGGACGTATGCGCAAGCTGGATTGTACGGGTTGCGGGGAGATTGCTTGGTCGATAAGAATCTGGCCACAGGATAGCGGGATGCAGATCTCCCCGATGCGGGCTTATTTGCCGGGCTGGTTATTATTCGGAGCTGCTCCGTAGATTCAGCCGATTCGGTCTGTTCCCTTGTGCTCGGTCTATATTAGCCCAATCTATCCGGTCCGCCCGAGCCTAGACCCGGTCCATTTTGCTCGGGCTCATCAGTTTGCTGTTTGATGGAAGAGTCAAATTGCTTTGATAAACCAATTAGGGATTATTTTGTCATGTCAACCTAGATGAAGACCTTATCTCGTGCAGAATATATGAAATGAAATTTCTTTTCTTGTAAATATGTGTGGTGAATGGGTTAGAAAGTTGCTTTTGGTTTCCACGATGTTGGTTAATAAGGGTGTTTTGGTTGTAGTCTGTTTCCTTTTTGTTCATGCCTCATGATACTTTTTCATGCATTCCAGGTTTTGATTTACTCACCTGCTCGTACTCCAACACAGCAAGGCTCTGGAAAAGTTGGGAAATGGAAGATCAACTTTTTATCCACACAAAAGTATGTTATGCTGTTTTCTCACTAACTTCTTATGAACATAACTATGAAGTGGGGAATAAATGATTCCTTCTTTGCAAATGCATTTCGGTGATAGAGTAAGTGTAATCGTATTGAAACACATTGCACTAACAGACATTGTTATATACTCTTGCATTCAATCTAACTTGTTCAGCTATTTTGGTCATGCAGTATTTTTTGTATTTTACATATATTTGTTGGAGTACACATTGGGGGTGCTAGAGGTATTGTCATTATCTAGGAACTGGGAAAGCCACCCATGCATATTGCTTTCATTGGGAAGGAGAGACTGGATATGCAGCTGCAAGTTTGTGTTATCAATGTGCTAGAATGTAGTTTGAGGAAATCTTTTCAAATTCGAGGGAGTTCTGAGGGAGTGGACAAGAAGATGTAAGAGTTAAATGTCAGATTTTTAGAGAGGTTGTAGTGGGATGTAAGGCTATAGAAGAACTTTTTTATTCTTGTTTGAATTTGGTCAACTACAGGCTATTCGAGATTTTCTTCTATGTTTGACTTTATTAATCAAGTCTTGCCTTACGGAACAGCAAGTTCAGCTGATTAGGGGTTTCATATATAACCATTATTATATTAGATAACAGATATGTCAAAATTTATGAGTTTAAAATGTTTAATTATGAATGAAGTGTTTAAATAGCCAATTAAACAAGCTTTCACTTAACTAGAAACTGTTTGGCATGATGAGCATTCAGCAGTGACTTTTTGAGATTCGTGCATTGGGTTCTGCAAGTGTGAGAAAGAGAGAGAAACAGAAAGAGAAAGAGAAAGAGAAAGAGAGCGATTCACAATCTGCGGCCACAGTTCTCCCTTTTGTGACTTCAGGAACTTATTCTTCCTATTTTATTGTATGCAATTGGTGCTTTTAATGGTGTTTGAGATGCTATAGTGGTTGGCGATGGATAAGGAGATGCCTCCTCTAGTTGGTGGATCAGTGATTAACTTTGTGATTAGTGGTTATGCTAAGTCAAACAAAAGGGTAAAGGAGAGAGAACAAAAGTCGAATGTGTATGTAGTTAATTATGTGGAGATTAGAGAGTGGAGTAAGAAAGAATGTGGAAGTGAATGATGGTGCAGGGAGAAATGTGATAGGAAAAGGCGAGAAAATCGTTTTTTCCCCAGCTACATGGGTGGTTGAATTGATGGAGTCGGGGGAATTCTATCGGGGGCCAAACAGAAGAGAAAAGACTAGGTCATCTCTCAACTGGATGGTGGTTGTGACTCTATACGCACATTGAGTGGAGGATTCAAGAATGGGAGGAATAGGAATTAAACTATTATTTGGTTATATTATTTTTTTTGCCTTTTACCTTTTGGTGTAAACTAGACCTTCAAAAAAAAAAAGAACTATTATCAGGAAGGTTAATCGAGTGATTATACTTTAGTCATATCGTTGGTACCTTGATACTTCCATCTTTTAGTACTAATCATAGCTGAATTAGGTTTATAAGTAATTCTGTCCTTAAATAGAAGTCAGTAATATTTGGGTCTAAGGTTTTATCTTGTTGGTACCTCCATTGACATAATGAACATACTTCATCATGAAGTATATCTCGCGCTAGTAGTAAGGGTCCATTCGGATCAATGGTTTTGAGCTTGTTTTGTTGTTTATTTGTATTGTTGTGTAATCATTTTCTCTATTTGGTTCCACCGTATTTCTCTCTATCTGTTGCTTATCATTCTACTTCATTCATTACAGAGTTAAAACCAAAACCGCAATACACAATGTTGGGTATGCTTATTATAAACCACTCCTATTACTTAATTTGATTGATCACATGACCTAATTTTATCTTTTATGGACTTTAGGATATATTGTAAGAAGTTTTATACTTCATTTAGTTAAGTCCATTTTTAGATTGTTTAGGCTTGTGAAGATTGGCTCCTCAAATTTTGAAGAAAATTATCTAAGGCAACCTACCTCACAAGTGACCACACTTTGAGCAGTCACAAGTGACCACACCTCAATCAGTCTCAAGTGACCACACTTCAACCAGTCACAAGTGACCGCACCAGACTCACTCTCAAGTGACCGCACCAAAGTCACTCTCAAGTGACCACACCAAGGTCATTCAAGTTGACGCACTTGAAGTGACCGCAAGTCACTTAGTTGCCTTATGAAGACCGAAGACTGAAGACTCAACTCAAGTTTAGTTAAACTTAACCATGGTCACACTAGTGTCCAAAACCTTTGGTTAGTTTATAACGTTGCAAAATTCAAAATTCAAATTTGAACACACTGTCATCTAACGTTTTGATAGTACATTTGGACCACCACTACTCTGCAACAAAAAGACAACTCGGATTGAGCTCCAATCAGAATTCAATAGCTCATTGTCCTCCAAACTTGCTCCCCAAGATTTCAAACGGCTACCTCTCTATTCAAGGTTATAAATAGTCTTTGAGTTCTTCATTGAACATCGCTGAGATTCCAAGAGAGAAATTGCTGTTGAAATACTTGGTGATTGAAGATCATATTCAAAATTTCCTGAATCCTTCGAATCTTCAAGCACAACCTTCAAATCTTCAACAACTCCAGAAACCTTCATCTACAAATCTAAAGCCTTGTAACACATAAGATTCAATAGGCTCTAAATCATATAGATTTCAAAGAGTTTTTTTATTCTTAACACACACACTCACCCCGATTGATCAATCACATAGATTGCATCATTAGGGATACACTGGTCTAAGTTTAGGATTTGATCTTCATAGAAAATAGGTTGTTGATTCAAAGCTTCATCTCTGTAATCTGTACTCAAGGAAGAATCAATATAAACCTCCCTTCAAAATCCAAGACTGACCATCTTGGTAAAGGACGTAGATCTTTTAAAAGATCGAACCTTTCCAAATCTTTGTGTCATTTACTTACTGCTCTTTACATTTCTGCAAATTTATTTTAAGTATTGTTCATCTTGTTCTTATTGTTCATATTAATCTTGTTTGTCGTTTAGTGTTTTGATCTTTTCAGATTTATGAACATTTGTGAATTGTGTTTGTATGTTTACCATATTGCCTAAGCTGTGAATCTGACTAACTTATCATTTGCCAAAACTTCCAAGACACCATCTTTCAATCTCTCAACCTACCGCACTAAAACCACCTTTTACCTACCGCACTCCTAAGTTGCCGCACTCTAAGTTGCTGCAAATCTACCTACCGCAACTCTACCTACCGCACTGATTCATTCAAAAACAACTCTAACTTATTTCATCGAAAACTTCCGCTGTGCATATTACTCTTGAACTAGTGGTTTCTAAGTGACCGCAAAATTCATTGAGTAAGCATAAGGTTGAATTTTGAAAAATAGTTGAAATTTTAAATAGGCTATTCACCCCCCCAACCTCTTTTCATACCCTTGTTGTGTCTTTGGGACCAACACACAAAACGAACCACATTATATGCACCCTAATGTGGTTGTGTCCACCTTTCCAGGGTCCATTCAGAGAAATGGTTTTGAGCTTGTTAGTTGTTTTAGTGTGGTGTCATCTTTGCTTATTGCTCTACTTCATTGATTACAAAGTTAAAACCGAAACTGCAAAACACGAAAGGATCTAAATATCATATGCACCCTAATGTGATTTGTTTCATAGATGTGTACGTGATTATAGAACTTGTTTAGAAGCTATGATGTAAAAAATTTAGAAGTGATACAAAGGGGCTACTTGATCACCTACTTGTATTGCTACAGAAGGCTAAGTTCTCTCGTACTTCCTCTGTCCCGTACCAATGGGCACTTTTGGTCAAACCAACTTGAACTTTAACTAACCTTTTATGCTAAATTATTAACCTCCATAAAAATTTAAAAAAAGTTACTAAATTAGTACTAGAAACATTATCAATAACTATTTTTAAATTTTTATGGAGATAAATTATTTAGCATAAAATGTTAGAGTTCAAGTAGGTTTGACCAAAAGTGCCCATTGGTGTGGCACGGAGGGATTAAGTTGCTTGCGTTAGACTAACCCGTCTCTTGGCCCCCAGGCCTGTTTAGCGAATTCACTTTTACCATTATTGGCAGCATTACCAATATCTAATGTATTTTTAAACTTCTCTCATAAGTATTATTCATGCAATAATTTGTGGAAGTCGATACTCCCTGATTTGAGTTTGGTCATCTTTCCTCTCTTACCATTACTTAACTAAGTAATGTCTTTCAACATTCAGCTTTACCCGTTGTCTTTCAGATATTTACCGGTTACTACTAAAAAAGTGATATATGTATGAATGCATGAATTTTGATATGATAATCACTCAAGTACATAATTGTGAGTGCAATTTTCTCTAAGTTTGATGGTATTCAATGTGCACTTAAAGACGACTAAATAAGTGGTCTACAACAACGAGGTGGTAAGCATTTTAATCTTGGAAAGTTGCTTTTTAACTTGCTCATTCATATTTTGCCGAGTATCCTTGACGCATAAAGAAATTTATGCAGTAAATGATGAACATTAAAATGTATTAGAGGGTGAAGGACTACAGCGTCATAATGTCTTAGGCAAACCTTTTAGTAATTTACTACTCCTTCCTTCTCAGAGATAGAGTCTTACCTTAGTTTTGCACACTTATTAAATAGCAAAAAAAAAAAAAAAAAAGAAGAAAGAAGAAAGAAGGGTAATCATTGCAAGTGGGTTGAGGATATAATTGCCCAAAACACTATTCATAATGCAAGTGCGTAAAAAGTACTCCCTCCCTCCCAAAACACCATGCACTAATTTCCTTTTGGGGTGTCCCATTGGTATGTCCCCTTTCCAAAAATGTTCAAATTTTATTTTTTTTTTGTTCTCCCTACCCCACTTGTCATACTCACACACTTAATTTTGAGCCCCACTTGTAAATCTGAAAAGGAAAGTAAGACTCGGGGACGGAGGGAGTATGTGATGTTAGAGATATACCTAAAGAAGTCTAGTTATTTGTTTCCTAATTCTATTTGTATAGCTAGTTAGTTACTTGGTAGACAAGATACGAAACTTGGTAGACAAGATACGAAACTTGGTTGTCAAGATACGAAACTTGGTAGTCAAGATACTTGTGTATATATATCTTTGTTAGTATTGTAAATATTCAAGAGAGGTTCAATGCAAATAATTATTCCCTCAATATCGTCTATCATGGTATCGAGCTTAAGATCCAAATAATTTTTTTTTCAAACCCTAGCTAACCCGCCGCCCCCCTCTCCCCTGCGCAATTCTTACACCACCCCTATGGCCTCTTCCTCCTCGGATCTCGCCTTGTTACCCAACGCCGGAAATCCATCTCACCCCCTCATCTAGGGCTGTTATACGAACCGAGCTCGGCTCGAGCTCGGCTCGTGAAAGCTCGAGCTCGAGGTGTAGCTCGATTCGAGCTCGAACCGATTGTCAAGCTCGTTTTTGTTAACGAGCCGACTGTATTCGGCTCGTTTAGCTCGTTAAAAGCTCGAGTTCAGCTCAATAAGCTCATTAAAATTGATTTTTTGTTTTCGAACTCGGCTCGATAAGCTCGTTAAGACCATATTTTTCTTTAAAAAATGTATGAGCTCGAGCTCGGCTCGTTAAAACTCGAGTTCAATATCGACTCGAGTTGTTCGCGAGCAGCTCGCGAGCTCGATACGACTCGAGCTTGAACAAGCAAGTGGGCTCGAGCTCAAGCTCGACAAAAGCTCGAGCTCGACACCCCAAAGCTCGACTCGGCTCGGCTCGTTTACAGCCTTACCCTCATCCTTGTCTCCCTCTCTCATGTCCTCAAACTCACACCCACCAACTACATCGCTTGGAAATCCCAAATCGAATCAACCCTACTTGGCCTTGATCTTTATAATTATCTTGATGGAACCCTAACCAAACCTGAAGAGACCATCACCACGACCACACCTGCAATTGCCGCCACTTCAATCACTACTCGGAATCCTGCTTACACAACGTGGTTCCGACAGGACAAATTGCTGCTCTCCGCCCTCTCCGGCACTCTCTCACCGGCCCTAGTGCCTCTCATCTCCACCACCAATGCCGCCTGGCTTACCCTTACCAAAACATATCCCAATCCTTCAAAGGGTCATCTCAAGCAACTCAAGGACCGCCTACGTACTATCGCCAAGGGAACTCGGTCTATCACTGAGTTCATGCAAGACATCAAGAACTGTACCGACCAGCTTGCCTCTTTAGGCCGTCCCCTAGACCCTGATGACATTGTTGATCACATTCTCGACCAAATCAATGATCCTGATTATGATAATGTCGTATCTGCCGTTCAGAACAGAGAAACCCCAATCACTTTTGACGAACTGCACGAGAAGCTGATCAACCGGGAGCTCGCCATCAAACTTAAAGCCCGACACACCCCTACCCCTTTCCCAATGCCACGGTCCCATCTCCACCACAGAATTCTCAATCTCGGAACAACAACAACTCTCGCTCCCACAACCGCCAGCCGCAACAACCTTCTCTTTATGCCGCCACATCCAGCAACTCGACCCCTCTAACAAATTGGCTCTTAGATAGTGGTGCCACTCATCATGCCACTAATGACCTCAACAACCTTTCTCTTCATTGCCCATATGATGGAACGGATGAGGTGTTTATTGGCGATGGTTCTGGCCTACAAATCTCTAACATTGGTTCCACCTCTCTCCTTACTCCTAGTTTTTCTTTTCGTCTTAATCATTGTTTTGCATGTTCCCCAATTATCCCGTAATATTATTTCCATCTCCAAATTATGTCATGATAATAATGCCTCTATCACCTTCTTATCTGATTCATTTGCTGTGAAGGACAATCAAACTGGGGCAATCCTCCTCCAAGGTCGGCCTAAATCCGGCGTCTATGAATGGCATCCTACCCGTTCCGCTGTTCACTCTGCTTCAGTCTCTTCCACACCCAGTTGGCATCATCGTTTGGGTCATCCGTCCTACTCTATTTTGCGTCATATTAGTAATAGTTGTCAGTTAGGTATCCCTACGTCTAGTAGTTTTCATTGCAATTCTTGCGATTGCAACAAGATTCATAAATTACCTTTCTTCAATAATACTATTCGTTCTTTTGGACCTCTTGATGTGTTATATAGTGATGTTTGGACATCTCCACTTTTGTCTCATGATGGTTTTAAGTACTACATTATTTTTGTTGATCATCACTCCAAATACATTTGGTTTTATCCTCTTAAACGTAAAAATGATGCTACCTCTATCTTCACTCACTTTAAATCCTTGGTTGAGAGACACTTCGGTCGCCCCATCAAACCATCTACAGTGACAATGGTGGTGAATATCTTGGTCTCCGTCCTCTCTTAGCATCCCATGGTATCCAACATCTCATCTCCCCTCCACACACACCTGAACATAATGGATATTCTGAACGTCGTCATCGCCATATTGTTGAAACCGGACTGTCCCTTCTCTCTTACGCCTCCATGGCCAGTGTCTATTGGACTCATGCGTTTGCCACTGCCTGTCATCTCATCAATCGCATGCCTACACCCACACTCAATCTTCACTCTCCATACTCCATTCTCCATAATCAACAACCCAATTATCTCAAACTTCGTAGTTTTGGGTGTCTTTGCTATCCGTGGCTCCGTCCGTACGCATCTCACAAACTCGACTCTCGGTCCACTCCATGTGTGTTTGTTGGGTACTCCGCCACTCAGAGTGCCTATTATTGTCTCGACCCCAAAACCAATCACATCTATACTTCTCGCCATGTAAAGTTTGTTGAAACGGAGTTCCCTTTTGCCCCTCAAGCCCCCACCGACCACTCCACTGTTGATCAATGGTGCACCATCTCACTACCATTACTTCCCCCTTCTACTTGGCCTCATCCTACTACTGCCTCACCGACATCTCAACACTCGCCTCCACCCTCACCCCACAATCCCACCTCTCCGATTTCCCAAGGACCGATCGGTCAACCATCTAACCAGGTCGGTCCTCCCCTGCAACCTCACACAGAACCGATCGCTTCCTTGTCTGGACCGACCGGTCCCTCTGCCCAACCAACCGGTCCTTCTGTCCCTTCTACCACCACCTCATCCGAGGCTCCTACTTTGCCCCCTCAGTCCCGAGGACCAGTTACCAGATCTCAGAATAATATACGGAAGCCTATCCGCAAACTCAATCTTCATGCAACTTCCCCTCTTGAGTCATCTGAACCGACCAACATCACCCAAGCATTGAAGAATCCCCTTTGGCGTCAAGCTATGTAGTCTGAATTTGATGCACTTCTTCGGAACAACACTTGGGAGCTTGTCCCTCCTTCCTCTTCTCAAAACTTAGTTGGGTGTAAATGGATTTTTCGTACTAAGTAGTAAGTACAACCCTGATGGCTATATTGATCGCTACAAAGCTCGGTTAGTTGCCAAAGGTTTTCATCAGCGACCGGGCATAGATTACTCTGAGACTTTCAGTCCTGTGGTTAAACCTGCTACAGTTCGCACCATTCTTACCATCGCTACAGTTCGTGGTTGGTCTCTTCGACAGGTTGACATTAATAATGCGTTTCTACTGGGTTCTCTCACTGAGGATGTGTACATGGCACAACCTCTTGGTTTTGCTGATCCTTCTCACCCATCTCATGTGTGCAAATTGAAGAAAGCTATATATGGTTTGAAACAGGCCCCACGGGCATGGTATACTGAGCTTCGTACATATTTGCTACATTTTGGGTTCAAGAACTGTGTCACTGACTCCTCCTTATTTACTCTACATCATTCTCGTGGTATCTTATATCTATTTGTCTATGTGGATGATATTATTGTCACAGGTTCTCACAGTGATCTGCTCGAGTTATTTATCTCTCAGCTTTCTGCTCGGTTTTCTCTCAAGGATCTTGGGACACTTTCGTATTTTCTGGGTGTTGAGGTTCTTCCTCATTCTCATGGTATTCTTCTTGGCCAGCAGAAATATGTTCAGGACTTGTTACACAAGGCTCAGATGGATGAATCGAAACCCATGCCTACTCCGATGGCACCTCAGCCTCCTCTTTCTGCCACACGTGGCACACCCTTGGCCGACCCGACTGCTTATCGTACTATTGTTGGTGGCTTACAGTATTTATCATTAACACGGTTGGACGTTTCTTTTGCTGTGAATCGTTTGTCTCAGTTTATGCACAAGCCTACCGAGGATCATTAGCTTGCCTTGAAGCGTGTTCTTCGCTATTTGGCTGGTACTATCACTCACAGCTTACTTATTCGTCGTGATTCTCCTCTTACGCTTCATGCTTTTACTGATGCTGATTGGGCTGGGGATATGGACACTTACACTTCCACCACTGATTACATTGTTTAATTGGGTAAAAATGTTGTTTCCTGGAGTTCTCGTAAACAACGTACCCTTGCTCGGTCTTCCACAGAGGCCGAATATCGTGCCGTTGCTTCCACTACAGCCGAGGTACTATGGCTTCAGAACCTACTTCGAGAACTAGCCATGCCAACTACCGACACTCATGTCATTTATTGTGATAATTTGGGTGCTACGTACATTGCTGCTAATCCAAGGTTTCATTCTCGCATGAAACATCTTGCCCTAGACTATCATTTTGTTCGTGACTTAGTCCAGAAAAATGCACTTCGTGTTTCGTTTCTTTCCAGTCATGATCAGCTTGCTGACATACTCACTAAACCACTTCTCCGTGCTCGGTTTCAAGAACTGATGGTCAAGATTGGTCTCTCTCAACGGTCGTCCATCTTGCGGGGGCATGTTAGAGATATACCTAAAGAAGTCTAGTTATTTGTTTCCTAATTCTATTTGTATAGCTAGTTAGTTACTTGGTAGACAAGATACGAAACTTGGTAGACAAGATACGAAACTTGGTTGTCAAGATACAAAACTTGGTAGTCAAGATACTTGTGTATATTTATCTTTGTTAGTATTGTAAATATTCAAGGGAGGTTCAATGCAAATAATTATTCCCTCAATATCGTCTATCATGTGATAGCCTGTTAATATACTTGGATTGTAACTGATGGAAACTTTTTCAGGTGGGAAAACCCATTGATGGGTTGGACATCTACAGGAGACCCATATGCTAATGTTGGTGATGCAGGACTCAGTTTTGATAGTGCAGAAGCAGCTAAGGCATTTGCTGAGAAACATGGTTGGGATTATGTGGTACGTTCCTTATTCAATGGATTCTCATGCAAGTACGTTACTGAAGGATTATTGTCTTTATCTTCAGCTCGTTTTGTTACACTTGTTGATCTTGATATTTAACATGATAAATGAGATTTTGTTTTTTATTTTCATGTTTTTTAAAGAAAGAAGCATAAAATTTGGATTTATCAAGAACTCTCTGAAAATATCTACTTTGTTTTCACCTGTTCTTTTTGCTAATGCATATTCTTCCCGGTTTGACCATTTGTTTCAGTTTGAGGTTGAAATGTGTTCTGGAGAGCATGGTAATGTTTATAGACAAGAATAATATAAGAAAAGTAAAAGGAGAATAATGAGGACGACGACGACGGAGTCACACAGCCAGAAAAGATGATTATCAAAGAAGAAGATAAAAGCAAGACTAGGCTTAACTGGAAATCTTTCCAAGACGCAACGTGAGTCTTAACATTGCATTAGGTTATGATACATACTAAACTATTACATGAGTCCTATCACAACTATGCAAGTCTAAGATATGTGTAAACAATTGTAGAGATCTATTCTAATATGGACAAAAGATATTTACTTTAGTTAATACTAATAATCTGTACTACAATATATCACCGAGACTCCCGTACTGGCGTGTCCTAAAGCATGTGTATCACGGATCATTTACAAATGTTTCATGGATGGGTGGCTGTCTGGAAACCAGTTACTTCCTCTGCTACCTATGGATATCTATCTAGACCAAACTTCGTTTTCGTCCATTGTAATTTCAATGGTGTTTCACACCATTATAAATTTTTTTCTTTTGAAAATACCACGGTAGTTTGGAAAATATCATTTCAGCCCTAAATTTGTGGATTGAGGCACTGTTAGTCGAGGGTTTAGGGACGGCTTTGGTCAAAATGGTATATCATCCAAAGTACTCCCTTTGTCCCATAACAATGTGCATAAATTTCCCTTTTGGGCATCCCATTGATAAGTCACAATTTCTTGAATAGAAATTATATTTTCTTATATTATGGGACCCACTTGTCATACTCACAACAACTATTCACTATTATTCCCTACCGCACTTTCTCTCTCATACTTTACTTACTATTCACCCCTTAATTCCCGTGCAAACTCCATTTTGTGCACATTGTTATAGGACGGAGGGAGTAATGTGTTTTTTCAAAGAAAAAAGTACATTGATAAAAGTGAGACACCATTGAAATTACAAACAATGGGTGAAAATGAAGTTTGCCCATATATTTATGATAGATTTTTTGGTAAATATAAAGGAAAACCATAGGTTGATTGTTCAAGGAAAGGGTAAGTCCACAGAAGTAGTGATCATTCAGTCGAAAAGTTGGACATTCTGCATTTCATCACGTCAAGAATTATTGATATTTTAGTCCATCCTGCAATGAGGAAGATGGTCATAAAAAATAATAAAACTTCTTTTGAAGGTTGAGATTTTTCTTATGTTACTCTTGGATCAGACTACTAGTTTCTCACTCTGTCTTCTTTTTATGTATAATTCCTTATATATAATGTCTTCCAGTTTCCGCTTCAGTGATTATTTGAACTAGTAGTTAATGAAATTTGGAGTGTCAAATGAATATGGTCTAAAAGTTCGCCTAATTATTGGCAAGTATTGACAACATAAGTTGTGTTGCTATGCAGGTCAAGAAGCACCACACCCCCATTCTGAAGGTCAGTAAGTTCACCTTTCTGATGAAATCAATTGAAGTTTATTAGCTTTGTTATCAATTTATCTCCTTTTAACCGCATACAATGAAATATAGGATTTTTTTCTTTTTTTAAATTAATAATTCCCAAAATGACAACCATGTGAAACTATTTGCCAAAGTGACTCAATTTTATGAAACTCGCTGTCAAGAATAGCGACTTTGTATTTTGCTCGCTCAAACTCGCTACTAAGAGTAGCGAGTTTATTTTTCTCGGGTTTCTCCGTGGCAACTCCGATCCCATTAGACCTGACTTGTATTCTAAAAAGATCTGGGTGGTTCAAAACAATGGCTTGATCCAAATCATGAGGCAAACCCATATCCCTTTACAAAGGGTGAATTGACTGGAAGGGCAAGGACTGATTCTTGGTCATCAGAGGAGTTTACGGAGTTCTCCACCAAGATCCATTTGGTCATTCCGCTGAATTTGCTCTTGGTTCATAAAAAATTAGCTAAATTGGTGAGGGGGAAGCAAGGGAGGGAAGGGTATTTTTGGGTGAGGAAATTCTTGAAAGAGATTTGGGTAGCAGCGAGATTGAGGATTTTTTGAGATTGGGCTATAGGGATTTGGAGGTGAGGAATTGAGTTGGGGAGTGGTGAATGGCAGTTTGGATCAAGGAGGCAACTTTAAGATCAATATGGAGGTCGATTATGTGGTCTGAGCCTTTGTTTTTGATCCATTTTGGCCGGAAATTTGAGACTGGTTTTGATCCATTTTAAACCCGCTACTGCAACTAGCGAGTTTAAGCCAGAAAAAACGAAATCGACATTTAAAGCAGCGAGTTTCAAAAATTTGGGTCATTTTGGCAAATAGTTTGACAAGGTTGTAACTTTGGGAATTATTAATTAAAAAAATAATTATTTGAGAAAAAAATCATGAAATATAGGGGTACGTGCTGTTTACACTAAATTTGGACCTTCCGATTCTTATGGGCATTGGTTGTTTAGCAATTACTTGTGCATATATACAGACTACAGTCTGTTTCATTCGGCACTGTTCACATATAGGGAGTATGTTAAAAGGAGTCTTACAAATCAAAGGCTCCTTTCAGATTTTCTGCCGTCTGATCATTATCATGGTTCCTTTTTTTTTTTTTTTTTTTTTTTAAATGGTCTGAAAAGTTTGCATTTTTAAGGGCAAATTGCAACATACTACCACTAAGTTTACACGGAGTTGCAATGTGGGTCATAAAGTACTAAAAGTTGCAATTTAGTGCATAATGTTCACACAAAGTTGCAATTCACTGCAATCTTGGATGGCTGTTATATTGGATGGGTGATAGTTAACTAAAGTTAACAAAATGAATGGAAATGCTAACGGATTTTCTAAATCTTGCATTGACCACCCTTATAATTTAACAAATTTTTAATTTCCTATTATCCGTCAATTATACCACAACATACCAAAAAAAAATAAAACAAAAAAATAATGGATTTCAATAAAATAACAATATTTTATTTTTTTGGATAAATAACAGTATTTTAATAAATATAATTTTTTATTAAATATCAATATAAAAAATGTTACTATTAGGGTTAAAAATGACAAAATTTATTAAAAAAAAATCCCCAAATTCTATTTCAAAACATAAGGCGACACATCTTCGATGTTGCACCACTGTTGTCTTCCCTTAAGATTTCTTCAAATTTATATTTTTTCGACTTCAGATCTGACTATTACGATTCAATATGACAAAAAAAATTAATCTATCGGCTGCGACACAAGAGACAGTCTGATTTAAAATAGAATTTGGGGAATTTTTTATAAAATATGGCAGAAATTCGTTTTAGAAATTTGTCATTTTAAATCGTAATAGTAACATATTTTTTTATTTTTGTATATTATTTTTTAATAGCAAAATTATATTTTTTTTATTAAAATATTGTTGTCTCTTCAAGGAATTTAAAAATATTATTATTTTACAGAAATCATTATTTTATTTTTTTTTATTGTGGAATAATTGATGAATACTAGGAAATTCAAAATCTGTTAGATTATAGGGATGATCAAATAAAGTTTTAGGAATTCTGTTAACCTTTGCATTCATTTTGTTAACTATTGTTAACTACCATCCATTCATTATAACAATCATCCAAAATTGTAGTGGATTGCAATTTTGTGTGAACATTATGCACTAAATTGCAACTTTTGGTACTTTATGACCCACATTGCAACTCCGTGTAAACTTAGTGGTAGTATGGTGCAATTTGCCCCATTTTTAAACATGGAGATGTATTAAGATAATGCATATACATGCACCATTCATGTTTATCATTTAATACTGATATTAACGTCAAAATAACAATTTATATAATAAGGTACAATTATATGGTGATAAATATTTTATAAAGCACTTGATCTAGGGAGCAAAGAGATAACTTTTGGGCCAAAAACTTTGTAAAGCAATAACTAACTAATAACAGTATTTTTCCTGTTTAAAAGTGACATACGTACTTTGTGCAATTATATCATTTAAGTATATAAAAAAATGTATTGTTACTTAATTTTTAAAATTGAACACTAAACACTAAAAATTGCAAACGGAATATTCAATTTGGGGTAAAATTGCAAAGAAAATTTAAGAGATGATAATTGATGTAAAAACTAACAAAGTGATAATTTGTTGAAAGAAACACGGGTTATTGAAGTGCAACATGTAAAAAGACATTTTTTTTTTACATCAATTTGCAACAAAATATAAACTTTCAGAATCATGTTACAACATTTTTACTTTCAAGAACTAAATCGCAAAAGAGAGCCAAACACAGGTAGGTAGATGGACTGCTATTTGCCCAACTTAAAAATATGCGATGCACAAATTTGGATTAAATAATAATTTAGTCATTGGCCTCTTTCATTAAATTTGGTCTTTTATGTTGTTGTTTTTTTTTTTTTTATTTACCAATTTGCGCATTTTGTCTGTGGAAAAAATAATACCAACAATACCCTTGTTATTGGTTACCAGTAGAAAGAGCAAACTGACATAAAAGTCAACATGAAAAATCAAACTAATAAATAACATTCGTGAAGGACTAAACTAATAAAAATTGTTGTTTAAGTGATCAAATTATTATTTAATTCATAAATCTTTCATTTTTTATTGGAAGGGAGTAATCACCATTATGTTGAATCAGGAATGCCATAAGAAATACTACTATGTCACTCTAGCCAATAAGTTTTATCCATTAAGAAAATCATGCTTTAAACTGTTGTACATGATACAATGTACTACCTCCGTCCCAGAGTAAGATTCTCACCTCTCAAATGCATGGAGATTAAGAAATGATGGAAGTGATTTAAGTGCTATGGGTGTAAAAGTAAAGTGAGAAAGAGAATGAGTGGGAGGGAATAGTAAGTTGATTGGTGTTGTGGGTATAAAAGTAAAGAATGAGTGGGATTACTATTAAAGATTCCCTGCCATTTTAGGAATGAGACTCTTTACTTTGGGACGTACCAAAATAGAAAGTAGGATTCTTACTCTGGGACGGAGGGAGTACAATACTTCAAAGCATGATAAAATCTTTCAAAGCATGATAAAATCTTCATGGGTAAAATCTTAATGGGTATAGCCATTGAACACAAATTGTCACCCCTAATTAAAATATTGACGTGTCAACTATGACATTTATGAACGGACCGTGGGAGTATTAGACTAGAAAAACTATTTCATTCTGCTGATTGAAGCTACTTCAGTTCTCCCTGCTCAACTCATCTATCATTTTTCTATTTGGTTGCAGATCAAGTCATATGCAGACAACTTCAAGTGGAAGGGACCACCAAAGACAGAGGAAGCCTAGATTCTCATCAACCCAACTTACCTAAGATTTGATAGAAATAATGAGCTGAAGCTTATGCCTGGAATTACAGATCAAACTCCATGTCATTGTCAGTTCTTCTCTAAGCTTCTACATAGGAGTATGTAGTGAACATTTTCTGTGTCATAAGCTAAACAAAATAAAATATGGCTATATAATAGTTATATTTCTACAAGCAGGAATAAAGGCTACAAAAAGTATGTACCTAATATATATTAATTCTATACATTACACCAAAATATAAGGTGCCTTTCCTACTTGATTTTGGCTGTACCACTTGCTACTATCTTCCCCTCTTTACATTTGTGTACAACTTTCACAGATTTGAAGCAGCAGCAGTTGTATGGAGCTTCCATGCAAACAGGTAATCTTTTGAATCACAAAACAGCCTTGTCACCTCACAAAATGCATTGATTGTATCTTTCTTGCCATTGTTTCCCCACTCTATGTTCACCCTGCATGAAAACCCATTTGATGAAACCAGCACATTATCTGTGTCTGGATGGTGAAAGTGAAGTGCCACCTCCCCACAGATTCTCTTGCATGCACTAGTTTTAACCATTGAATCCAGCCATGGACACTCTGGTTGGCCCACCATCTCCTTGTATGCAGAATTCACCAGCCTCACTTTGTTGTTTGAATCAGATATAACTGCAGGTAACCCTTCAGATTCCAGTTCTTCTTCCACTTCTTTAGCTTTCTGCTGCATTTGCACCTCCTGGGTTGAATTTGGGTTTTCTTTTACACTCCAGATGCTAATGCTGGACCCAATTGGCCGGATCGGCCGTGGCGATATCACAGTGGTGGCGGTGATTGTGGCTGAGCCGGTTAGTTGGGTAAGAAAGTCTTTCTCTTCTGGGATCTGAGCAACCCTGTTCAAATTTACAATATGGGTGCCCGTGCCCTCATGGGTGTCCATCGGAAATGTTGATGGACAAGGTAGGAGAGGGAGGGTTACTAGGGTGGCGGTGGTGGTGGTTGGGCTTGACAGAGGGATGAGGCCGGCGAAACCAGGAAGAGAGAGGTTTTCGGCGGTTGAATTAGTTACCTGAAAAGGAGAGGAGAGGAGGCCTTGAAGGCAAGTTCTTGATCTTTTAACAGAAGGTGGTGGTGGTGGAGCAAGTGAAGTTCTTCCCCTCTTTCTTGTTCTTGTAGGCCTGGCCTGCAAATGAGGCCACACGTTTCTCAGGTAAGCAGATTGCTGGATCTTGGGGGAGTCCGCCGTCTCACCGCCGTCTCCACCACCACCGCCGCCGGTGGGGCTCACCGGAGCTTCTGGCTTGGGTGCAATAGGCCTGTATCTAGCCATGATCTCTGCCGTTTTTGCGGTGGTGGTGGCAGTAGTGTAAGGATTCATTGTCTGCATCATCTTGATGAGAACAATATGGTCTCTCACGCTAACTCACTCGCTCACTGTCCTTAGTCCTTACCAGTTGAAATTGAGAAGTGAGAAGTGGGGAGGGTTTTTTATTTAAGGAAAAGGGAGAACCAATGGGGAAGAGGCAAACATGAAAGGAAGGAGAAAGGAGGAAGTGACACTTGGAAATGCACTGTGGGTACGTGTTTGAGGTACTTACAGATGGGGTGAAGTATGATGAAACTGGATTGGGCTCCATGCATTCTTACACATATCACCCTTAACTCATCTCTTCTCATCTCCCTTTTTTTTTTTTTTTTCTTCTTTTGTCAGCTAACATTTTTTTTCAATTATACCCTGTCCGAAAGGGGTATAAATTGGAGCGGCTATTTACTTTATCTTTGATATGAAAATCTCACTAAAAACGCGTTTTATGTTCGTTTTAGCGTAAAATGTGCTTTTCGTATGCAGAGTTGTATTTTTGTAAATAATAGGAACGTTATTACAATGTGCGGTGGCATTTTTGAAAATAATTGAAACTTATAAAAACACATCAGACACTTTTCGACACTGTAGGAGGCATTTTTAATTATTACAGCAGTCACTTTTTAACACTAGAGAAGACACTTGTTTTTGGAACTTGTAACAACTCACCAAGCATATGTTGACAATGTAAAAGGCATTTGTCATTACTAGAGGAGGCAGTTTGTAATACTAGGACAGACATTCTTAATATTACCACTAAAAGTGTCTGTTTGAATGTTTATAAGTGTAATATAAAAGGTGACACTTTTTAACACTGAAAAAGGCACATAATGATATTAAAGGAGGCAATTACGTAAAACATGTTTTTCCATTCTTTTGTGTAAGTCAGGTTTTACACAAGAAAGACTCATCATTAATTGATTTTAAAATGAAATCTTCGATATAAACTGTATATTAGAGGTTTTGCTTTAAAATCCGTTTTTTATTAGATATGAGATATATTGTTTAACATGTCTTTTAATGTGTGGAGAGAGAAGATCGAGAGTTGAGCGCGTAAACCTTGTAAAAGATGGGAGGTATTAGGCCCCATAGAAGACAACCGAACAGATAGGAGATGTTCGTGTAAAAGCAACGTGGCATAGCGGAGTTTAGATACACACACGCTTATGCCATTTTAAAATTAGAATTGGGTAAGAAGTAGAGAAAGATTTAAGTGTGAGCATTGGTTTGGACTGAACTAATTGTTGATAAGAGAAGTAGGTCATTCAAATTTATATATGAGTCCATGTTTTGGTGGATGCGGGAGTTTTGTTCCTTAGTAAATGTGAGATATATAGTCTACTCCCTCCGTCCGAAAATATTTGTAGTTTAAGGGGTTTGGAGTTTGTCCTAAAATACTTGTTGTTTTGCTATTACCTAGACATATTTAGCAACTGAGAAAGTAATATTTAAAAACGATTTCAAAATTTTAATTTAACTACATTCCCTACGTCCCAAAATGTTGATTCACTACAGTCTACACTCTTTTCTTCACAAAATAAAGGACTATTATTCATTTAAAAGATATTTCAAAAGTTTTTTTTTTTAATAAAAAGTGTAAATATATTTGCTATATACTTTTAAGCTATTAGTTTCGTAATTATGTAATAAATTATGAAAAAATATTGATAAAGATCATTTAAAGACAGTTAATTATTTTATTTATTTATTGTTTTCAAAAAAGACATCATTTTAAAACAAAAATAATTGTTCATTTTAAGATTGAGAAAGTTGCATTTTTCAGCATGGTGAGGGGAATGAATTCTTGATCTGCCAATGGAATTGTATAATGGGTTATGCTATATCACTTGGGGCTCATTGGCTCATCTCATATTCTCATTTCTTTTATTAGAACAAGGTGTCCCTATCATTCAAGTGTATAATAATTCTGCCATATTCTAGTGTAAGATTTTTATTTTAGTTTCGTATGTTTTTTATTTTTAAAAAAATTATATTGAATAATAATTAAGTAAATTAAATATATAATTTTTTAAAATATTATTCATAATTTACGTGTATAAAATTAGGCTAATTAACTGTTGGTTTTTTCGTAACTATACAAGTATTGGAAAGATAAAATTATCCGAAATACTATTCTTTTTTCCGTTTTTTTTGTTTTAAAGAAGAGTAAAACTAAAGTTACAAAAAGGTGTTACAAATTTTGGTTACAAACAGGGTCGTCAAAAAATGATTGAATGTTTTTGTGGACTCACGACTCATTAATTCAAACCAATCATTATTTATCAACTGTATTTGTTAGTAATAAAACAAAATCTTTCTTTTGTAACTCTACATTGCTCTTTTAAAATGTATCAAGAAAATAAAAATAAAACTATTATTCTAAGAATATTTTGAATGTTAGTGGTCGCATTTCAAATTGAGATTTGCATGCTTTTAATTTTGGTATATGTGTGTATATACATACTTTTTCTATCTCAACTGCATACGTTTATCCAAAAATGTGTCATTGTTGATAAGTTTAACTTTCTAAAATGGACACCTTTTTCATAAAAAAAAACAGGCATCTTTTTTCTTTTCTTTTTTATTATTAAATATACCCTAACCCACTTCTTATATTCACATACACTATAAATATAAATTATGCATCTTACTTATAAATCCTATTCCACAAACGCATCCTCATTTCTACTTATAATATTTTTAAAAATATTATATTTACCTTTTAAGCGTTGTGTACAAACTTATAAATTTTGAGCTGAGACTAAAAGTGTATACTTCGTTCGCCCCATTTAAGTTGTAAAAAAAATCATTTTGAGATTAGCACTCAAAGTTTAAAAATCTAAAAAAAAAAAATTAAATATGAAACACAATTGTCATACTATCTACTATTATATACCCCGCTTTTTGTCATACCCCACTATTAATACTCATAACACCTTCACTACGGATATTGTCTTCATTTTTTTAATCATTTTGAAGAAATTTTAAGAAATTCATTTTTTATAAATTTTAATAATAATGTGTTTGAAGATTTTTGTTATCTATTTTCTAAACTTTTATTATGTAAGTATATAATGAATAGAGAGAAAATTTTGAAGAAAAAAACTGTTTATTTATAGATAAAGTTTTTTTAAAAATATTGTTTTAAAACATGTCTTTTTAAATAATCATTTATTTTGGAATAAATGGAGATAGTGTAGTATTTAAAAAAGATTTTATTTCGAATAATACTAAAATTACAAAAAAGTAGTTACAAAATAATTTGACAATGTTATATTGGATGTTTGTTTGTAGGAATCAGTATTCATTACCCTAAACGATAATGATATGTATAGTGAAAACTCAAAGAGAAAACTCATAGCGAAACTATGTAATTCGTTGGATTGTAATAAATATTTGTGGACCCCACTGCTAAAAACCCATCCAACGAATTAGAATGTTTCACTGTAAGTTTTCCCTTTGAGTTTTCACTATGTGTATCATTAAAGACCCAAAAATAGCTCACAATTTTTTTGTAACATATTTTTGTAATCCTATCTTTTACGGCCCTTTAATTACCTAAAAGTGATTTACTATAGAACCGAAGGTTAAGTTGGGTGTCAAATAAATCAAGCCGTGGGGGCCACAGCTCACCGCACAGATGAAAAGTTAACCTTTTTTTCATCGGGGAAATATCACTTTAGTGCCATAAAGTTTACATGAAGTTGCAATGTGGGACTTAAAGTTTCATTTGTTGCAATTTAGTACATTATGTTCACAATTTATTGCAATCCGGTGCAAAAATGGATGACACTTGACAAAAACTAACGAAATAGATGAAAAGTGTAACGAGTGTCTTTTCAATTTGCTTATTCAGCCCCTGAAGTTTAATAGTTTTGTGAAAAAATATTTTAGCAATAAATATTAATAAATAAAGCATTATCTGGTGAAAAAAATAAGTTTTATATTTATTGAAAAAAAAAAATCATACTAATTTTTACTTTCACAATTTTTTTTAAAAAAAAAGCGTTGTAACATCCATCTCTTTAAATATATTTATTAACAAAACCATCTCTTTGATTTTATTTTATTTTTTTGTTTTTTTTTCTAAGAGTGTTTGTATGTTAAAAAAAATATTATTTGTATTAGGCTATTAAGTGTATTAATTTTTACAATATAACATTTTAAAAGATATGTATAATTTATTAAAATAATTTTCTTACTTCCTTACATTTTCTCTATTTTTCTGAACATATTGCTTTAATTGTTTTCGAATTCATTCATATATTTTATCTATTTTTTTCTTACATATTATTTTAACTTTTTTTGAACTCATTTATATGGTATTACTTAATATTGCCTTTTTTTCCCTATTAATATTTATAGTTACAATACACTCTTGTAAAGGAGGGGATGAATATGTAAAAATAAAAGACATTCGTTACACTTTCCGTTTATTTCGTTAGCTTTCATCGACTGTCATCCATTTTTGCACCAGATTGCAACAAACTGTAAACATAATGCACTAAATTGCAACAAATGGAACTTTAGGTATTGCAACTTCATGTAAACTTTATGGCACTAAAGTGCTATTTCCCCTTTTTTTTTTCCATCACAACGCGTGTGGGGCTGGGTGACATGCATAGCTACACCTATCAGGTTTACTTGTCTTCTGACCGGAATACCCCGATACTATTAAACCTTTTCTTTCCTTTGTTTTTTTTTCCATCACTAATATTACTCATGACTTATTTATATAATAATTTATCATATTGTTATAATATATTATTATTATGTGGATGTCCTTTGAACCAGAAGTGTACAAGAGAAGCTTTGCAAGATTATCTTTCGCGAAGCTTACTAGGGAAGCTTGGTAAATATCTTCAGAGAAACTTACTAATGAAGCCTTACTAAAGGATAGTGTTTATCATTATGGAAGCTTATAGAGGAAGCCAATTTCAACCTATAAATAGTAGGTTCTAGTTTTCATTTCAATAGACTTCAGAAGTTCTTAACTTCTATTTTTCTCTCTTGTACACTCTCTCTATAATAGTCTTGAAATAAAATATTATCTATTGAGATTATGCTTGGTTCTCCAGTTTTATAGCACGTTATCAGCACGGCTTAGTTCTAGTTCCAGATCCTGGGCTATAGTCACCGAAGTAGGTATGATATCGGTAAGATCTACCTAGTCTCTTTTCAAGTTATTTCAAAATTATATCTTATATATGTTTGCAAGATTTTAAAATAATAAGTGAATATAATTCTATGATGTTTAAAATTACATCACAGTTAAACTATGTGGAGAAAGAATAACTGATAACGATATGCTAGAGAAAACTTTCTCCATATTCCTTCTTTGATTTGCTCCTGCAGTAGCAATATCGAGAAAAAAGTTTTAAAAGATATCCTGAATTGATCTCATATGGCTGAGCAAAATAATGAGATCTTATTAAAAAACCATGAAGCCCGCCCCACTGGCTCTACTCCGTTCCCTGCAGTGAACGCGAGTATATATGATAATACTGAGCGAGGACGTGGCCGTGGACGTAATTGCGGCCGTGGTCGGGGGAGATTTTATAATCGGTATCATAATGACAATCACCCCAATAATGATAGAAATATTTCTCGCCATCAGAAGTGGAATAGAGAAGGTAATAATGAAATATCATCGACTAGAGAAATTAAGCAGCCGATAAAAATTGAGAATTTTTGTTATCGGTGCAGAATGAAAGGCCATTGAGCCCGTACCTGTTGTACGCCTAAACATCTTGTTAAGTTGTAACAAGCATCAATGCTGAATAAGGGAAAGATGTTGAAACAAATTTTGTCTATGAAAATAATGATGTAAATCAAGATCCATCTACAAGTACACATTTGGATATATCTGATTTTCTCAATCCAGGTGTAAATAATTACATACTTAATGGGGGAGAAACTCAAACTAACTAAAGTATCTGACTCATTATAATTTACTTTAGTGTGTTCTATTATTTTAGTGTGTGTGTGTGTTCTAACATATTTAACTTTTACTTATAAGTATATTTTATTGTAAATGATGTTAATATTAGTACAATATGTGGTAGTACAAAGATAATTGATAACTCCAGAAGAGCTAACATAGTACTACTAAGAGGAACAAAAAATCAGTATAAAAATGCATTGTTTTCATTTATGTCTCAAGAAATTTACTATGCTTTAAAGATATTCGTGAAAATGGATGTCATATTGAGACAAGTAATGAAGGAGAAATGAAATATTTATGCATTATAAAGACTGAATCAGGTAACAAATATGTGGTAGAAAAGTTACCTGTATTTTCCTCTAAAGTATGCTATACAAAGATTAGCATAATTGAAGTACAAATGACAGTAAACCAGAAGTTTACTAATATAAATGGTCTTACCTGTAAACCAGAAGTTTACTAATATAAATGGTTTTACCAGTAAACAAGAAGTTTACTGATATAAATGGTTCTACTATATGGCATGACCGGTTGGGGCATCCCGGTTCTAATATGATGCGAAGAATTATGAAAAATTCACATGGGCATCCATTGAAAAACCAGAAGATTTTTTAATCTAATGAATTCTCATGTGCAGCTTGCTCTCAAGGCAAATTGATAATTAAGCCATCACCAGCCAAAGTTGGAGTTGAATCTCCAAAGTTTTTAGAGAGAATTCAAGGTAATTTATGTGCACCGATTGATCCACCGTGTGGACCATTTAGATATTTTATGGTTTTAGTAGATGCATCTACTAAATGGTCACACATAAGTTTATTATCAACTCGCAACCTGGCGTTTGCGAGAAATTCAATTACGATCACAATTTCCAGATTATGTGATCAAGACAATTAGCCTTGATAATACTGGTGAATTTACATCAGAGGCTTTTAATAACTATTATGCATCTATTGGAATAGATGTTTAACATCCAGTTGCTTATATTCATTCACACAAAATGGTTTAGCTGAAGCATTTATTAAACGAATTCAGTTAAAAGCTAGATCGTTGCTTATGAGAGCAAAGCTACCTGTCGTAGATTGGGGACATGTTGTTTTATATGCAGCAGCACTTATACGCATCATGCCATCGGGTTATCATAAGTTTTCCCCATTACAATTGGCTTATGGTCAGGAGCCAAATATTTCCCATCTAAGAATTTTTGGGTGTGCGGTATGTGTTCAAATTGCTCCACCACAACGCACCAAGATGGGACCCCAACAGAGATTGGAGATATATGTTGGGTATGATTCTTCTTCTATTATAAGATATCTTGAACCATTAACATGAGATCTATTTGCGGCACATTTTGCCGATTGTCATTTTGATGAAAAAAATATTCCCAACATTAGGGGGAGAAAGTAATAAGCTGGAAAAGGAAATCAAGTGGAATATATTGCAATATTATCTTGATCCTCGTACAAATCAATGTGAACCATAAGTTCAAAAGATAATTCACTTGCAAGAGATAGCGAATCAATTGCCAGACACATTTACTGACCTAAAAAAAGTGACAAAGTCACATGTTCCAGCTATAAATGCTCCTATACGGATTGATGTCCCGATTGGACAATCCGCTAATGAATTTAAATCATGCCTGAAGCATGGAAGGCCTATCGGTTCCAAAGACAAAAATCTTTGAAAGAGAAAATTAGCAAATTATGAGAAAAGCCCCGTCGAGGCAAATAAATCTCCTGAAGAGATACATGACAAATCTGATCAAATACTTCCAGAAGAAGTTCAGGTACCTGTAATCATTAAGAATGATGATATCTCGATCAGTTATGTCAGTACAGGAAAAAGATGGAACCGAGAGGAAACAATTGTCGACAATATTTTTGCATATAATATAGCGCTTAATGTTATGAAAAATAACGAGGATCACAAACCTATGTGTATCGACGAGTATCGATATTGAAATGATTGGCCAAAGAGGAAAGACGCAATTCAAGCAGAATTCAACTCACTTGAGAAGGGTGAGTTTTCCAGACCTGTAGTCCATACACCTGAAGGTGTAAAACTAGTAGAGTACAAGTGCGAAAACAAAATATAAAGCACGTCTTGTTGCACAAGAATAAAGCACGTCTTGTTGCACAAGGTTTTCGCAAAGACCTAGAATTGATTATGAGGAGACATATTCTCCTATGGTGGATGCAATTACATTTCGCTATCTCATTAGTCTGGAAATACATGAAAAGCTTGATATGCGTTTAATGGATGTTGTCACTGCATATTTGTATGGCAGACTTGACAATGATATTTATATAAGAATCTCAGAAGGATTTAAGAGAATCCCAGAAGGATTCAACATGTATAATGCATGCAATTCAAATTCTCGAGAAGTTTGTTAAATTAAATTACAAAGATCTTTGTATGGTTTAAAACGATCTGGACGGGTGTGGTATAACCGTCTCAGTGAATACTTGGCGAAAGAAGGATACAAGAATGATCCTATTTGCCCATATATTTTTCATTAGAAAACATGTTTCAGGATTTGTTATAACGGCTATTTATGTTAATCTAAATGTTATTGGAAGTCCAGAAGAACTTTCAATAGTTGTTAAGCTGCAAATGTGCCTACGAGGATAGAACTCCCAGAAGGAGTATTATCAGGAAGGCCAGTGATCTCACCTAACAAAATACATACCCCTGCCCAGAAGAGAGGGAGGCCAATTGATTCTAAGGATTCGCATCCCCGTAAACGGGTGAGTGCACAAAAGTCGAATCCCGTTAGCGATAATAAAATTGGAATCTCATCCGATCTATCTCATGATATTGTTCCAGATTATGGATTCGTTTGGAAAACGAAGTCGGGGGACGCCTCGACATTGACATCCGTTTTCGAGAATAAAGAAATATCAGTTAGTCATGCATGCATATATGAGATATGTAATCGGGATGAAACAATTATCAACAATGTATTTATTTATACAGTAGCAACTGAGATTATATGTGGTAATGATATTGAACCTCGCTCAGTAAATGAGTGTAAACAAAGAATTGATTGGCCTAAATGAGAGAAAGCAATCCAATCAAAGTTCGATTCCTTAAAGAAAAGAGGAGTGTTTGGACCAGTAGTTCCTACACCTCATAGGGTTATACCCATGGGATATAAATGGGTATTTACGAGAAAAAGGAATAAGAGAAATGAGATTATGAGATATAAAGCTCGCCTTTTGGTACAAGGTTTCTCTCAACGGCTTGGGATTGACTTTGATAAGACATACTCTCACGTTATGAAAGTTATTAGATTCTGATATTTTGTCAGATAATGATCCAACAGATCAGAAGTCAAGACAATTGCGGTGACTGATTCACGAAGTCACTACCTAAAGCCACTTTTGAGAAGTATGTGAAAACAATTAGCTTACGCAGATTGTTAGAGCTTCCACCCTTGTAGTTTCAGGGGGAGTATCGAGACGATATTCAGATTTCATTGTACTCTTTTTCCTCCGCGCGGGGTTAATTTTCCCACCGGGTTTTGTTACCCGCCATGGTTTTAACGAGGCAATGAGCGTTTATTGAAAAGATTGTGAGTTGTACTCTTTTTCTTCGAGATTATTTTTCCTAAAGGGATTTTTGCTCGGAAGGTTTTTAATGAGGCAACACGTGCGGCACAATTACCATTCAATAAGAATCTCCAAGGAGGAGTAGGCGAAAAAGAGATCGCGAGTAATGTTTTGTTCAAGGGGAGCATCATGAAGCTAAGAAATCGTGTACTCTTTTTCCTTCACTAGAGTTTTTATCCCACAGGGTTTTTCTTTGGTAAGGTTTTGATGAGGCATGCTACTTAGCTGCGGACATCCAAGGGGAGTGTTATAATATATTATTATGTGGATGTCCTTTGAACCAGAAGTGTACAAGAGAAGCTTTGCAAGATTATCTTTCGCGAAGCTTACTAGGGAAGTTTTGTAAATATCTTCAGTGAAGCTTACTAGGGAAGCTTGGTAAATATCTTCAGAGAAGCTTACTAAGGAAGCCTTACTAAAGGATAGTGTTTATCATTATGGAAGCTTATAGAGGGAGCCAATTTCCACCTATAAATAGTAGGCTCTAGTTTTCATTTCAATAGACTTCAGAAGTTCTTAACATCTTTTTTATCTCTTGTAAACTCTCTCTATAATAATCTTGAAATAAAATATTATCTATTGAGATTATGCTTGGTTCTCCAGTTTTATAACACATATGAATAAGTCATATAATTATAACTTACTCCCTCCGTCCCACTTGAATTAGAACAAATTTTCATATTGGGTGTCCCATTCGAATTAGGACAACCCCAAAATAGAAGTGTTTTATTTAATGAGACCCACATTCACACTCACAACAATTTTCCACTCATTATTCTTTACCCCACTTTCTCTCTCATATTTTACTTTTCATACTCACAACACCTACTCCACTAACACTTTTTCCTTAATCCTCATGCCCAACCCAAAGATCCTAATTCGAGTGGGACGGAGGGAGTATTAATTTTGAGTCCAAAATGGTAAATAAAGAGGTAAAATAATGAAAATATACTGTATATTTTTTGTTTGTCAAATGAATGTAGAAAATGTCTCCGCTCTAAATGATGTTAACATTTTCTATTTTTGCTTATCTCTAAAACTTAGAACATTTCTATAATTAAAGCCTTAGTGCTTTAGTTTATGAAGATCCAAAACTTCCCTCATATAGCATAATGACAAACACTCAGGTGTGCGAGCCAGCCATCAGATTTAGCTTTCCCCTTTTCCCAAGATCGTGACATGTGTAATCTTAAAAAAAAAAAAAAAACCAACAACTTTAAATACTATATCTTGATATTTTGAATTAAAAAAAATATTTAAAATACCGTTGTGTTCGTCTCGTTGATAGGTCATGATATGGTTTATTTTTTTTTAATATTTTTTAACACACAAAAAAAATTGGGCTGTTCGTCTCCTGAGATGTAACACTTTCTTATGAAGAAAGTAACAGTTTGGTCTTAAAAAAGTAACACCTTTATTGTAAGATGTAACAGCAGTTTTGCAAATAATATAAATAATTTTTGTGATTAGGAAAAATAATAATTGAATGTAGCACAGTGCATATATGATTGTAATATGTTATATAGATGAATGTAACAGTTTATAGGTTAAATGTTACAATTTTTTTTTAAAGAGTAAAAAATCATGTATATAATCGGTTTTGCATTTCAATTGAATGTAAAACCCTAAAAAAGTGTTCCAATTGAGAAAAAAATGTTACATTCATTTATTATAAAATGTTACATTAGTTTAGTTGTCAATCTTATGTTATCTTTAATTTATTTCAGCAAAATTGTGGTAAATTTTTGAAAAAAAAAAAGTGTTACATATGAGAAAAAAGTGTTACATTTTCTTATAAAAAGTGTTACTTTTGCTGGCAAACAAAAAATGACAGGAAAAAAAAGGGCTTGCTGGCGTCGTCGCACATCAGTCCACCCCTAGCATAATTTGGTTAAGGTAATGGATTTCAAATAATTTTCAAGGCGGAGACCATCTCATGCTGCGGGTCACTCACGTGCTGACCGGTAGGGGTGTGCAAAAAATACCGAAAATACTGAAAACCGTATTAAAATCGAAAATATTGAACCGAGGATACCATTAAGTGTACGATACTTTATTTTAATAAAATCAAAGTTTTTGGTTTAGTGTTAAAATATCGAACCGATATCCCGTCCGGAACTGATAAATTAAAATTACGTCGTTTTATATATACATACGTGTGTGTGTATGTATATATACTATAAAATATACGCACATATACTAGGATAACGAAATCCGAGAGGAGATATTATTACAACAAACTCTCATTGACTCCTTCGACTTTCTCTCTTCCTAACCATACCTAGTGCGGCGACGATCATCACCATACCCTCAATTCATTTCCACCTTCCGCCACCTGCCTTTCGGTGGATTCCCCTTATCAGTTATCACCCCTACGATCTCACCCCTAAATGCTGCAACAAACTGATTTTGTGTTTGAACTCGATTTCTCGCACGTGGTAGGTGAAGCTCGTTTCAGTTTTGTTTTTCTTTGCCCGATTCATTGCTTTCATTTCTTAATTCCTCATAGTTTCCTCACAATAAATTAATTAGAATTTACTTATCTAAATATTAATTTATTAGTATTACTTGATATTGTTGGGTTTCCTAGTCACATGCGCAGCGGAATAAATCATTTAAAATTTTCATGAAACCCAAAGCCCATAGATCCATTCATATGATTAAGTCAAATACACCATAATGAATACTAGAATACTAACCCTTGAAGCCTTTGATTTTGCAACCTTTGAATCTTGGCGGAGACTAAAAACTTGATCACGAATCAAAACAGGAACACGAACTTTGAAGATGATAAGTTTCACCCTCTAGCGGTATCCACACCACGAACGACAAGAACACTTGATCTTGGTTGCTAGACCAAATCATGAAACACGCTTTCATGATGTATAGAACTATATGGAATTATTATGTGTGTGATATTCTTGTTCTTCAATCCAGGGATCTCTTAGAACAAGAAATAAACCCTCTCAAACCCTTGGATGCACTCACAAACATATCATAATGCATATGACTGATTAGGGAAACTGGAGGGGGGTTTTATACTTTTTTCACCCTATTACAAATAAGTAACAAGTGACCAAACCCGCAAGAAAACGGAACAGGAAAGTTCTGGGCAGAAACCCTAGAGGTCCGCCCGAGTCTTATAGGAGGTCCGCTCGGGCCACCCCCTTTTTCTGGTTTTCTCCTCTAAATTCCTAAAATCCTCAAAAGGTCCTTCGACCCAAATTCCAATTAAGTCCTTTTATATTCGTTCTATTGTGTGTGACCCTCTAGGATTACACTAAGTTGGCAATGGGTAAAAACATAAACCCATAAGATATGATTAGGTTCTAGCAAACCGTCATACCTACCCAAATAGTGTAACTAGATACAAGTTCGTATTCCATTAGAACATGTCACAATCCCTTTGTCCACGATGTCTTTGAACACAAGTCATGGTCAACAAGTCAACTTGTATTGTTCAATACTTTCTCGATTCCGAATATGTTGATAATCCAAATGACATTGATCCAATCAACCCATTTGAGTTTGGCCAAACATTTCATCAACATCATTCCTACGAGGGGCTCAATCTTGACATCTCTCCGAAGAGGGACAAATCCATTTAGCTTATTATTCTTCCCTACGTGAATCCGATTATGCCAATCATACCATTTATAGCTACCTAGTTAAAGGTAACGTTTGAATATGTCAAACATAATGTTCATCAAGTGGAAGATTATAATAACTTCATGTCTAAGGATTCAAATGACATAACTAATATGAGATCTATATATGACATTGACCATGACATAAATCTCATACTACGGGTCATGTCCAGTACCTTGTTTCAAACAAGTACCCATAAATCTAACATGATCATCCCATGATCATTTAGCCTTTATACTAGTGCTTAACAAGCTCTAGGGACAGAGATTATTATAAGCAAACACGAGCAATAATAATAATCTTATCATCTCTTTATCATCATGAATAAAATGATAATTTATACAACGTTTAACAAACGTGCCTAGGGCACCAACACAAACAGATATCGTTTTTTGAGACTTGTTCGCTCAAACTTCAGCATGTTTGTCGAAACCGAATTATATCCCAAACCGATCAATCCCAAAACTGAGAACTGAAAGAACCATTTTATTTAGAACTGAGTCGTTACTGTTTAAAACTTTACGTACCAAAGATATACGATTCGGTAGTGGTATTACCCTCATAACGAACCGTCCCGCACCATGCTCACCCTTCTTCTGACACGCTAGTTTGCCGACCCGTCCTCCCATTAATCAACGCGTTTGTTTTCTGTTTTTTTTTTTTTTGCCCGCCAATGTTTTTTCCATCAGTTTTTCCTCGTCAACAAATGTAATACTTACAATAAAGGGATTTAACTTTTATTTTTCTTTCTGAAAGTTACAGTTTTTATTATAAAGTGTAACCATAATTTTGCAAGAAATGAATTTATTGGGTTTCGTAGTAACATGCGCAGCGGAAATTAGCATTTAAATTTTATGAAACCCAAAGCCCATAGATCCATTCATATGATTGAATCAAATACTTGCAATATGAATACAAGATAAACTAACCCTTGATGACTTTGAATTTGGCCTTTGATCTTGGTGGAGAACTTGAAGCTTTGATCACAAAAGTAAGAACACGAACTTTGAAGATGATAAGCTTCACCCTCTAGCGGTATCCACACCACGAACGAATATCAAGAACACTTGATCTTGGTTGCTAGACCAAAATTGTGAAACACGTTTTCACAATCAATATGAACTATATGGAATTATATTTGTGTATTATTTTGTTCTTCAATCTAGGATGTTTTAGAACAAAATAAAACCTCTCTCAAACCATTTGGAGACTTGCACACAAGCTATGTTTTTTTTTTGCCCGAATTTGGCTGTTTATATACAAGTTAGACCTATTCCAAATAGAAAACTTGTGTCTAAACCCGTCTAAAATTCCTTTCCAAATCAAATTAGGAAACCAGTCCCGACATGGTGTGCGGCCGCCCAAAACCCTTGTGCGGTCGCACATCTATCTGGAAGGTTTCTGGTACTAACTGACCCAAACTGTGCGGCCGCCCAACCCATATTGTGCGGTCGCACACTTGTCCAGATTCCCATAGTTTTCACAATTCCAATATATTCCTTATTTAAGATTCGTTCTATTGTGTGCGACCCTCTAGGATTACACTAAGTTGGCAATGGGTTCAAACATGAAACCATAAGATATGATTAGGTTCTAGCAAACCGTCATACCTACCCAAATAGTATAACTAGATACAAGTTCGCATTCCTTTAGAATATGTCATAATCCCTTTTATCCACGATCTCATTGAACACAAGTCATGGTCAAACGGTCAACTTGTCTTTGTTCAATACTTCCTCAATTCCGAATATGTTGATAATCCAAATGACATTGATCTAATCAATTCATTTGAGTCCGGCCGAACATTTTCATCAACATCATTCCTACGAGAGGCCTAAGCTTGAGATCTCTCCAAAGAGGGACAAATCCATTCAGCTTATTATTCTTCCCTACGTGAATCTGATTATGCCAATCATACCCTTTATAACTACCCGGTTAAAGGTAGCGTTTGAATATGTCAAACATAATGTTCATCAAGTGGAAGACTATAATAACTTCATGTCAAGGATTCCAATGACATAACTAATATGAGATATATGTACGACATAGACCATGACATAAATCTCATACAGCGGGTCATGTCCAGTACCTTGTTCCAAACAAGTACCCATAAATCTAACATGATCATCTCACGATCATTTAGCCTTTATACTAGTGCTTAACAAGTAGTCAAGTACTAGGGACGGAGATTATTATAAGTAAACATGAACAACAATAATAATCAAAACATCTCTTTATTGATATGAAATAAATGATAACAATTACAACGTTTATAAATCGTGCCTAAGGCACCACTACCTACAATCTCCCACTTGCCCTAGGCCCAATCTGCCATGTATCTAATACCCATGGACCTAACATGACCATCATCTTTAGCTTGTGGAAGTCCCTTTGTTAGCGGGTCCGCAACATTGTCATCAGTAGGTACTCTGCATATATTTACGTCTCCCCTATCAAGGATTTCTCGAATGATATGAAAACGCCTAAGTATGTGTTTGGATTTCTGATGTGCTCTCGGTTCCTTTGCTTGAGCAATAGCACCATTATTATCGCAATAAAGGTCTATTGGATTAGCAATACTAGGAACCACTTCAATTTCTGTAATGAACTTCTTAATCCAAACAGCTTCCTTTGCAGCATCTGATGCAGCAATATACTCAGCTTCCGTTGTAGAATCAGCGGTTGTACTTTGCTTGGAACTCTTCCAGCTTACAGCTCCACCATTTAACATAAACATAAAACCCGATTGCGATCGACTATCATCTTTGTCGGTTTGGAAGCTTGCATCCGTGTAAGCATTTACCACGAGATCATCTTCCATTCCTCCATAGACCAAAACGAATCTTTAGTTCTTCTCAAGTACTTAAGAATCGCTTTTACAGCCATCCAGTGATTTTCACCGGGGTCGGATTGATATCTACTTGTCATGCTTAAAGCATAAGATACATCCGGCCTAGTACAAATCATGGCATACATGATGGACCCAATTGCCGAAGCATATGGAACATCGTTCATTTTCTCACGCTCATCTTTTGTCTTAGGACATTGAGTCTTGCTTAGAGAAACTCCATGTAACACTGGTAAGGTTCCTCTTTTAGAATTTTCCATACGGAATCTTCTAATGACCTTGTCAATGTATGTACTTTGGCTTAAACCAAGTAGCCTCCTTGATCTATCTCTATAGATCTTAATGCCAAGTATATATGCGGCTTCACCCATATCTTTCATTGCGAAACACTTTCCCAACCAAGTCTTTACGGACTGAAGTGTAGGAATGTCATTTCCAATGAGTAATATGTCATCCGCATATAAAATCAGGAATAGCACTATGCTCCCACTAATCTTCTTGTATACACAAGGCTCATCTTCGTTCTTGATGAAACCAAACTCTTTGACCGATTCATCAAAACGGAGATTCCAACTCCTAGAAGCTTGCTTCAATCCATAGATAGATCTCTGCAATTTGCATACCTTAGAATTCTGTTCAAAACCTTCCGGTTGTGTCATATACACATCCTCTTGTAGTTTTCCATTTAGGAAAGCGGTTTTGACATCCATTTGCCATATTTCATAGTCATGATATGCGGCAATGGCAAGCAGAATTCTTATAGACTTGATCATTGCTACGGGTGAAAAGGTTTTATCATAGTCAATACCATGAACTTGCCTATAACCTTTCGCTACAAGCCTAGCTTTGTAAGTATTCACCTTCCCATCCATGTCAGTCTTCTTCTTGAAGACCCATTTGCATCCTATGGTTTTTACACCTTCGGGCCCATCAATCAAATTCCAAACTTGATTGTCTTGCATGGATTGCAATTCAGATTCCATGGCTCCAATCCACTTATCCGAATCAGGAGAAGACATCGCCTCTTGGTAGGTTGTCGGTTCATCATTCTCAATGATTTCCACCTCATTACTATCCGTTACGAGAAATCCATATCTCTCGGGCTCGGATCGTAACCTACTAGATCTACGAGTTGCTTGTGTTGGTAGTGGTGCCCTAGGCACGTTTAATAAACGTTGTAATTGTTATCATTTATTTCATATCAATAAAAAGATGTTTTGATTATTATTGTTGTTCATGTTTACTTATAATAATCCCCGTCCCTAGTACTTATTAAGCACTAGTATAAAGGCTAAATGATCATGAGATGATCATGTTAGATTTATGGGTACTTGTTTGGAACAAGGTACTGGACATGACCCGCTGTATGAGATTTATGTCATGGTCTATGTCGTACATATATCTCATATTAGTTATGTCATTCGAATCCTTAGACATGAAGTTATTATGGTCTTCCACTTGATGAACATTGTGTTTGACATATTCAAACGCTACCTTAACACGGTAGTTATGAAGGGTATGATTGGCATAATCGGATTCCCGTTGGGAAGAATAATAAGCTAAATGGATTTGTCCCTCCACGGAGAGATGTCAAGCTTGGGCCCCTCGAAGGAATGATGTGATGAAACGTTCGGCCGGACTCAAATGGATTGATTGGATCAATAGCATTTAAATTATCAACATATTCAGAATCGAGAAAGCATTGAACCAAAACAAGTTGACTGTTTGACCATGACTTGTGTTCAATGACATCGTGGACAAAAGGATTGTGACATATTCTAAAGGAATGCGAACTTGTATCTAGTTATACTATTTGGGTAGGTATGACGGTTTTGCTAGAACCTAATCATATCTTATGGGATCATGTTTGAGCCCATTGCCAACTTAGTATAATCCTAGAGGGTCACACACAATAGAACGAATCTTAAATAAGAGGACTATATTGGCATTTGGGTCGGAGGACCTCCAAGGAATTTCTGGAAATATTCTGGGCCTCCTGGTCAACCAAGCGGGCGCTTGGGTTGGACCAGGCGGGCGCCTGAATGAAGTCTGGAAAGACCTGGACCTTCTGTTCAAATGAGCGAGGCGCCTGGTTTGGACCAGGCGTAGCGCCCGGTATGCCGACAGGAAAATTGCTAATTCGATTAGGAATTGTTTTTGGCACAAATTACCTATTTGGAATAGGTCTTAATTGTGCATAAAAACCCCAATTCGGCCATACCATATTGACTAGTGCTTTGTGGGTCTCAAAGAGTTTGAGAGAGATTTTATTTTGTTCTAAGATATCATTGATTGAGGAACAAATATATTCACAAATAAATTCCATATAGTTCTTTATTAAATTGTGAAAGTGTGTTTCATAATATTGGTCTAGCAACCAAGATCAAAGAAGTGTTGGTAGTGGTGCCCTAGGCACGTTTAATAAATGTTGTAATTGTTATCATTTATTTCATATCAATAAAGAGATGTTTTGATTATTATTGTTGTTCATGTTTACTTATAATAATCTCCGTCCCTAGTACTTATTAAGCACTAGTTTAAAAGCTAAATGATCATGGGATGATCATGTTAGATTTATGGGTACTTGTTTGGAACAAGGTACTGGACATGACCGCCGTATGAGATTTATGTCATGGTCTATGTCGAACATATATCTCATATTAGTTATGTCATTTGAATCCTTAGACATGAAGTTATTATAGTCTTCCACTTGATGAACATTGTGTTTGACATATTCAACGCTACCTTAACACGGTAGTTATAAAGGGTATGATTGGCATAATCGGATTCCCGTTGGAAAGAATAATAAGCTAAATGGATTTGTCCCTCCACGGAGAGATGTCAAGCTTGGGCCCTCGAAGGAATGAGTTGATGAAATGTTCGGCCGGACTCAAATGGATTGATTGGATCAATAGCATTTGAATTATCAACATATTCGGAATCGAGAAAGTATTGAACAAAACAAGTTGACTGTTGGACCATGACTTGTGTCAATGACATCGTGGACAAAGGGATTGTGACATATTCTAAAGGAATGCGAACTTGTATCTAGTTATACTATTTGGGTAGGTGTGACGGTTTGCTAGAACACCTAATCATATCTTATGGTTTCATGTTTGAACTCATTGCCAACTTAGTATAATCCTAGAGGGGCACACACAATAGAACGAATCTTTAAAAGGACTAAATTGGAATTTGGAAATTCAGGACATTCTGGGGAAGTGGGCGACCGCACAGTGTGGACTGGGCGGCCGCACACTTAGCCCAAATTTTGTACCAGTTTGTTTCAGATAATGTGCGACCGCACAGTGTATTCTGGGCGGCCGCACAGTACTGTCGGCTGGCACTTTTCTAATCGATTTGAAATGTCTTTTGACACAAGGTTCCTATTTGGAATAGTCTTGCTTGTGTATAAAAGGATGATTTCGGCCAGAACCTCAGTAATAGCCTTTTGTGAGTCTCCAAAGTGTTTGAGAGAAAATTTATTTTGTTCTAAGATATCCTTAATTGAGGAACAAAATAATTCACAAATAAAATTCATATAGTTCTTTATTAAATTGTGAAAGTGTGTTTCATAATATTGGTCTAGCAACCAAGATCAAAGAAGCTCATTTGATATTCGTTCGAAGTGTGGATACCGCTAGAGGGTGAAAATCATCATCTTCAAAGTTCTTTGTCAAGCTTTGTGATCGTGATCAAGTCTTCAAGTTTCTCCACCAAGACCGAAGAAAGTTCATAGCCATCAAGGGTTAGTTATTCCTCTATTCATCTTGTTGTATTGATTTAATCATATGAACGTATCCATGGCTTTGGGTTTTCTTAAAATTTTAATTGCTAATTCCGCTGCGCATGATACTTGAAAACCCAACAGTGGTATCAGAGCCCCGTTCATGTTGATTATTTCAATACCTAGATCATGTTATGTGTATATAAATTGTTTATGTGCCTTGCATGATATGAATATTGGAATATATGATGCTTATGTGTTTGTGATTTTATTTGGGTTTATTGTTTTGCAACTTTAATCGCACGATTCAATCGCAATAAATAAATTATGGTGGATTCAGAATTGTTGGTTATTAATTTTTTATTAGATCAAAGTTTTAATAATCGGGGAAAACAATTTTGAGACAAAATTTTCGAACTTGAAAATTCTGCACTTCTGATGGCCATGGGCGACCGCACAGAAGATTCTGGGAGGCCGCACATTTTTTTGGGCGACCGCACAGATCTTTTTGGGCGGCCGCACAAAGGGATCAGAAGGTCTGATTTTGGTCAAAAACAGAATCTGGAATTTTTCGAAAAAATTCAACAAAACCAGTAACAAAACAGTCCAGACTTGCTGATCTGGAATGGGTTTTGGGTAGTTGGTTTGTGTGTGGATTTTGGGGTTTGATTTTCCTATTTGTTTTAGTCTTGTGATTCCTAGATGGTTCAAGTTTGGATGGCTAATCTGCGTTCATCGAGATTGTGTTTCCCAAAATTGATCGCAATCAAAGTTTCAAAGATAAAACGAAGTTAGAATTATGAAGAGTTCATAATTGCTAAAATGAGAAACAAAGTTCTTGATTCAAAGTTTGGAGATCCATGTGGAATTGTGAATGCAATTGGCTTACGTTCATCGAGACCATCTATTGCTTAGTTTCGGCCACATGGACTACTTCTTGGTTTCTTGAATTAGTGTGGGATTGTGGTTGCCAAATGGCTTAGTTCGATCGCACTTCTTGTTTGTCTTGATTTGGATATAATAACCAAAGTGTGAAATAGTCTCATCCTCATAATTATAGAGAAACTAATGACACATAAATATCATGCTTAAATTAATGAAGATTAATTTAGTGGCTAAGCTTGTAACATGTTTATATTATGTGCTCATAAATGTGTTATATGCTATATGTGATGAACCTTCAAATAAAGTTTTAAGTCCTTCTTTGCCATGCCATGATTTAAAACACTTGTTTATGCATGGGTAATTGATGTGGGTTCGCCTCCGCGAAGTGCATTAATTTTATTCATCTATATAAGCAAGATGAGGTTCATTAACTTATGTGGGCTTGCCTCTGCAAGGTGCATTAAATTAAATAGTTCCTATGCGTTTAAAATGGTTGGACTTAATTAGGCGTCAAAACAGTTTTGGGCCTAGGCAAAAGATGAGATTAAACATGCTTTTTGAAATTGGATTTCTCAAAGAATCTCATAAAATGATCTAAGAATCATATGGGATATGATTGACATAATTGTCTACCTAATTAATTTAGTTTTTGAGCGGTCCGCCTCCGTGGACTCAAAAAGTTAAATTAAAGTTGGATCTTAGCCCAATTAAATTAATATTATACATTAGATGTATAAGAAGGTTATATAATTTAGTGGGAGTATTTGTTTGAAAAATACATTATTTATCTCTTTAATGAAAAATCAGTACTTATTAAATTTTGGAAATTTGCATATTTGTAGATAATGACTAATAACACTCAATCAATGTCATTGCGATCGATCTTGAGAAGATAAGCTCGAAGAGAATGGTACTAACTATGGATTGGATCCGTAGCATAAGAATCGTTAGGCAAGAAGATAAGTTGTACATTCTCGATGGCCTCTCCCTGCTGAACCACCGCCTACTGCCTAGGGTAGAAAGAGACAATTACAAGAAACATCGTAATGATTCTAGAGATGTAAGTTGTCTCATGCTTTGCTGATGTGTTCAAAACTCCAACAAAGTTTGGAACATTTAGAGCGTATGAGATAGGCGTGGAGTTGAGAACCATGTTTCAAGAGCAAGCTAGGCAAGAGAGGTACAAGACCATTGTTGCATTCACTACTAGTAAATGAATGAAGGGCAACAAGTGAGTCCTCACTTTCTTAAAATGAAAGGTTATGTAGAGCATCTTGAGAAATTTGGCTATCCAATCCCATTGAAGCTAGCCACGGATCTCATTCTTAATTCATTGCCTAAAAGTTATAATCAGTTTGTGATGAATTATAACATGCATGGAATGGATAAGAATCTCTCTGAGTTGCATGGGATGCTCAAAACTGCAGAGATGAAAATTGTGGAGAAAGGTTCTCCCGTGCTCTTGTTCATGATGGGAAGAAGGCTAGTGCCAAAGGAAAGGGTAAGAAAGTTGTCAAACCCAAAATAAGCAAGGCAAAGGTTGCCAAGGCTTCTGAGGCAAAACCCGATTCAAAAGGATGCAATCTGTTTCCATTGTCAAGAAATTGGTCATTGGAAACGTAATTGCAAGGCTTTCTTGGAAGAGCAAAAGAAGAAGAAGGGCAGCAAGGCTGCGTCGACTTCAGGTATCTATATGATAGATATTCTCCTTTTTACCACTGATTCCTGGGTATTGGATACCGGATGTGGTTCTCACATTTGTCTAAATGTGCAGGGACTAAAGAATAGGAGACTGCTTAAAGAGGTGAAGTAGATCTACGCGTGGGGAATGAGAGCAAGAGTTGCTGCATTAGCGTAGGGACTTATGAAGTCACTTTACCTTCCGGATTAATTCTTGTTTTGAACAATTGTTATATGTTCGGATTTAAGCAGAAATATTATTTCAATTTCTTGTTTGGATAATGAAGGTTTAAGTTTCTTATTGAGAATAAGAAATTTTCTATTATTTAAATGATGTTGCTTTATGGTATTGCTAATTCATTTAATGGCCTTTATATCTTGGATGTCAAGAATGAAAATAATGATAATGTCTATCTTGTAAATAAGAAATCTAAACCTAATGATATAAATCATACTTACTTATGGCATTGCCGTCTCGGTCATATTAATGAGAAGCGTATCTCAAAACTCCATGGGGACGGACTTTTGGGTTCATGTGACTTAGAGTCATATGATACTTGTGAGTCGTGTCTTCTTGGAAAAATGACTAAGACAC
>JAOWBW010000708.1:670441-735771 GCA_026119855.1 Campanula takesimana
CACAGAAAAGGAGTTCAAGCAACAATAATGAACACATTTGGGCACACATTTGTGTTGTAAAAAGTCGGCACTTAGGAACGAGTCTAGACAGATAACTAAAAAAGCATAGTAAATAGCTAGGATTGTAATACATGCTAAATGTTTATTACAGGTAAATAAAAGTGCTTTCAATCTCTCGTCCTCCCCAGAAGGCTACTCAGAATCATCATCATCGGCAGCACCGTGCCCACCCCCACTGCCGCTCTCAGTCTCCTCGTCATCATCATCAGATCAGCAGCAGATTCTTCCTCCTCAGATGTCTCCACCACAACATCATGCCGGGTCCTCTTGGTAGCTCTCCCTGATGAACTAGCACCACCCCTGCTCTGGCTACCTCCTCGGCTCAGACTCCTGCTCAGTGACTGCCTCGCCGAAGAGACAGCCTCATCAATATCCAGTGCAGCATCCCTGCAGCCTCGTCCGAGCTGCCCGAGCACCTCGGGCAGCTCCTCTCGCAACACCAGAGACAGCACCAGCAGCATCTCTAGTCATGCGGCAATGTCCCTGCACAGCCCTAGCACCCTCTCCTCCAGCTGACGGAGTCTCCTCCTCATCCCTTTGTTCTGTCTGCCCAAGTGCCTATAAGCAGCTACAGGTACCTGTCACAACAGAGGACAGAAAAAGGAAATTGCATCAATACAAAGAACAGAAAAGCAAGACTTGAACTGAGAAATGCAAAGACAGTCAGGAAAGTATACCACAGCAGCCTGAACAGGAGGCTCTCTCTCCGGCGACATGTCCTAAGGAACAATCTGTTGGGTTTCGAAGTAACATGCGCAGCGGAATTAAGCATTTAAAATTTTAATAAAACCCAAAGCCATAGATCCATTCATGTCATTAAGTCAAATACATATAAGATTAATATCAGAAAAACTAACCCTTGATGACTTTTGATTTCTAGCTTTTGAAATTGGTGGAGATTTGAAGCTTGATCACGTGAGCAAGAATGCGAACCTTGAAGAGGGTGAGCTTCACCCTCTAGCGGTATCCACACCACGAACGAATATCAAGCAACTTCTTGATCTTGTTTGCTAGACCAAATTGTGAAACACACTTTCACAATTGCAAGAACTATATGGAATTATGAATATTCTTGTTCTTCACTTTTGGAATCTTAGAACAAGAAAATAACCTCTCAAAACCTTATGGAGGCACTCACAACAACATGTCTAATGGCTGTAAAAAGGATCCTTAAATAGGTCCTAATCCTTAACCCTTAAGGACTTAGGAAACCTAAATCCCGTCACCAAATTAGGCAACAAGAATTCTGCCGACATGACTGGCACGGTCGTGCCCACAATCTGGCACGGTCGTGCCATCTAGTCCGCATGAATTCCCAGACGCCCATTTTCGGCACGGTCGTGCTTGGTAATTGGCACGGTCGTGCCAATCATGTCGACATGTTGCCTTGGTTTGGATTTATGGCACGACCGTGCCATTTAAGGCGTACGACCGTGCCAGAGCCAAAAACAAAAATTTTTCCATAATTCCCATTTAGTCCTTTACGATTCGTTCTATTTGTGTGTGACCCTTTAGGATTACACTAAGTTGGCAATGGGCTCAAACATGAACCCATAAGATATGATTAGGTTCTAGCAAACCCGTCATACTATCCAAATAGTGTAACTAGATACATTTCACATTCCTTTAGAATATGTCACAATCCCTTTGTCCACGATGTCATTGAACACAAGTCATGGTCAAACGGTCAACTTGTTTTGTTCAATACTTTCTCGATTCCGAATATGTTGATAATTCAAATACTATTGATCCAATCAATCCATTTGAGTCCGGCCGAACATTTCATCAACATCATTCCTTCTAGGGGACCAAGCTTGACATCTCTCCGTGGAGGGACAAATCCATTTAGCTTATTATTCTTCCCCACGTGAATCCGATTGTGCCAATCATACACTTTATAACTACCGTGTTAAGGTAGCGTTTGAATATGTCAACACAATGTTCATCAAGTGGAAGACTATAATAACTTTATGTCTAAGAATTCAAATGACATAACTAATATGAGATATATGTACGACATAGACCATGACATAAATCTCATACAGCGGGTCATGTCCAGTACCTTGTTCCAAACAAGTACCCATAAATCTAACATGATCATCCCATGATCATTTAGCCTTTATACTAGTGCTTAACAAGTACTAGGGACAGAGATTATTATCAGTAAACATGAACAACAATAATAATCAAAACATCTCTTTATTGATATGAAATAATTGATAACAATTACAACGTTTATTAAACGTGCCTAGGGCACCACTACCAACAATATCCCACTTTCCCTAGGCCCAATCTCCCATGTATCTAATACCCATGGACCTAACATGACCTTCATGTTTAGCTTGTGGAAGTCCCTTTGTTTGCGGGTCCGCAACATTGTCATCAGTTGGTACTCTGCATATATTTACGTCACCTCTATTAATGATTTTACGAATCACATGGTAACGCCTAAGTATGTGTTTGGATTTCTGATGTGCCCTTGGTTCCTTTGCTTGAGCAATAGCACCATTATTATCGCAATAAAGGTCTATTGTATTAGCAATGCTAGGAACTACTTCAAGTTCAGTTATGAACTTCTTAATCCAAACAGCTTCCTTTGCAGCATCCGATGCAGCAAGATACTCAGCTTCTGTTGTAGAATCAGCGGTTGTACTCTGCTTGGAACTCTTCCAGCTTACAGCTCCACCATTTAACATAAACACAAAACCCGATTGCGATCGACTATCATCTCTATCGGTTTGGAAGCTTGCATCCATGTAAGCACTTACAACGAGATCATCTTCCATTCCTCCATAGACCAAAAATGAGTCTTTAGTCCTTCTTAAGTACTTAAGAATCGCTTTTACAGCCACCCAGTGATTTTCACCAGGGTCGGATTGGTATCTGCTTGTCATGGTTAAAGCATAAGATACATTCGGCCTAGTACATATCATGGCATACATGATGGACCCAATTGCTGAAGCATATGGAACATCTTTCATTTTCTCATGCTCATCATTTGTCTTAGGACGTTGAGTCTTGCTTAGAGAAATTCCATGTAACACTGGCAAGGTTCCTCTCTTAGAATTTTCCATATGGAATCTTCTAATGACCTTGTCAATGTATGTACTTTGGCTTAAACCAAGTAGCCTTCTTGATCTATCTCTATAGATCTTGATCCCAAGAACATATGCGGCTTCACCCATATCTTTCATTGCGAAGCACTTTCCTAACCAAGTCTTTACAGACTGAAGTGTAGGAATGTCGTTTCCAATGAGTAATATGTCATCCACATATAAGATAAGGAATAGCACTATGCTCCCACTAATCTTCTTGTATACAGAAGATTCATCTTCGTTTTTGATGAAACCAAACTCTTTGACCGATTCATTAAAACGGAGATTCCAACTCCTAGAAGCTTGCTTCAATCCATAGATGGATCTCTGCAATTTGCATACCTTAGAATTTTGCTCAAAACCTTCTAGTTGTGTCATATACACATCCTCTTCTATTTTTCCATTTAGGAAAGCAATTTTGACATCCATTTGCCATATTTCATAGTCATGATATGCGGCAATGGCAAGCAGAATTCTTATAGACTTGATCATTGCTACAGGTGAAAAGGTTCCATCATAGTCAATACCATGAACTTGCCTATAACCTTTTGCTACAAGTCTAGCTTTGTAAGTATGCACCTTCCCATCCATGTCAGTCTTCTTCTTAAAGACCCATTTGCATCCTATGGTTTTTACACCTTCGGGCGCATCAATCAAATTCCAAACTTGATTATCTTGCATGGATTGCAATTCGGATTCCATGGCTCCAAGCCACTTGTCCGAATCAGGAGAAGACATCGCCTCTTGGTAGGTTCTAGGTTCATCATTCTCAATGATTTCCACCTCATTACTATCCGTTACGAGAAATCCATATCTCTCGGGTTCGGATCGTACCCTACTAGATCTGCGAGTTACTTGTGTATCTTGAACAGGTTCCACAACTCATTGTGGTTCTTGTTCCCGTTCCACTATTGGTTCAATGTTATTTTCTGGGTCTCAAATTTCTTCAAGATTTATTTTACTCCCACTGATTTCTTTGGAGAGAAACTGTTCCTCTAGAAAGACACCAGTTCGGGCAACAAACACTTTGTTGTCCTCTCGGTTGTAAAAGTAATATCCTTTAGTTTCCTTAGGATATCCCACGAAAATACATTTATCAGATTTGTGTGCTAGTTTTTCAGAGATAAGTCTCTTGACATAAACTTCGCAACCCCAAATCCTCATGAAAGACAAACTAGGTTTCTTTCCACTCCACATCTCATAACTTGATTTAGTGTGAAAGCAGCGGTTTCTAGAGCATAACCCCAAAAGGATATTGGAAGATCAACTTGACTCATCATTGATCGAACCATGTCTAACAAAGTCCGATTCCTCCTCTCAGACACACCATTCCATTGTGGTGTTCCGGGTGGAGTCAATTGTGAAACTATTCCACAATTCTTTAGATGATCATCAAATTCTTGGCTTAAGTATTCTCCACCACGATCTGATCGAAATGCCTTAATACTTTTGCCAAGTTGTTTTTCTACTTCATTTTGAAATATTCTAAATATCTCAAATGCTTCACTCTTATGTTTCATAGGTAAACATACCCAAATCTACTATAATCATCCGTGAAGGTTATGAAGTATTGAAATCCTCCCCTAGCATTGCTACTTAATGGTCCGCATACATCGGAATGTATCAACCCCAATAAGTCACTTGCCCTTTCACCTAGCTTGGTAAAAGTTGTCTTAGTCATTTTTCCAAGAAGACACGACTCACAAGTATCATATGACCCAAGGTCACATGAACCCAAGAGACTGTCCCTATGGAGTTTTGAGATACGCTTCTCATTAATATGACCAAAACGGCAATGCCACAAATAAGAATGATTTACATCATTAGGTTTAGATTTCTTATTTATATGATAGACATTTTCATTATTTTCATTCTTGACATCCAAGACATTAAGGCCATTAAATGAATTAGCAATACCATAAAGCACATCATTTAAATAAATAGAAAAAAAATTTTATTCTCAATAAGAAACTTAAAACCTTCATTATCCAAACAAGAAATTGAAATAATATTTCTACTTAAATCCGGAACATAATAACAATTGTTCAAAACAAGAATTAATCCGGAAGGTAAAGTGACTTCATAAGTCCCTACGGCTAATGCAGCAACTCTTGCTCCATTCCCCACGCGTAGATCTACTTCACCTTCTTTAAGTAGTCTCCTATTCTTTAGTCCCTGCACATTTAAACAAATGTGAGAACCACATCCGGTATCCAATACCCAAGAATCAGTGGTAGAAAGGAGAATATATATCATATAGATACCTGAAGTCGACGCAGCCTTGCTGCTCTTCTTCTTCTTTTGCTCTTCCAAGAAAGCCTTGCAATTACGTTTCAAATGACCAATTTCTTGACAATGGAAACAGATTGCATCCTTTTGTGAATCGGGTTTTGCCTCAGAAGCCTTGGCAACCTTTGCCTTGCTTATCTTGGGTTTGACAACTTTCTTACCCTTTCCTTTGGTACTAGCCTTCTTCCCATCATGAACCAAGAGCACGGGAGAACCTTTGTCCACAATTTTCATCTCTGCAGTTTTGAGCATCCCATGCAACTCAGAGAGATTCTTATCCATTCCATGCATGTTATAATTCATCACAAACTGATTATAACTTTTAGGCAATGAATTAAGAATGAGATCCGTGGCTAACTCCAATGGGATTGGATAGCCAAGTTTCTCAAGGTGCTCTACATAACCTTTCATTTTAAGAAAGTGAGGACTCACTTGTTGCCCTTCATTCATCTTACAAGTAGTGAATGCAACAAAGGTCTTGTACCTCTGTTGCCTAGCTTGCTCTTGAAACATGGCTCTCAACTCCACGCTTATCTCATAAGCTTCCAAATGTTCCAAACTTTGTTGGAGTTTTGAGCATATAGCAGCAAGCATGAGACAACTTACATCTCTAGAATCATTACGATGTTTCTTATAAGCGTCTCTTTCTGCTAGGGGCAGTAGGCGGTGGTTCAGCAGGAAGTGGCCCATCGAAAATGTACAACTTGTCTTCTTGCCTAAGAACAATTCTTAGGCTACGGATCCAATCCATATAGTTGTTACCATTTTCTTTGAGCTTATCCTTCTCAAGGATCGATCGCAATGACATTGATTGAGTGTTGTTAGTCATTATCTACAAATATGCAAAATTTCCAAAATTTAATAAGTACCAATTTTCATTAAAGAAATAAATAATGTATTTTTCCCAAAAATACTCCCACTAAACTATATAACCTTCTTATACATCCAATGTATAATATAATATTAGTGGGCTAAGATCCAACTTTAATTTAATTTTAAGTCCGCTAGGGCGGATAACATAAAATCAAATTAATTAGGTAGACAATCATGTCAATCATATACCATATGATTCTTAGATCCTTTTCCATGAGATTCTTTAAGAAATCCTATTTCAAAAAGCATGTTTAATCTCATCTTTGCCTAGGCCCAAAACTGTTTTGACGCCCAATTAAGTCTAACCATTTTAAACGTATAGTTAATGTGTCCCGCTAGGGCGTGCCCACATTATCTATCTTGCTCATACATAAATAAATTTAATGCACCTCGCTAGGGCGAATCTACATTAAAATCACTCATGTACTAACAAGTGTTTTAATCATGGCATGGCAATAAAAGACTTAAAAATTTCTTTGAAGATTCATTACATATAGCATATAACACATTTATGAGCACATAATATAAACATGTTACGCATCAAGTTTAGCCACTAAATTAATCTCCATTAATTTAAGCATAATATTTATGTGTCATTAGTTTCTCTATGATTATGAGGATGAGACTATTTGAACTTTGGGTATCATCTCCAAATCAAGACAACAAGAAGTGCGGCCGAAACTAAGCCATAAGGCATCCACAATTCCGCACTAATTCAAGAAACCAAGAAAGTAGTCCATGTGGCCGAAACTAAGCAATAGATGGTTTTGATGAACGTAGGCCAATTGCATCCACAATTCCATATGAATCTCCAATCTTTGAATCAAGAATTTTGTTTCTCAATTTTAGCAATTATGAACTCTTCATAATTCTAACTTCGTTTTATCTTTGAAACTTTGATTGCGATCAAGTTTGGGAAACACAATCTCGATGAACGTAGATTTGCCATCCAAACCTTGAACCAATCTTAGAATCACAAGACTAAAACAAATAGGAAATTTAAACCCAAGATCCACACCCAAAACCCAAACCCTACCCCCGCGCCAAACCCTAGGTCCGGTCGGGTCAAGGCATGGGTCCGGTCGGACCCTCCAAAAAAAATCCAAATTTTTAAAGTTCCAAAATTTATCTCAAAATTGTTTTCCCGATTCAATTAGGATTTGGTGTTCTTGGTGATCCAATCACCATGATCATCAAAACTTTGAATAAACAATTTATTCTTGAATCCTTGAATTATCAAAACTTTGATCCAATCAAAAATTGATAACCCAAACAATTTTAAATCCACCATAATTTTTATTGCGATTGAATAGTGCGATTAAAGTTTCTAAAACAATAAACCACATAAAATCACATAACACATAAACATCATATAATCCAATATTCATATCATGTTAGGCACATAAACAATTTATATACACACAACATGATCTAGGTATTGAAATAATCAACATGAACGGGGCTCTGATACCACTGTTGGGTTTCGAAGTAACATGCGCAGCGGAATTAAGCATTTAAAATTTTAATGAAACCCAAAGCCATATATCCATTCATGTGATTAAGTCAAATACATATAAGATGAATATCAGAAAAACTAACCCTTGATGACTTTTGATTTCTAGCTTTTGAACTTGGTGGAGATTTGAAGCTTGATCACGTGAGCAAGAATGCGAACCTTGAAGATGATGAGCTTCACCCTCTAGCGGTATCCACACCACGAACGAATATCAAGCAACTTCTTGATCTTGGTTGCTAGACCAAATTGTGAAACACACTTTCACAATTGCAAGAACTATATGGAATTATGAATATTCTTGTTCTTCACTTTTGGAATCTTAGAACAAGAAAATAACCTCTCAAAACCTTATGGAGGCACTCACAACAACATGTCTAATGGCTGTAAAAAGGATCCTTAAATAGGTCCTAATCCTTAACCCTTAAGGACTTAGGAAACCTAAATCCCATCACCAAATTAGGCAACAAAGAATTCTGGCCGACTTGACTGGCACGGTCGTGCCCACAATCTGGCACGGTCGTGCCATCTAGTCCGCATGAATTCCCAGCCGCCCATTTTCGGCACGGTCGTGCTTGGTAATTGGCACGGTCGTGCCAATCATGTCGACATGTTGCCTTGGTTTGGATTTATGGCACGACCGTGCCATTTAAGGCGCACGACCGTTCCAGAGCCAAAAACTGAAATTTTTCCATAATTCCCATTTAGTCCTTTACGATTCGTTCTATTTGTGTGTGACCCTCTAGGATTACACTAAGTTGGCAATGGGCTCAAACATGAACCCATAAGATATGATTAGGTTCTAGCAAACCGTCATACCTATCCAAATAGTGTAACTAGATACAATTTCACATTCCTTTAGAATATGTCACAATCCCTTTGTCCAAGATGTCATTGAACACAAGTCATGGTCAAACGTCAACTTGTTTTGTTCAATACTTTCTCGATTCCGAATATGTTGATAATTTAAATGCTATTGATCCAATCAATCCATTTGAGTCCGGCCGAACATTTCATCAACATCATTCCTTCGAGGGGCCCAAGCTTGACATCTCTCCGTGGAGGGACAAATCCATTTAGCTTATTATTCTTCCCCACGTGAACCCGATTGTGCCAATCATACACTTTATAACTACCGTGTTAAGGTAGCGTTTGAATATGTCAAACACAATGTTCATCAAGTGGAAGACTATAATAACTTTATGTCTAAGGATTCAAATGACATAACTAATATGAGATATATGTACGACATAGACCATGACATAAATCTCATACAGCGGGTCATGTCCAGTACCTTGTTCCAAACAAGTACCCATAAATCTAACATGATCATCCCATGATCATTTAGCCTTTATACTAGTGCATAATAAGTACTAGGGACAGAGATTATTATCAGTAAACATGAACAACAATAATAATCAAAACATCTCTTTATTGATATGAAATAATTGATAACAATTACAACGTTTATTAAATGTGCCTAGGGCACCACTACCAACACAATCTCCCTCTGCTCCTCATCCACCCCAAAGTTTGAATAAGTATAATATGAAGGAGGCAAAGGTGGATCAAAGCAATATCCAGCACCGGTGGGATAGAATCGAGTCGAAGTCTGTGGAGCAGCATGTGCCTCCCTCGGATCAGTGAACATGAAACCCTGCTGGAGGTTATGCTCCCGGAATAAACCATAATCCTGCTCTAGATGAATGAAAGGGGCAGCATCAACCCCCGCAATGTAGACTGCCCGGTCTGCCTCTGAAAGAGACCTCCAATTACGAGGACAGAAAGGAGGAACATCAGGAACCGCTGGCCTAGGAGGGTGATGGAAGTCCGTCACCTGACCACCATGCTGCCAGAACACTCTCTCTCCAAGATACATCGCCATACACTCCACTGAGCTCATTAGAAGCCTCGAGCGGGTGGGAATCAGAGTATGCTCAATAAAAGCATAAATAGCTCTCCACGGGAACAAAGAAGAGGCGACAGCCTCTGGCCTCAAAGCATCCAAGTGGCGTCGAGCTGAAAGCAGGCTGATGGGAACCGTGCCAGTCCTCATGTTCCTCTCCCTATACGACCACCTCACACAATCTGGATACTGGGCTGGCCCTCTCTGTTAATCTTGAAGTTTCTCAGCTCCAAGATAGCAAAGGCCCATAGCTGCAAAACAGAGACAAGAGCAGAATTAAATGACAGTTCAAAGATACAGTAGAGCAACGACAAGAAAGCTGAAAAGAAAAGGGAAAGCAGTATACCTCCCACAACAGGCTGAAGCCCGTGACCGAGCTAGTGGTCGAACGGCTGGTCAGATCCATGCCGTGATAACAAGCAGCCAAGCCCGCTGCGCCCCAGTTATATTGACCGGCCTGGTCCAAGTCTACCAACAAATCAAGCAAAGCCAAGGAAGCCGATGATCCTCCACTGGCAAACAGAGTATGGGACAACAGGTACCATATAAAACAACGGGCCACAGCATCGACCCGCTCGGCAGTGACACCCAAAGGCTCGGCTACAAAAATACAAAAATACCGACGGATGCTTCCCCAAGTGACCCGGTAATTCTTCACCGGGAAACCACAGTCAACCAGGGCCAACAGCTCGTCAGCAGTCCGAAGGGTCCCTCTCAAAACACAAGGGTCAGGCTCCCCCGCAAACGGCAGACCAGTCAATGCCGTGAAATCAGTGGGCGTCATCGTGACCTCTCCCATAGGCAGATGGAAAGTATGGGTAGTGTCCCACCATCTCTCTCTCAGAGCCTAAATAACATCCGGATCATTCTTCAACGCCGGCAGACTGGTAATAAAGAGGCCGAAATGGGTGGCCTGAACTCGAGCCCTGACATTCTCGGGCAGCTTACTCCAAATGGTGACCGGGCCATGAGCTCCGCCTCGAATCTCCGACAGGCGGCTCCACTCCTGAAAAGAAACAAGAAACAACGAAAATTTCGTCAGTAAAACGGCTAGAAAACGGACAAACCCGAAACAGAAATTTCAACATGCATGCGAGTGTGTGGTATGAAAATGGGTATCCGAACATGTTTTGTTGCAATAACTCAACAATAACGACAACAAACAGCGACAATCAACAAAAGAAGTTGCAGCGAAAAATACCGGCGAAACAGAGCAGCCCCAAAGCGCGAAAATCACAAAGAGAATGAAAGATTCTTACCAATCCCGCTGTGACAAAGTGGGGGATATGGGTATGCGGCTGATATGTGAGCAAGCTCGGGTCCATCGCCTCAATTCCAACCTCGGGCTCCTCGCCCTGTGGCATCTCGAATGGAGGAGATTGTTGACGATCTGACATCGTTTCTATGATAGAACCGCACCTAGAACAACAAGAAAGTGTTTTGGGGTGATTTCTCCACGAAAATTTGGTTCAGAATTTAGAGGGCTCTTCAAAATTTTGAAAACTCGCTGAAAAAGTGAACTGTCTGTTTATATATGCTGAACTGGAACGGAATGCGTGTGCCCCCCGCTATGTCACCAAGACGCGCACGCTTCCCATAGCGAAGATCAGACGCACGCGCCTTTGCTCCCTGAGGAATTCAAACACAACTCCCCACGCGGGAATCAAGGTGTCACATCCATGTTCATCTGAGTTTCAGCTCCACCACTACAAGCTGAGTAAGATTCGTAACAGACGCCGTTAATTCTCAAAAATCAGTTTTTACAATTCATCCCCAGCACAAAGCACTCCGTAGTCAACTGTGCTCGCACCCCATCAAAAGTCAAAGTCAAACAGTCAACATCAAAGTACGACTCACGACAGCAATTTGGTCCGGGGTAAGCCACAGAATCACCGTTTCCTCATCAAGCAAGATCTACATCCATTCAAAGCAAACGGTCCTTTGGGTCCTGCACTTCAGCAAACGGTCCTCCAGGTCCCGCCCTTCAGCAAACGGTCCTCCGGGTCCCGCACTTCAGCAGACGGTCCTCCGGGTCCCGCACTTCAGCAAACGGTCCTCCGGGTCCCGCACTTCAGACGGTCCTCCGGGTCCCGCACTTCAGCAAACGGTCCTCCGGGTCCCGCACTTTAGCAAACGGTCCTCCGAGTCCCGCACTTCATCTGACGGTCCTCAGGGTCCCGCTTCCAGCAAACGGATCTCGCTATCAGCAAATAGATCCCGCTTCCAACAAATAGATCCCGCTGTCAGGAAACGGATCCCGCTATTGGCAAAGCCGCTCACACAGGGAGCGCACCCTTATCTCTCAAAGCCGCTCACACAGGGAGCGCACCTCTATCCCCCGCAATTTCAAATTCCTGCTTTTATCGAGTCTTTTCCTTTTCTTGGTGATGTCCTAGGCGGATGTCTGTCTTTCGTCGGTGCATTTGCTTCACAATCTACGCCGCTGAGGGGATCTGTAGACACCCCGCCTTGGACCGCTCACCCCGATTGCACACTTGATTTTGTGTTTCTCCCTCTTTTAAGTGTTTTCTGTTAGTTTTTGTTACTTTGGTTAAGTTCCAGACAGACTCCGTTAAGTCCCGGGACTAAACTGAATAACAGTTATAACTTTCTAGTCCATTCTGTCAAAAATTGCTTTTCAGAGTCGCGCGCCTCCGCCCCTTGAGGCCAGACGCGCGCGCCTTCCGCCGCCTAGGTGGGATGCGCGCGCTTCTGGGGTGTGTCAGTTACAGATTCTGCCCAAGAATCTCTCCCTTGCTCATTATACATGATTTTGCCCGGGAAAGATTTCTTGGAGACTCCGTTTGGCTCCAAAAACAGTCCTTTTTCAACTATAAAAACCCCTCCAATCCATCATTGGAGGGGACCTTGGACATCATTACCTTTAGACCTTTTACTCACTTCTTTCCTAGACCTTTTCTTGGGATTTCTTCAACTAATGATTCAACCTTTTCTTCAAGGCTTTACAAGAGGTTCTCTTTGAAGGATACTATAGGTAAATGTCTTAAACATTTCTCCTCTTCTTCTTCTTCTTCTTCTTCTTCTTCTTCAATCAAATGTGCAATCACCCAAAACCATTTGGGACATGACACTAACGGTCCTTTCATTACATTGAATTGGCCTAGGAGTCATCTCCCTACATTTCAAACTTTAAAACCCCTTTTTATCATCATTTTAATAGGAAGAACGCATTTATCTTTAAAAGTGAATTATGAACAAACAAGACCGACTTTGCTCGGGCGAAATGGGTGTTTAAGTACTTCCCATTTCGTAACCTAACCCCCGAACCCCTCATCCCAAAGAATCTCTGTTTTCGTAAATCAAACTTAGGCTCATAAACATTAGGTTTTCTTACGTTCCTAAAAAACGTGGGTGGCGACTCTAAAACACAATTAGACATCCTAGGATAGTCCATGCGCTCTAGCCAAGCCGTGGCCTCCGCCCCCGGGGTATCTACACCAGTCTACAAAATTCATTTCGAAAATCTTCATTTCTCGCTTCACGGCAGTTCCAACTCAGAATATTGAAGGTCGTCATAAAAAATAAAGCGGAATTAGGGAACGAGGGGATATCCTTGAGTAAGTTCTTCGCCCGCATCATGGAGTGTTCCGGCCTCCATGTCGGTTCTAGTATCAACTTGTGGCCTAGGGCTTCGGCTTCTCTGGTGAGGACTCTGTCGACGCGGAGATCTACCTCTTCTAGCATCCATGCTGTTTGAACTAGAATCATTTCTTCGACCTCCGGTCTGAACCACCACCGAATAGGTCGATGCTAACATGGCACGTGTCCCATAAGGTGTTCTCCACTTTAATTGATAAATCATCAAGAATACTATCAACAGTAATTTTAACATTGCACTAGAATAGTCAAATTGACATAAATCTATAGTCAATGTTCAATTGGCCCACGTTAATAACCTCAAAAAATTGAATCGACCGAGCAAAATTAAATGCAGACAAACAACATGGATTATTTTAACAATAGAGAGAGGAAATAGCACACGAAGACAACAGCCTTCATTCCTGACTGCATTATTCTCATTTGCCACCCAACTTGTAATAAAGGTAATGCAAATTCAAAGCAGATTAACGGAGAAAATCAATGCGCACAAAAACTCATAAAAATTGACCAAAGTGGTCCAAAAAAAGATGAAATTTTGATAACTTACGTTTTCAGACCATGAAATCAGTCCATCTTCCGTGCTCATAAGAGCACGAATGCCTCCACAACAACTATGACCAGTCACCAGTATGTTTTCAATCTGAAGAAATGCAGGGTTACTTCAGAATAAGAACTAGGACTTTGGCACACTACATATCCCAATTGTAATCTCCTTCACTCTATTAACATCAAGCAAAATTAGGCAATCCTAAAGTTTTTACAGAAAAAAATAAATAAAAATTATATAAACAATATAATACTCCCTCCGTCCCAGTTTAAAGTTTTACTTTCCTTTTTGGTATGTCCCAGTTTAAGGTTCTTAGTTGCTTTATTCCGTAAATGGCAAAGGATGAATAGTGTTTTGGACAATTTTGTCCTCATAAAGTTCATATATTACAAAAAAACCCATCACTTACGTATCTACTTTTCACCCACTTGCTTTATGAATGGACAATTATATCCTCCACCCACTACTATTTTTTACTCAAATTTGTCTTGATTCTTTAATAAGCGTACAAAGTAAAACTAAGAACCTTAAACCGGGACGGATGGAGTACCTACTTTAAGGTTATTCACCGAAAATTCAGGAGCAGCTTTGTTTCACATGGTCCACTCCACACAATGAAAAGAACATAAAAATTGACATTAAACTAGAATATCGCTGTTCAAACCCAAAGGTCTGCATTTTCTAGTTCACAGTTGTGACTTAGAGCACCATTGGTTTGAGAGAAATGAAATGTAATCTATAAAATACCTCCAATGGAGGGATTAGAAATATTGCGAGAAACAAACGCTTCACCAGGTTGAAATCCTAAGATATTTGAAGGGCAGACCCTTGAATCTGCACATGAGATCACCGTGAACTGTTCTTGGTATCATCAGTCAACAAAACTTATACCAATTCTCACGACAAAATGCAGTTTCAACACCTAAATTGTTACTCCCTCCATCCCGAAATGATCTTCCTACTTTTTTGTTGTTGATACAAAGGTATTTTGAGCAATAATTTTAGGTTACTTGAAGTATCCTAATGAAAATCTAAAAAACTGGTATTGATAGTATTTTTAAGGGTGTATCAATAACAAGTTTTCAATTTTCATTAGGATAATTAAGTTAACCTGATTTTATTGCTCAAAGTACCTTCGTATTAACAACAAAAAAGTGGGAAGATCATTTTTGAACGGAGAGAGTATAAGAGATTCAATATTACCAGGGGTGCTTGACCTTTAGAAACCTTATCATAGCATTCCAAGTTTTCCCTGCCAAAAAGAGTACACTGAAGTGATCAACTGGAGTCACTAACTTTTGTAAAAATGCTAAATTTTAGCATGGAGCTTCTTGCTACTTACATGAATTTGTGTCGTTTAAAACTAAGAAGCTGGTCCTTCATTTCTGTGTAGGAGTCACTCCCATTCGGAGTTTCCTTTGTTGATTTGTATTGTTTAAGTTCCTGGATGAGAAAGGGACTGTCTCTCGAGGCCTTCAATTTCAGGCCTGAATGTCTCCAGTTAATATGCTGTGTGAAGAATTGGAGGTGATGTAGGATAATTGATAATTACCAAGTAAATGAAAGCAGCAAAAATAAATGCAGATGAGTTAAACAGATACAAACACATTCTTATCTCTTTGGGTCAATCCTGAAGGTTGCAATGGATGTCTGTTATCTCAAAAAATATTTCCTATAAATAAATCATCAAACAAGCCAATCAGAATGCCTAACACGTGATCACAGTAGCTTCCACTAACAAAGCTCCTTTATATGGAGATATATTTCGTGTGAGATTGAAAAGCACAAACAGAACCACACTCAGTTCAGTATGGAACAGAACGCCAGACTAAAACATGGATAAGTTATGCCCTCAAAATGCAATTCAAACTATAGAATTTGGTAAAAGGAGAAATCAATTCTATTGATACTTTGAGGAGTATATAAATACACAAGAGCCCTAACTTGTGTGACAAGAAACGGAAATAGAATCCTATATAATTTAGGAATAGGAAACAAAAGAAACTAAATAACAAGATTAAAATAAATACTACGTAGACTCTGTATAACTATCATGCCCCCTCAAGATGGACGACCGTGATGAGAGGCCAATCTTGGAAAGAAGCTCCAGGAATCTCGGCCTAGGTAACGCCTTGGTCAGTGCATCAGCAAGCTGGTCCGCCCCCGAGATATGCGACACACGCAAAGTATTAGCTTGTACTTGCTCACGAACAAAATGATAATCAAGACCCAAGTGCTTCATTTTGGAATGGAAAACTGGATTGGCAGCAACATAGGTGGCACCTAAATTATCACAGTAAATTGTAGGAGTATAACAAATCTCAACATGCAGCTCACGTAACAAATTCTGAAGCCATAAAATTTCAGCTGTACTGTCAGCAACTGCCCGATATTCAGCCTCTGTAGAAATATAATCATCCTTGTCTCCTGCCCAGTCTGCATCGGTAAAACCATGAAGCGTAAGAGGAGAATCATGCCGAATAAGCAAACCATGAGAGCTAGTACCCACTAAATAACGCAAAACACGTTTGAGTGCAGCTCAGTGAAGATCAGTAGGACAGTGCATGAATTGAGACAGTCGATTAACAGCAAAAGTAAGATCGCACCTTGTTAACGCAAGATACTGAAGGGTCCCAACAATGGCCCGGTATTCAGACGAATTGGCAATGGGAGTGCCACCATGAAGGGTGAGAGGAGGATGCGAAGTCATGGGTGTAGGAACGGGTTTGGCCTCAAGCATGTTAGTCTTGGCAAGAAGATCTTGAACATACTTGTGTTGGCTTAAAAACAGGCCATTAGAATGAGGGATCACTTCAACTCCAAGAAAATACGACAGTGTGCCAAGATCTTTCAAGGAGAACCGGGAAGCAAGCTGTGCAATGAACCTGTCGACAAGAGAGCTGTCCGAACCAGTAATGATTACGTCATCAACATAAACCAAAATGTAAAGCAAATGAGCAGGAGTATGGAGAATAAACAATGACGTGTCAGACACACTAGTGGAAAAATGCATGGAAAGCAAGTAAGTCTTTAATTCTGTGTACCACACCCGAGGGGCTTGTTTTAATCCGTAGATGTCCTGGCGTAGTTTACACACATAAGTAGGATGATCAGTATTGACAAATCCCGGTGGTTGAGCCATAAACACATCTTCATTCAAAGTGCCCTGCAGAAATGCATTATTAATGTCCACCTGCCGGAGTGGCCACCCTTTAACAGTAGCCAAGGAAAGGATGGTACGAACAGTTGCCGGTTTAACGACCGGACTAAATGTTTCTGAATAATCCAGACCGGGTCGTTGATTAAATCCCTTAGCAACAAGTCATGCTTTGTGCCTGTCAATGGAGCCATCAGAGTGAAACTTAGTACGAAAAACCCATTTACAACCAACCAAATTCTGAGACGGAGATGATGGTACGAGGTCCCAAGTATGATTTTTAATAAGCGCATCATACTCGGCTTGCATGGCATCACGCCAAGCTAGAATTTTAAGGGCTTGGGTAACTGTGGTAGGTTCGGCCAAAGTAGAGGAAAGAGAGGTTGTAAGGTTCGGTTTCTGGATGGGCTTGGTGATACTGTTTTGAAGACGAGTTCGGGGACCTTTGGGAGGAGAAGGGATAGGTGCAGCGGAAGGTTCAGGAGAGGCTGTAGTGGCAGAGGAGGTTGAGTGCTCGGCGGAGGGGGAAGTTGGTGTGGGGGATGGAGTGTTTGTGGTAGGGACAGAAGGTATAGGAGCTGGAGTGGCCGGGGGTGGGGAGGGAGGAACCTGGAGAGTGGGGATCCGAAATGTACACCATTGATCAGTAGGTGGGGGAGGAAGGACGGGTGGACTCGAGGGTAGAGAAAGGGAATTGAGTCTCAATAAATTTGACATGGCGAGAGACAAAAAATTTGGAGGTTTTAGGTTCCAAACAGTAATAGCCACTCTGAGTTGGAGAGTACCCCACAAAGACACAAGGAGCGGAGCGGGGATCAAGTTTGTGATTTGTGTATGGGCGAAGCCAAGGATAACAAAGGCAGCCAATACTGCGAAGCTTGAGATAATTGGGATGATGACCAAGAAAGGTTGAGTATGGGGAAGCAAGTTTAAGATTGGGTGTGGGCATACGATTGATTAGGTAAGATCCCGTGACAAAGTCAAGGGTCCAGAATTTTGGAGGCATGTGGGCATGAGTGAGAAGCGACAAGCCTGTTTCAACGATATGGCGATGTCTCCGTTCAGAGTATCTGTTATGTTCGGGAGTGTGAGGAGGAGATGTGAGATGATTGATGCCATGAGATTGAAGAGTGGGACGGAGACCAATATATTCGCCACCATTGTCACTAAAAATCGTGAGGATGGGACGGTGAAAATACTTTTCGACAAGATTTTTAAAGGTAGAAAACACAGACACGGCATCATTTTTATTTTTCAGAGGATAGAGCCACATGTATTTGGAATAATGATCCACAAAGATGATATAATATTTGAAGCCATCAAAAGAATACAAGGGGGAAGTCCACACATCACTATACAAAACATCAAGAGGACCAGAAGAAGTGATTGTATTATCATAAAACGGTAACTTGTGACTCTTGTTACAATCACATGAATTGTACTGAAAAAAAGAACTACTAGGAATGTTTAAATTGAAAGAGTTACTAATATGACATAAAAGAAGACGGATGCCCTAATCTATGATGCCATGTGGTAGTGGTGGAGACAGACGCAGAGTTGACAGCTGGAGAGGGACGAACAACAGAAGGATCAGGAAGCCATTCGTAGACGCCAGAGCTAGATGTGCCTTGGAGGAGGATTTTGTCCGTGAGACGTTCCTTCACAAGAAAAGAGTCAGATGAGAAGGTAATAGTGGCATTATTATCACGACACAATTGAGAAATAGATATGATATTACGAGAAATATTAGGCACATATAAGACATGATTAAGTTGAAAGGAATGGAAAGGAGTGGAGAGAGAGGTGGAACCGATGTGAGAGATAGGCAGCCCCGAGCCATCCCCAATAAGCAGTTCATCGGTACCGGCATATGGAGAGTGGAGAGTGAGATTGTTCAGATCATGAGTAACATGATGAGTGGAACCACTGTCGAATAACCAACTAGGAGGAGTGGACTTACTGGTGGTGGCTGCATAGGTGCGGGGATTGGTGGAGTTGGGGTTGGGCCGAGAGTTATTGGACCGGGTGTGAGGAGGGTTAGGGTTTGGATTGTTTTGTGGCGGTGGAGGAAAAGATGCATTGGGAAAGGTTTGACGGAACCGAGGACATTGGTTGAGAAAGTGACCATATTGACGACACCATTGACACATTCCTTTGTAGTTACTAGGGGGGGTTGTCGGAGTTGGTGGTGGTGTAGGGGTTCTGGCCGAGTGAGGGAGGAGGGGCAGTGGTATTGTTTTTATTGTTGCGGTTGGGCTGAGGTTTATGGGTATAGTGAACTGAGGCAGGAAAGGTTGTGGGAGAGGGTGTGGATCTATGTTTGAGCGTGAGCTCGCGATTGAGGAGCTTCTCATGCAGTTCATCAAAGGAGATGGTGTTTTCTCGGCTTTGAACAACTTGAACAACGCTTTCAAAATCCGGGTCGTTGAGTTGATCAAGAATTCATTCCACAATATCGTTGGGATCAAGAGGCTTGCCAAGGGAGGCTAACTGATCCGAGCATGATTTTATTTCCTGCATATATTCTGTAATTGAGCGAGGGCCCTTCGCTATTTCGAAGACGGTCTTTGATCTGCTTTAGATGACTGCGAGGAGGGTTGCCGTATGTTTTGGCTAGGGTAGTCCATGCTTCATGAGTAGTCTTGCATTGGGATATTAGGGTTACAAGTGGTGGTGATAGGGTGCCTGCGAGAGACCCTAGGAGCAGCTTATCTTGACGAAACCATGTGGTGTATGCAGGATTATCAATGGTTATGGTAGTCTGTTTCTGAGGAGGCGGTGGTGTTTCGTCTGTGGTTGTGGATACGGCGGAAGGAGTGGTGGTTTGTGTGATGGTTTTTGATGGTATAGGCACGGAACCATCAAAATAATGAAACAAGGCATACCCTAAAAGGGTAGCTTCGATTTGGATTTTCCATGGTATGTAATTGGTAGGCGTTAGTTGAAGAATATGAGAGAGATTGACCACGACAAGAGGTTTGTCGGGTTCTGCAGGGTTGGGAAGATGGTTATCGGCGGCGGCAGCCATCTAGGGTTTTTGGGTAGTTTTGTCGTGTAGAGGGGAGGGGAGAAAAAACTTTTCGGATCTTGCTCTGGTTACCATATAGAATTTGGTAAAAGGGAAAAATCAATTCTATTGATACTTTGAGGAGTATATAAATACACAAGAGCCCTAACTTGTGTGACAAGAAACAGAAATAGAATCCTATATAATTTAGGAATAGGAAACAAAAGAAACTAAATAACAAGACTAAAATAAATACTACGTAGACTCTGTATAACTATCACAAACCACATTTATTTTATAGGGGGGGCGGGGGAAACCCACTTTTTGAAAACACCTTTAGGATTTGATTTTAAATCATAAAATCCAAACTAAGGAAAACCATTGCTTCTGTAATCTGGAGCTGTTACATAAGGGGATCAGGTAATATACTATTTCCGTAAGTATGAGCTTAAGGGAGGTCAGTATTTTTTTTCACATCAAATTCTAGTCAATAATTGACGCTTATTTTGAGTATTTGATTCCTTACATGAAGAAACTTGGCTTCATTTACTGGCGGATAAGTATAGGTTGAGCACCTTCAGGTTGAGCACCTTCAGGTTGAACTTATGCACATGCTTGTAATCCCATTTAGGCTCTTGGACTTTATGACACATTCATGTATCGAAATAATTTTATACACTAGAAGTATTCATAATTAGTTTCACTCCTAGAAACAAACAAGAAAAATAACTTCAATAGATGTGGGTACCCATATGTTTGTACAAACACATATGTGATGGTGTCACAGACTACGTAATTTGATAATGATTGTCATGCTTGTTTCAATCAAAGCATAGAGAGTCGTGGTATTACTGTTGCAAACACCAATAGACTAAAAAAATTAGTTATTGTAACCAACTTGTTTATTTCATGAGGAGCACTACAGTTAGAAAATTCTCTCAACAAGTACTTTCAAGTCCATGCTTCAAACTGTTTGCAGACAAGCAATAACAATCATGTTAACTGAATCTCCCACAGGTTAATGACAATAAGTACCGTGTTTGGCATCACTGCTTATGTACTTCAAGAACTTGCGGTATACTTGATACAATACGACCATGCACCAAAGTCATAACCCACAATCAACTACAATACCATGAGTTTTGGGAGATCGGTTTTTCCAACTCCTAAATGAAGCCATCCTAGACGAAGCTCTACGACACCTTTTTATCTGTATACAAATTTGAGGATTATAACATGAGAATCAAAATTTGAGAATGTGAAACCAATCAGTAATATGTGGTAGCAAGAAGACGGTTAACCATTCAACCTAAATACAAATGATGCGTTTCAAAGTATTCCCATAAATAACAGTCCACGTCCTGAAAAGTTGGTAATCAAGTCAATTTCTCAGTACACCAAAATGAAAAAAAATACCAGGGTCAAGTGATGAGATGGTAGAAAAGATGAAACAATAAACATCACATTCTTCAGCACAAGAAATAAATACCTCTATGTACTCTACCATACATGACACCGAAATTTGGTAAATCATGACAACTATATCTGTGGTTTCATTGAGATAGAAGAAAAACTACAATTTCTTAAGGCCCACAGGACATGGTTTCCTACAGCAACTACAATGCTGAAAATATTTCCAGTTAACCAATTGTGCGTGTGCAGACGCTTGGATATTAATTATACAAGGTAACTGCCAAACAAATTTAATATGCGAGGAAATAGTTCACCAAGATTATTTCTTAATTTGCAAAGAAATTATGCATGAAACCGTATCATTAATGCATCAACTTGCGTAGACAATAGGTCCAAAGATATTCAATAGAAACTCGCTGAAAGGAATGTGACACCTATCATAATTGCAACAAATACACAAATAATAAGAAAAAGAGAGAAATACTCACCTTTTACCATGAGTTAGCATTTCCATAACAGCAAGAATACAAATTGTGCTAAGAGAAGGTATGTGATAAGAATAAATGGGTTCGAGGAGATATGGTGACAAGAAAGGGAACACAAGGGAATGAGCAACATAAGACAACTAGAAGGACAACAAACGATAATCTCGCTCCCACATTTCCCCTCCTTCATCTTCAACATGTTGGGAGTGTAGTCCTAAAACCATTAGGAGGCAAAGGGGAAAATGATTCCAAGATCATAAGGGGTTTGGAGGAGATCAATGAGAAGTCAAAACGGAGAAGGAACCGAGAAGTGCCAGAAGAAGGATATTCGGCTGAATATGGTTGTGCATGTGGCCGAATATTTTCTCATATTTGGCCGAATATGACTGTGCATGTGGCCGAATATGGTGTTTCCTGATACAGGTTTTATTCAGTTTCCTATTTTGAAGAGATTTCTTCCATGTATTGGTTTAGGACTTCCTTGTAAGCCTATATAAGCATAAATTCGTCCATATTATTGTGTACCCAAAAGGAGAAAGTTAGGATATCAAGAGAGAGCACAAAATAGTGTCTAGGAGGGGGGCCGGGGGCCTAGGAGAGCCATGGTGGGCGATCCTACAACCCGGCCATGACTATGTTTGTATGTTCTTGTGGAGGGGAGATAATAAAGTATAGGTGAGAGATTATTATTGGAGAGTAGCCATGCTAGATCTATGTGAGCGCATGTGCTAAAGTTGTAATCTTTACATATATTATTATAATGATATCCTGGCTAAGTACCCCCAGATGTAGTCATGTGTTGATGAACTGGGTTATCAAACATCGGTGTTATTTGTTCTTTCATATTATTATTCATGTGTTGAATTATTTTCTCCATGTTGATGACTGCTAGTGAATGCGGATATCCACCCAATTCCCCAACACAACAAAGGTGGTGGATACGTCCTTGGGTTTTTACTTCTCTCCCCCTCAGTTACTTGCTCTATCTTGGACAGAACCAACTATCAAATGTAGCATTGAGCATATAACACGGTTTGTGTCTCCGAATGTATAAATTACTACCTCCGTCCCGCAATAAGGGGTACAAAAATGTTCATGCATGAGAATTAAGGAGGGAATATTTATATTCAAGAATATTGGTAGGTGAGTGGGTGCTGCGAGTATGAAAAGTAAAGTAGGAGAGAGAGTGAGATAGAGAACAATGTTGGAATAGAGACAAACCGGGAAACTAGCGAACAAAAGAGAAGAAAACAGCAAAAACGGGGAACAGGCATCGCAAGGCCGTGCGTGGATGGTACCTCGGTTGTGCAGGGTGAGGGGGCACCATGTGAGCGCACAGATCCGCTGGAAATCTCTGGGGGTTGCGTGCTCGGGCGAGCAGGCCGAGCATCGCCTTGGCCGGGCCAAAAAGCTATTTTCGGGTTTTTTCTTTTGTCTAGGGTTTGGACTTGTTCCTAGGTTGGTATATAAGCATAGTTCCGCCCCCAAACTTGTTGTGATAGCATATCAACATAATATAGTGCAAGATCCTGGCTTTGTAGTGTCCCGAGACGTAGTCAATTGAATTGACGAACTGGGTAAACAATTTCATGTGTTCTTTTGTGTTTTGCTTTGGTTATCGTTCTTGTGATTGTGTGTGCCATAATTTATCTTGCGATCTGTTTGTTTGGAGAGTAAATACCACAACAAACAATGAGTGGATGTTTTTGTGAATATGACGAGTGGGTCCAACTATATAAATAAATATTAAAAACTTTCCATTTTAGGTAATGTGACTTATCAAAAAGACACCAAAAAAGGAAATTTGTGCCCCCATCTATGAACTCCTTTGAACTCAAATGTCATTTTTTTTATATAAACAACCTCGTCTTATGGTCACTGAATTTGATACACACACAATAAGCAGTGGCCTGCCAAAGAGCACGGTCTCAAGCGGCATACCTCACCTTCCTAAAGGAAAAGTTGGGGGTTCGATTCCCCTCCCCCAAATTAATAATAGTTAGAAAAGGGTAAGCATTGGCCTGTCAAGTGTTAAAGGCCACGTCCTGTTCAAATTTTAAACCTATGCTCCTAAAAGGTTCAGAAAAGGGAAGTCATACCCCTGAGTGTCAATCATCAGACTGTGTCAAGGCTAGAAGAGAAGGTTAAAGGTCTATACCATGCACACCATTTGAACTAAAGACAGGTAATTTAGCCACAAGGCCTTGTAAGGAAATATTACGAGTATATCAGAAAGAAGTAGCATTGATCAAAAACGTGAACAAGATTTCACATAAAAGTTAAAGAAATCATTAGAAACGCAAGAATGAGAGAGAGAGAGACCCACAGAAAGAAAAGAAGAATCGTGAAACACGTTTATTTTAGTTATAAAGTCCTTCAACTACTTACAGAAATGTCCAATGTGTTGTGGACAAAAATCGATCCAGAAAGATTCATTTCTAGTCAGCACGGGCACATAAAGATGCAACCTGAGCAATAATTAAGAAACAGGAACTATTACATAGATTACCATTAATGCATAACCATCTTCGGAGCACATTGCATGCTCAGTCACGTGGAATCTCATTGTAGCAGGTAACAAAGCAGATAAACATCTGGAATCGGGCTTTGACTGGCCAATGGAAGCTCTGCAAAGCTACATACACTTCTACAAATCTGAAGACAGAAACAAGCACTGTTACTTTGGATTTCCTGCCCTTACATGCCTGTCAATCTTCTTTCTGGTAGATTGGTTTGAAATTGGCACCGTTATTCGTACCTCTCACCGACTAGGACCAAGTAAAATGGAAATTCCACTTGATGCGTCTTTCTCTCTATCCACTCAAGAAACAGAGAAAGAAGGAAAATGTAGATAAGGAGAACAAAAGAAAAGCAAGCAAGCAAGCAGCCAGCACCAAACCAAATTATAGCATAATGCATAAAAGATCAAGGAAGCATGTGGTGGCACATTCCTTTGAACAACATTGGGTGACCACCCAGCGTGTGCCAGCATATTTCCTTGAACAAACCTAAGACGCCCCATTGACTAGTCACCAGGTCAACTCCACCACATTGCATGAATTCACCCTCAAAGCCCCCAAATAGTTGCAGCATAATCTCTAATGGAAAAGGGAATGCAAGCAAACATGTTTAAACAGGAAATCATTGCAAAAGGCTGCCCAAGTGATCTTGAGGAGCAAAAACAAAAATTTACAAGAACTGAAGTGTGGACATCATTCAGAATAAAAGCTAAATTTGTACTATCCTGCTTGATCCCTTGTCAAAATCAATTGCCAATCTTTATTACACTAATTCAAAAAAAAATACAGGAAGCTAATGGAGCACCAGTAAAGTAGAATTTCTCTTCTGAAATTGGGACACAAGCATGAAGCAATAGAGAAAGAGATAGATAACTTGCTTCCAACAGAGAGAAAATGTTACAAGTATGATAAATAAACCATTTGCAAAGCTTCAATAATAAAAAGTTATCCCTACTCTTATGTTAGAATACACTATAATTCAAATACTGATCTTTGTTTGAGAATAAAGGTCTGTTATACAATTGAAACTGAAGTTAAGCATGGACTGAACAGACCATGATTAGAGTAAAGCAGAACCATATTCGATGTGTGGCTAGAAAAGTGATGCAATACAAAAAAGAGGTAAACATCAACAGTCTTAGATATACTATTTTTGACAGTGTATATCAAATGAAATAAAACTAGAAAGTAGAAGATCCAATCCAACTGTTACCAGTAACTTGCATAGCCTAACCTATAGGTAACATAGAAGCGTAATGTTGGGACAAGTTATGAAGCAACTGCAGCAAAATTTGATCGTCCAGGGAGAAACGAAGTCTCACTTCTACTGCATACACCTCATTCAAGCAGCTCATGAAGTTTCTTAGATACAAATACAACAGCAGGTAAAGAGTAAAACAGAAAAGGATAATACTTCCTTGCAGGACATGATCATTCAGCAAAAAGATAGCTCACACTTAAAACAATTATACGACTAACATGATGCTACTGAATCTACATTAAATATAACTGCACCATAATCATCCAAGAAACTGACTGGCTGCACTAAATCACTACACATTCATTATTATAGGAACACTAAAACAGCAACAACAACTACAAACTACAGCTAATACATAAAGGAATCTTACTTCACTAAGCAGCCTTAACCTTGTCATCACCAACAACCGAGAGTATCGGTAGACTACTAAGAAACTCATCAAGACCTTCAAAAAACCCAATTCCTTCAATGTTATCCTCCTCCCTCTGTCCTCCTCGATTCCCAGCAGGTTCTTCCCCATCATTGTTATTGAACTCCACATTCAAATCCAACTTCCCCAACTCCTTAGCAACCCTCCCTGACTGTCTTCTTGGAGCAGTACCCACAGCTTTCTTACTAGTCTCTGCTTTCTTACTAGTCTCAGCCTTCTTACTAGTCTCAGCCACTGGTACATTAGGCACCACCACAGCCTCCTGGACCAGAAACCCCTCCCCTCCATTCTGACCATTCCCCACATTAACACTATGCACCACGTTTACACCTATAGCTTGCTTTTTTTTTCGACCAGAGCCCTTTTTCCTAGTCCTCGATTTCACAGTCTTGGCTTTCTTCTTCTTCCTGCTCCGTATACTACGCCATCCAATATCAGAATCATCACTTGGTTCAGACACTCCAACAAACACATCATCCACTACATCATCAATATAGATCCTAGGACCCTTATAATAGTTCCTCTTCGGCTTCGTATTATTCTGAAATTTCGGACCTGCAAACATTGCTGAAAACGGTGCCCAACTCGAACCATCACCCCTATTCTTCTCAAAACTAGACTTTGAAATCCCTAGTGGAAAAAAACCCCAGCAGTAATATTGTGTTTCTTTCCCTCCAGACACCAGGGGAGGCGATTGGACAGCCACAGCCTGGAAAGCCCTTTTACAATTCTGGCACCTGAGCGTGCACTCTGCATAAATCTTGAAATATTCATACATGTTGAAACAAAATGGGCATGCAGTCCAAAACTTAGAAGAACCATCCTCATTGCCACCATCCGTTCCTCTCTCCTCCCTAACCCCATTACTGTTCTCCTGCCCGACGGGTGTAGGCGTATTCCGCTCTTGTGGTTGCTGTTGTGGAGGTTGAGGTGGAGCCGGTTGAGTAGGAGGTTGCGGTTGTGACTGAAATTGAGGTTCAGATTGCAGGGGTGGAGGCTGTCGTTGCTGAACTTGGGGCTGGTGTAGCTGCTGCTGGTAATGCTGTTGTTGTTGTTGTTGGATGAGCTTACTTTGAAACGAAGGACGAGTCGGTAGTTCGGTTTCATGACTCGACCCGGCTAGGGTATGTTGCGACAGAAAATTATGCTGTTGGTGAGGTCTAATTACAAATGGGCGCTCCGGTCGTTCCTGCTCCCGACTCGATCCAACAACGTTCTGCGGCGAGAAAAAATTGTGCTGCTGTTGCTGCTGCTGCTGCGGCGGGGCCGGCTGTTGGTAGTGATGCTGTTGTTGTTGTTGCGGCGGAGCCTCACGGGTAAACCCGATAGGGTTAAATTGCTGCTGCTGCGAAAAATTAATATCATTATCATAAATCGATTTTCGCATAGGGTTAGAAAGCACAGACCAAGCCTCGGAGACCAGCTGGAAGGCCTGATCGGCGTAGGGCAGCTGAGTTTGGCTAGGGTTGAGTAGAAGCGCGAGCCGCCGGTACTGGCTAGCAATCAGCTCCGAGTCATGAGTCAACTGAACGAGTTGAAGGATCGAGTACCAGTCGGGCTGATTATCGTTGGCACCGACCCGTTTGTCGGCAGCCATGAGGGTGTCGGTGATGGCGAGGATCTGGTCAGCGAGTTCAAGTCTAGGGTCAGACTCTTGGGCTCGGATCGCGAATGTCTTGCTTCCAACAAGGTCCCGATTCATGAGCAGCTTCTCGGCTATACCTAGCCACCGTTGCGCCTCCGCTCTGGCGATAAAGCTGTGAGGGTCCATTTTCTCCGGCGGTTTCTCTCTCTCTCTAAAAACAAACTGAGGTAGAACCTTTCTCTCGCTATCTCTCTCTCTCTTCTCGCCGTTGATGGAAGGAAAGGAGTTATAATAATCGGAACCGGAGAGATAAACGGACAATTATTTCACGGATGGACGAAAAAGGACTGTGATTTAGGGGAAAAGGGGAATTTGGGGAAGTAGGTGAAGTCAACACTGAGTGAAGGTAGGGGTATATTTGCCATAATGACGGAATCTCTGTAATCTGTTTGAGATATTGGTGTGGTTACATTTCGAAAATTCGGAGAGAATGATTACACCGGTGAGGTCGTATTTTTTTTTAAAGATTAGGTTTTTGTAAAAACTAGTTTCTCTTTTAAATTATTAAAAATTTACCTTCTTTTTTTCTTTTTCCATTTAGGAACATTTCGTTTGGAAAATATGAATTTTTATAACTTTTGTGTTGTTTCAAACGTCTCTAATTTGTTTTTAGTGGTAAGAAAGAACTCAATCATGGGCTTTTCATTTGGATCGCGTTATACGAAGGGAACTGTTGGTTTCAAATTGCAATAAGGGTATGAAAAATAGCTATAGGAATGTGAATAACTGCTTTGAAATTCTTTTCAAACCTTTGAAAAATTCAATTACAAATGCGCACTAAGTTTTTTTAGCGTCATGATATGCCCCTCAAAGAAAGAGTGAAATGTAGAACGGAATTTAGTTAAGTAAATGATGCGCAAAGAGTGAAAAGAAACACACACACTAAGTAGTTTGGCTTATAGAGTGTGCAAATAGAAACTAAGGCAATAACTCACAAACACAACAATATTCAAAATCTGCAAATAACAAACAAGCAAGTAGTAAGATGAAATTGAAAACACGAAATTAAATTGCAAGTAAGGAGCGCTATTTGGAGAGGTTCGGTCGTGAAAAGATCTACGTCCTCTACCAAGATAGTTAGTCTTGAATTTCTAATGGAGATCTTATATTATGAGTTTGATTACAGATTACAGCTTTTGAGTATAATCAACTCAAGATCTATTATCTATAAAAGAACAAACTCTAGACTAAAACTAGTGTATCTCTTCAAGAAAGATCTAAGTAATCAAACTTGAAGAGGTGAGTGTGTGTTCTTAGTTTTAAGACTCTTTATATCTATGAGATTTAGAGCACAATAAAACTAAAGTGTTACAAGGTTTTTACGATCTGGGCTAGTGATGAATGTATGAAGGTGATCTTGAAAATCTATAAAATTTAAGAACAATATTCAAATTTTCAAACTTCTCTCTCAAAGCATGAATTCTAGCAACTTCAAATATTTGAAGTTATGAGGTATTTATAGTGAGCTTGAGAAATGTAGTCGTTGAGAATCCATGTGTTGGAGCTCGTTGATTGTATCACGTATCCAATTATAGTGGTTAGACAAAAAGTGTTTGAGAGCTGTTGAGGACAAATGTCTTAATCTTGGGTGCTCCCAAAACTTTGATTCACCGTTGAATTTTGGTTTTAAGTTTGAATACTTGAGTCTTCATATCTTGACAAGATCTTCATATTTGTCTAAGTGTTAGAGAGAGGCGCGTCTATGTTAGGGGCTCTATGTATAGTAGGCGCACTATACATAGGCGCTCCAAGTTCTAAAGTTTCACAAACAATGGGGCGCATCACTTCATGATAGGCGCACCATGTTTGAACTAGGCACACTACTTTGTATAAGGCGCACCATACTGATGATAAGAGGCGCACAAACATTCTGACGCTTAGAATTTTTTTGATATTGATCCTATTACAAACCATAGTCTATAAAATGGGCTATCTAAATAATGAAGTACTCCATCTGTCCCATTTGAAGCTTCACATTTTGGTGAGGGCACACAAATTAATAAAAAGTGATGAGTGTAAGAAGGATCGTGGGAGGGAAAAAGTTAGTGGGTGTGACAAGTGGGGCCTACAATTTAAATGTGTGAGGAGGAAAAGTTAGTGCGTATGACAAATGGGACCCACAATTTAAGTATGTGAGAGGAAGAAGTGAGTGGGTTGACAAGTGGAGCCCACATTTTTTACCATTTTAAAAAATGATGGAGCTTTTAACGAGACACCCATTTGGGTAAACGATGAAGCTTCAAATGGGACAAAGGGAAGTCTTAAAGTCCATAAAATACAACTTAAGTAATGTATCAATCAAATCTAACATTAAGAACGTGGGCATACCCAACAGAGAAAACCAAACAATGTTAATTGTGTACTCTGGAAATCTCTAATATTTATATAATTAATGAAAAATATTTATAAATATATTGGTATTTATTTTTTAAATACTTAATTTTGCAGATATTAAGAAAATAGTAAATTTTCAAGAAAAACAAAAAAAACAGATTAGTAAAATTTTTTGATAATAAATATTTAGTGATAAAACAATTTTAAAAAATCATTTGAAGACAAAAATATCATATATTTATTAGATAGAAGGAGTACCCTTTTTTTTTAAAAAAAAAATATTAACTATTTTTGAAATATAGTCTCTTCTTATAAATATGTACTTAATAGAAAAAATAATATCAAACTTACTAAGATATACAGTAGTCTTTGTCGATTTCTCTCTTCCACCTTCCACCATTGTCGCGGTTATAGGGTACACAATTTTCGGCATTCCTAGAATTATCTGCCTCCAGTTCTGTTATTCATTTCTTCGAACTCCTGATAGTATATACGTTTTTTTCCTCTTCTCTTATCTTTCATTAATTATTTTTGTTGGGGATAATTGCAACTTCGTTAGTTACTTATGTCAGTTGCTGTAAGTTTTGTCTGCATCCTCTCCTATCCCTTTTATATTTAAACAAAGATAGTTTTAAAACAAACACAAATTTATCTCTCTAACTCTAATCTCAAATCTGATTTTTCTGTTCTTTTTAAAAATATTTCTTTCTATCAATCAATCAAAAGCCTTGATATATGTTTATCTATAATCTAAGCACATAGATGTCGTTCTAGATTTTGATTTTTGATTTTGCCATTTTTGGGTTTGAATAATTGAAAAGGAATGTGGTGAAACGGTGTTTGATTTTGGATTGTTCTCTCTGTTGAGTTGTGGAGTCAAAGCCGCGATAAGTCGAGATCGTGCAAAAAAGATAGAAAAACAAAGAAAGTTGATCTTGTCTGTCCTAGTACGCCAAATTGATTTAGAGTCCTTATTTAAGTCGATTAGGCAATTTAGTTATTCCAAGTTTCCTATTTAATTTAGGTTTTGGACTTTTATGCTTATATAATTAAGCGCTTGCCAAAAATAATGAGTGCCGGGAAAATAGTCAAAAAGAATCTGTGAGGTCCACAAGAGAACTTGAGACAGTTGTAGGCATTTTGGGTGCCCTTAGGGAAATTCCATAGATGGCTAATTGTATGTCTAGGGGTTAGAATGTGATGAATTCATGGTAGAGAGTGAATGGGCTTTATTGTAACACCACAAATTTATTGGGAGTGGAGTCCTAAAACCAAAAGGGGACAAGAAGGCAAAGGAGTGCAAACGAAACGGGGATTGGGGGAGATCAAAACAGAGGAGGAAAAACTGCACAGCAGAGCAGGTGATGTCTGGGCCATACTAGGCGGGCGCCTGACCTTGGCAGTGAGGAGCGGATTCTGTGAAAAGATTTTAGGCGGGCGCCTGGTCCCTACCAGGCGGGGGACCTGGTCTGAATTCGGGAAAGTGCAGAATTCGGGAAAGTGTTGTTTTTTCTAAGTTTCTCACATGTATTTGGTTTAGGTCTCTCTTGTACTACTATATAAGCATAATTTCGTCTAGAATATTGTGTACCCAAAAGGAGAGAGAAAGGATATCAAGAGAGAGCACAAAATAGTGTGTAGGAGGGGGCCGGGGACCTAGGAAAGGCATGGGGGGCAATCCTACAACCCGGCCATAGTCATATTGTTTGTGTGTTCTTAGGAAGAGATAATAATATGTAGGAGAGAGTTGTTCATAGAGTTGCTATGCTAGATCTGAGTGAGTGCATATGTAAATTGTAACAATCAACATATTATTATACTGATATCCTGGCTTGGGGCCTCCGGATGTAGCCACATGTGGTGGTGAACCGGGTTAACAAATTATGGTGTCTTTGTTCTTTCATATTATTATTTCATGTGTTGATTTATTTCTCCATGTTGATGACTGCTAGTATGGGCTAATGGATGTGGTGATCCCCCCAATTCCCAAAAAAACTGGTATCAGAGCTTTCATTTGAGATCTAAGGGAGATCCAAGGTGAAGAAAAGAGACAACAGATTTTCGTGCAGCGCACGTGCAGAATTCGTGCAGCGCACGTGCAGAATTCGTGCAATGCACGTGCAGGTTCAGTGGAGCTCACGTGAAGATTTCGTGCAGTGCAGATTATTTGTGTGGAAGACGTGCATGGATCTGAGAGCTTTTAGGGTTTATGGTTGAAGCAAGACACGTGCCAAATAGGTCAACGATCGTGTGAAGATCAGATAGTCCGAATAGTTCGTTTGTTTCTTATGAGATCTGCAGAAATTCGAGGTAGGATTTGGAGATTCAGAGATCAAGATGGATCAGGAGGTGTTCAAGGGATCTTGGAGAAGTTAAGGAGGTTGGAGAAAAATATGAAAGAAAGGAGGAATGCATCAGTCACTTGCGTAAGCAACCGACGATGCAAAGGTGAGTGGTATAAGCCGGTTAGACCACGTGAGAAGAGGAGGACTTCTCGCAAATGACGGACGGGGGTTAGAAGGATGTTGTACTCTACCAACAACATCAAATTCGTTCCGGGTGGGAGCAAGAGGCGTAAAGACTGGCCTATTGGTGTAAAAGGGGGAGACATCAATAAACGGTGTATTAGGGTGGAGAGGTGACAATGTGTCGCTGATCAGCAAGGAGACAGTCACAAGTACCTAACAGAGAGCGAGAAAAGATCACAAGAAGACAATGCAAGAAGCAAGGTGTGTCCGAGTTTCACGGGGAGCATTGAAAGGGGAGTGGATCTAGGAGGGAGAAGGCGAAGTTAGTCTTGCAAATAAATCAAGGTAGAAGTTGATTTAGGGAGGCAAGAAGGATCTAACACGGAGAGGTTGAAACGTCGCTTGGTTTCAACTCGCCTTATTACTTGAACGTAGAGGTTCATGGTGGAGGAGCGTGGAGGCTCAACATGGTGTAATGGTGGAGCGTGGAGGCTTATCATCAACACAATGGAGAAGCTTAGTGCACGGTGTTACAATATTCAAAGGAGGTCATCTTCGTGGTGGGAGCTTGACGGGGACATTACTATGCTTATGGGTTTTAGTCTTCAGGTGGGAGATTGTTGGGAGTGGATTCCTAAAACCAAAAGGGGACAAGGAGGCAAAGGAGTGCAAACCAAACGGGGATTGGGGGAAATTAAAACGGAGGAGGAAAAACTGCACAGCAAAGCAGGCGGGCGCCTGGGCCATACCAAGCGGGCGCCTGACCTTGGCAGTGAGGAGCGGATTTTGTGAAAATAATTCAGGCGGGCGCCTGGTCTGAATTCGGGAAAGTGCAGAATTCGGGAAAGTGCTGTTTTTTCTAGGTTTCTCACATGTATTTGGTTTAGGTCTCTCTTGTACTGCTATATAAGCATAATTTCATCTAGAATATTGTGTACCCAAAATGAGAGAGAAAGGATATCAAGAGAGATCACAAAATAGTGTGTAGGAGGGGGCTGGGGACCTAGGAAAGCCTTGGGGGGCGATCCTACAACCCGGCCATAGTCATATTGTTTGTGTGTTCTTAGGGAGAGATAATAATATGTAGGAGAGGGTTGTTCATGGAGAGTTGCTATGCTAGATCTGAGTGAGTGCATATGTAAATTGTAACAATCAACATATTATTATAGTGATATCCTGGCTTGGGGCCTCCAGATGTAGCCACGTGTGGTGGTGAACCGGGTTAACAAATTATGGTGTCTTTGTTCTTTCATTTATTATTTCATGTTTTGATTTATTTCTCCATGTTGATGACTGCTAGTATGGGATAGTGGATTCGGTGATCCCCCAAATTCCCCAACAAAATTGTGATAGAATATCCTATCTTGGTGTCTCCAAACGTAGTTCGGTCGCGGGATGAACCGGGTGAAAAATACCGTGTTCTTTCTATTTTGTTTCTTTCATGTGTGATTTTTGTATGCATGTTGTTCATTCTCATGGGTATGGTATGGGACATGAGCTACTCAGATACCGCAAAATTCACTAACAATTTTCAAAGCTATTTAGTGAGGGATATAAGGGTTGTCTGAAATTGATTGGAGGAAGTTGCATGAATCTGAATCAAGAATTGCATGGATACAAATGGATTAGAATGCATTGATCCAAATAGGATCAAGAATGCATAGATTCGGATGGAATCGAGTTGCCGGCATTTAGATTAGGGTCACAAAATTTCAGTTAATGTTCGGGCATAGATCCACAATCGGGTTGCGAAAATTCTGACAAAATCAGAGCGATTGAGATCTAGGATGGATTTGGTGTTATTGAGGACTGCATGAGCTGCGAAGATGATTTGAAACGGATCGACATTTGAAATTTGATGGGATAGAATACGGGAAACGGGTCTGGAGACATGGAAGTTTACCGCCAGCTAACTCGGTAGCTTAGGGTAATAAAGTACCATAAGCCTTTTGGCCATGTAAGAAGAAGTTCTCGCAGAATGATGGACGGCCACATGAGTTTATGTTTGCAACCAAGATGCGAGGGTGGATAAGCCGAGAAGGCCACATTGGGAGATAAAACTTTCTCACATAATCGGTATGTTGTATAGAAGGATGATGGTTGGTAGGCTAAATCGCACACCTACAAATTTAATCCGGAACTCGGTCCTAATTAATGTAGCTAGGATAAGTCCAGAATTGATCACGAAGAACGATTACTTGTTTATGTAATTTTCACTTAACAAGATTGAGGGAAAACTTGATTATTAAATCCTAAATCATAAGTAAACAAAATTGAGCAAAAACAATAATCAAGAAATACTTCAGATATGATACTATCCCCGCCTTTTAATTGAAATATCATCAGTACTTCTTTTCTCTTTTCACCCTATTCACTTGATCACGAGATTTATATCAATCTATGTCTCTTCTTTCGGGTTAGTTAATAGTAGTGGCAGACTCATTAGAAATCCTAATTAATAAATAAATCTAACTGGCACAGTTTAGATCTAAATATTAATCGATTCAAGATTTAAGAGACTTATATCAAGAACACATTCTATCAAGATAGATAATTGTCTAATTTTACCCACTTCGCAAATTGTTATAGCACATACATAATTTATGAAGATGCTATGTTGAATTTCTACACTGTCGGCAATAAAAAATTCTAGCAAATATCGACTGCAAAGATAAATAGGGTGATCAAGTCAACAAACCCTAGCAATAGATCTAAAATGTTCCCGAATTACAATAAAGCCCCAAAATACATATTTGTCCCAAAATACATATTTGTCCCAAAATACATATTTGTCCCAAAATACATCAAAACTAGTCTAAATACATCAAAAATTATAAACTAAACTCATAGAAACATAAGAAATAAATGTATACGATCTGCCACATCAATGGTTCAAGTGAAGCAAAGAAGGAACACAGATCATCGACACCAACATGAACGGGATCCAAAACTCTAGAATCGATGGGTTGCTAGGATGACTAGAAAGACCAAGATTGTGTCAAGCATGTGGATATGCAATGTTCTACGATGAAATCGTGGAAAAACAAAGCGGGATGGTTGTAAGAAGATCACGAGGAGTACTCAAGGCAAGGGAATCCGGACAATTGGTTTAAGATTCGTTCACTTCAACTTGTCTTGATTGGTTAGGCATAACCTCCGTTTCAACTTTGCTGGGAGTTAGATATATTGGTCATAATGTTTGGATGTCATTCTCAGGCAGGAGTTTGATATGTGGTAGCTATTGGAGTTGGTTTGTCTCCAAGGGAGAGATTTTTGGGTTGTGGAGTCAAAACTGGTAAGAAAGGAGTCAAAGTAGTGTATGGAGAAGTCGAGATCATGCGAAAATGGAGAAGACTGGATCTGAAGAAATACAGCCACATGTGCGGTCGCAAGGGTGGCAGCTTATGAAAAAATATAATGTTGTTTCTATTTTTTCTTTCATATGTGATTGTTGTGCATGTTGTTTCTTTCCATGGGCATGGTATGAGATATGGGCTGATCGGATACGGCAAATTCCCCAACACTCTCCTTGTTGAGAGTCTTTGCGTTCTCTTCCTATTGATATCATTGATTTTTTGCTTGTCTTCTATCATTAAATATGGAATTATCAGTGACTAATCTTACTTTGATTAGTGATGAAGAGGTTGTTATTGCTCTTGAACATCTTCTGGAAAATTTTGACTTTAACAAACTTTGTTTGGTTTGGAGATTTCTCCCTCATTTGCTCGCTGAAGAATTAGAGCAGATGATGATTTCTTTTTGGTAGGATAATCAATGAGAGATGATTCACGTGGTTTTGATGCAATCACAACATTTATGTATCCAGAAAAAAAAAAGAGTAGATTGGTTTTTCTTAATCTGCAGGTTGTCAATCTATCATTTCCAAAAAAGCTTGGTTGGCGGTTTATATCCGACCCGGAGGCCTTAGATTTTCGTGTTCTCAAACCTAAAGATTACCAGATTATGGATTTTATGAATGTCAAAATAAGACAGTACCTAAGATATACTTGAAGAGGCATCTTGGTGTTTCAGGACATTGTTAATAGTGGCATAAGATGGAAGATTGGGAATTGTCATAAAATCTGATTTTTTGGTAATCCATAGCTTCATAATGATACTATTTATTTAAGGCATTGCAACTTTATGCATAAATACCCTCTTTTATCATCCCTCTTTATATATTTCTCATGTACTTAGAATTGCTAATTTAATGGCTAATCTTTTATCTCGAGCTGCTCGATTGTACATTAGACATAATACTTAGATTGAGAATTTGATAATTTTGGAGAACCTACTCATATCTTCAAACTTTTGCGCTCGATATAATGTTGACCCAATAACTTTTTTTAACTCAACTTCCAAGACCAAAAATTAATAAATTTACCAAAATAATTAAGTGAAGCATGGGGAAAATATCATATAGTCCTTAATCCTAATGAAAACTACAAGGACGAGGAATTTTAGATTTTACCACCTGGTCCTTGACTTATTAAAGGACAATCACGCCCTTACTAAGTGATGTAAAATTAAATGAGTGTCACTCTATTCTCATCATGTCACTTTGTTGGGTATGCTTATTTCTTAACCCTCCTATATTTGTTAGACTTGACTGATACCATCACCTATTGTTATTTTATGGACTTTAGGACCCTGTGTAAGAAGTATAATAACTTCAATTTTTAGCTAAGTCCACCTTTCAGTATAGGCTTAGAATATAGGGCTTGGACCAGTAAATGACTGAAGAATTCCTAAGCAGGAAATTGCTCACTGCGCATGACATCTCTACGCGGGTCATCTCTGTGCAGGACATCCATGCGTAGCACTCAGTCCTCGTGCTTAACTTTCAGTTTTTTAGATTCTAACTTGGAAAGTGAGAAGATGATGTACGCTTATAAAAAGCCGAAGTGCTGAGGTGTGCAGAAACGACAAAACAAGCACACTCAGCAAATCCAATGACGGAGATGCGCTTAGATGAAATATTTCAAATGAAGACAGTTTTCAACCTTCTAGAAGAAGATTTGAATTTTGTCTTCATGCTCTGTCTCCAACGGCTACAAAGGACACTTGCGCACCAATCATATTGTGCCAGCTCATTGTCCTTGCTCAGAGCTCTAATGGCTAGTTTTAAGCTCTCAGCTATAAATAGCCTGCTCTTCTTCATTTCTAAGTTGCTTGAGTTTTTGCTTTCTAAGAGAAACTTTGAAGTTCTGAAGATTGCAGCTTAAATCTCAGATTCACAAGAGCAACCTTCAAACCTTCATACCTTCAAACTCATGCCCAGATCCTAAGCTTTGTAACACCCACAATTCTTCATGCTCTTTATCTCATAGATTCATAGAGCCCAGAATTTCTGAAACACACACGCCTATTGAAGCTTTGATCATTTAGATCTTAATTCTTGAGATACACCGGTTTAGTCTAGGATTTGCCCTTCATAGAATAGATTTTGATTTGAGTTTTGATTCATTGTAATCTTGTAAAATCTCCTCATATCAATATAAATCTCATAGTTAGAAAATCCAAGACTAACCATCTTGGTAGAGGACGTAGATCTTTCATCGATCGAACCTCTCCAAATAGCTTGTTCATTGTTCATGCTATTTATTTCTTGATTACTTTATTTCTGAATTATTGCTTTGTTTGATCTTATCAGATTGCTTTCTTGCTGCTTATTTCCTGCTGTAGACACCCCGACTTAGACCTCTCACCCCGATTGCATACATAGTATTTTTATTTAACTTGTTTTTGTTAATATCTGTTACTTCAGTTAAGTTCCTAACTAATTCCGTTAGTTTTGGACTAAACTGAATAACAGAGTTAACTTTTAGTGTCATTTTGTCATTCTGTCATTTTTTTAAGGCGGGCGCCTCCCGTAATGGTCTTGTGTCGCGCGCGCGTTTGTTCCAACATACCGGACCCGCGCACTTCCCACAATGGCTGTTACGGGTTTGCACCAATTTCCCTCAATTTTCTGAGTCAAAAAGCTTCTCTTTTACCTCCAAGTTCATCCCCCCTAGTTTTGTAACTCTCAATCCCCCATCTCTAGCCTTTTCCCTAAAAATAAAATATTTTCTCTTTACTATTATTATTTTCTCTTTATTATATTGATTTTCCTTTATTCTTATTGGTCTCATGACCATCCTTTCCTCCCTTCTTCACCCATATAAACCCCCTCATTCTACCTTAGAAAGGGAGGATTTTATACACCAAAATAGAGCACCAAAACTCTACTAAAATATCTACACACTATTTTCCCTACAAAACACTTCATTTCCTCACAAAGGTTGAAGTCTTTATTTCCTTCCCAACAAGGTACAATTCTACTATGTTCTTATTTCTTTTATGTCTTTTTAATGTATGCAATCCCCATCAAATGGGACATGGCCAAATAAATACTTCATTACATTGAAGTTGGTTAAAGGTTATCTCCCAACATTTTCATTCCCTTTAATTTCCCATTTATTTCTTGATGTAATTGTTAGCACATATTTATATTAATAAAAGAAGGACTTTTCATATCTAGAACACCAAAAGTAGCAAGACCGGCTTTAGCCAGGCGGAGTGGGTGTTTAAGTACTTCCCACTCCGTAACCTAACCCCCGAACTCGTATCTCCCGAATCTCTGGTTTTGTATATAAAATTAGGCTATATTAGGTTTTTCTTATGTTCCTTTAAAAACATAAGTGGCGACTTTACTTTCTAAAACCAAATAGACATCATAGGATAAATCACGCGCTCTAGTCAAGCCGTGGTTTCCCCCGGGGTATCTACAGTGGTGACTCTGCTGGGGACTGCATAGAGGGTTAAACTTGCATTTTTATTTTTGGTGTTCTTAATTTTGTTTTCTGGGCATTCTGGTGAAAAGGGTGGGAAGCGTGCGCCTCTGGCCTTCTTGGCCTAAAGCGCGCGCGTCCGACCCTTTGAACCAGAATCGCCCGCCTTCCATCATGTCCTTCAATTCCATGTTTATGCGCTAGCAAATTCTGCAGGGGAACATTTTCTTATTTAGGGTCAAGGCAATCCCTTGAACCCACTGATTTGCAGGTACTGTCCAGAATCGGGCGCCTCCTCCTCTCATGCTCTGAGGCGCGCGCCTCCCGTCAACATAGCCCAATGCGCGGGCTTCTGAGCAATTTTCCCAGAAACAAAATAGTGCACAGAACAGAATTGTTGACAGTGTGTGGGCACTGTGGCCTGCACAAAGCAACTTTTATTTTATGTTTATTTTATCGGTCACACGGGTGATTCAAAAATTGTAAATGTGTGCTTATTTGATTTTTCTTTCTTTTTTTTAAAAAAAAAATTGTCACTTGGTTTGACCTCACACTACGTGCACAAATTCCTATCAATTGCTCACTATCGAGTCGCACAAGTCCAAAACCCCAAACCCGTCGAGGCCCATCCTAGGAAGTTTCAAGCTCCACCCGACCTTGACTCTTCCGGAGTGGTAAACCTCAGCCCGTGGCGTAGTTCATTACTACATGCCGGGGGTGACCTTTAAGCCTCCCTTTAGCTGAGCATAAGGCAACACATTCTAGTTAGGGTCCACACTCCGTAACCAAGTCGGTTTTCATGTATCGAGATTTCCCTAAACCAATGTCATCAAAACATATGCAGTTTCCAAAAGAAACACATTGCTATGGGACAAAATAAAACTCCGTTCCCGCATGTATGCTTTGTGGCATTAATTTAGTTTAATCCCGTCACATGTAGGATTCACAAGCGTGGTGGAATCCGATGAGTATATGGGACCGCGAGAAGGTCTATATACTAGTGTGATGATTCCACTATTTTTTCTAGAAACCCCAAAAAGGACTACGTCCTTCCGACTTAAAAAAAAAAAGTCATTTTTCTTATGTGGTTGATTCTTTTTCTTGTTTGTGGGTTAAATTATTTTACTCAAAAGGTGTTTGTGAGGCTATCCTAAGATCAACCGTGTTCTTCTAATAGGTCCAAATGGCTTCCAACGTGTTAGGCCGAAATGCACGGCTTAGTTTATAAATACCGCAAGTGCACGGGTTATTGATAGTATAGTAATGTGCAAGTACGGGTCGATCCCACGAGGATAGAGTTTTACTTTGGAAAATCTTTGCTTTAATAGAAAAATAGTAAAAAGGATGATTGGGGGGTATAAATTGTTTGTCACTAACTAGAAATAAATTGTAAAAACTCTAACTTGGATTGAAAACTCTTATGCTTAAGGAATTCTCGGGATTGGGACTCTAACAACATATTCTCATCAAGTAATCATGCTCTTTTTAGAATAAAGCTTCATTTTAAAACAAGGATGGTACGCTAGGTTGTGTCAACTTCTTAACCAAGGCTTTAAAACACACGTATTTTAATACTAGCACGACCTTTCTCTCGATGGTTCCGTTCATTAGTAAAAACCCATTAAGTTCATGAAAATCCACGTACTTCCACTCAAGGAGCACCCCTAAGCATTAATCTACTCTCCTGATTAATAGAAACCCAGTCACTGCATATGGTTCTGTTAATCGAGATTCACCGCTAGGTCCTTCTCTTGATTAACTAAGATTCATACGAAACATGGAGCTCATCATGGTTGTAGGTGTTTTAGTAAAATATGAAGAGATTGCTTTAAGATGAAGAGAAGAAAAGAAGAGCATGAATTAAGTTATGAACACACTATGTTGAGTTTCCAACCCCAAGAATATTAGAGATTACTCACAAGCCATGTTAATTATGATCATACAAAAATAAGAACAAGACATATCATAAAAGGAGTAAAGAGAAAAGATACGAGTTCAGATTTATAAATGGGAATAAGGATTGAAAGTAATCTTCAAGGATTTTTATTTCTTCAACTCAGAATTCTTCTCTCAAGAACACTTCAATGAATGGAGAATAATAATGTTATGAGACTATAATTTGCTAGAGTATCTTTACAACAAATTCTGGATCCCTAAATCTGACCTATACAATGTCTATATATAGTCCTCAAAGCTAAAGGTCAAGACTCTTCAAGAAAGTGCTTCATCCAAAAAGTCATATCTGAAGAGGCATTCTGGCACGGTCGAGCTTTAAAAATGGCATGGCCGTGCTGTTTGAATTGGCACGGTCGTGCTTTGAAAATGGCACGGTCGTGATGAAATTCATCTCTAATGCTTAATCTCGATACAATTGGCACGGTCGTGCTGGATTACAAGCACGGTCGTGCTGACTGGAAATTCTGATTTTCCACCTTTGTTCTTCTCGATTTGCTCCATCTTCAACTCCTTTGCTCCGGTTTACTATATGAGCATATCTCAACCCGAAAGGTCCCTATATAACCTGTTCCAACCAAAAAACACCAACAAGCATAATATCCGCAAAATATAGATAAAATGAATTAATTTAACTAAATTCTAACTAAACTAAGATGAAAAGATAACATTATAGAACCCTAAATGACTATAAAATAGTCATTTATCAACTCCCCCACACTTAATCCTTGCTTATCCTCGAGCAGTTTAAACATTTGAAAAAGAGAGGAGTGTAAATGACAACAATAAGAGAAATAAAAAAGGTCATCAATGCTCCCTCAGAATATCGTTATGTAAAGTATTGCTTTCATAAAATGCTTTCTTTCAAAAATTTTTGTCCCAAGAAATCTGCGAAAAATAATATTGGATGATATTGGAGAGTATGTAGAAAAGTGTGAATGTTAATATAACATGAATAAATTCCATTGAGTACATATTGAAATAACCAAATGAATTTGTGGATTACAAGTATGGATTGAAAAATAAATTCACTCTTTTAGAGTGCTTTGTGAAGAAATTTTTCATGCTTGGAAATACATTTCTAAACTATGACTTTTTACACTTTAACAAAGATATTCAAAAGTTGTTATGCACTTTGAATCACAAAAAATGATAGGCGGAGGATGATAGTGGAAAAAGCCTTAGAGATTATATTGATTAAATGTGGCAATTGAGTTTCTTGATGTAAATTGTCACACTCTATAATGATTTATTCATTTAGATATTTGAGTGGACAATTTACAAGAAGATTATATTCATTTATTTAGCCTTGAAAGTGGAAATGGAAAGGTGGATTAAAGTGAAGGTTTTTGTGATTCGGGAAGAGCATAACAAGAATGTATACCTTTGGAAGAGAGTAGAAATGAAAGTTTTGATATGCATACACAAGTATGTTTTAAAGTTTTTCACAAGTATATTGTAACCAAACTTAAATGACCACAAATCCATTAATAAAGTAATTCTTTTACTTAATAAACTTTATAAGTCTATATTAATTTTGAAATTTCTTATTTACCATCCAATATAGTCCTAAATTATTTTTATCAAATTTTTTCAAGAAGTAAAAGTTAGAAAGAAAAAGTTTTACTTAGGCAAATGATAATTATTGATAACAGTCTCATCATAAATGGGAGCATTGATTTTTTTTTTTTTTTTTTTTTGAAAATCGGGAACATTTCCCTTACATAAAAAGGAAAAAAAAATTGATACTAATGCATATTACCATAAACTACTTAAATGCAAACTAATTTAAATGCAATTGAAAAGCGGATAAAAAAAGTACTACCAAAGAAATACTACCCCCCCCCCCACACTTGAAATAAACATTGTCCCTAATGTTTAGAAAGTAGAAAGATGGGAAAAGAAAGAAAAAGGGGGCGGGGGGATAAGCACTTACTCAAATGGTAGTGGTGGTGGTGGAGAATTCTCCCAATGTCCCATCCCGTAGTTGTAGATGGAATCCACTCTTCCTTGGACATGATTCATACGTCCCTCAATATTACGTTGGAAGTGGTTGAAATTTTGGGATAATTGGTTGATAGCTTGGAACATTTGGGTATTTTGAAGGGCCATTTGGTCAAATCGTTGGTAGAAGTCCGGAGGCATTGGTGGGTTTTGGTTAACCTTCGCTTGCTCTTCATTCTCATCATCATCCTCTATGGTTTTGGGGATTATCCAGAGTCAGGGCTGTTGGTTTGGACAAAGGAAAGGTTGGGGTTAGGCAAAGTGGTGTAAGGTTTGTCATCTTGCCCAAGCAACCAATTGTATTCTCCTCTAATGTTGTTACTTCGAATCATTTTCATGTTTCGCAAGGCCTCTAAGTTAAGCTTTGTAGACTCGGAGACAACCTTTAAACCCTCGGGAACTTCTAAACCCATACCCCTCGCAAGAATTGTAATCATTCATCCAAAATGAATCTCTCCTCTCCAATCCTCACTTTGAAAGCCTTTCAAATGACGCACAAACCAATAAGCCAAATTAAAGTTGTTTCCCCTATGAACAAACACCCAAACCAAGTATAACTCGCGACTATTGATTGTCCCCTTCTCTTTCCTTCCAAAGATGGTGCAAGAATAAAGACGGTGGATGATCCTGAAGACGGGGTGGATTATGGAAGAGGCCTTGGTTGTCCTAGGGTTATAATGAGGTGAACCGGTCAATTGATTCCAAAACACACCATCATTGTAACCAAAAGCAAAATTGTTATCAAAACCCATACGTATTGGCCATCCAAAAATTTAATTGATTCGGGTGTTTGATAAAGTGTGGTTACGATTAAACAAAGGAAAGTCAATATAAGTTTCATATGTTTCCTGACCGTCTTCGGAAATTTCAAGCTCGGTTCTTGTCTTAAAGGATGACAAAAATTCTAAGGTTAAGCTTTCATAGGTTTTGGCATTGAGAGACAGAAAATTGACACACCCTTGGTATTCATGTAATTGCTTTATGTTATAAAAAATTCCCGATTTTAGGAGGGTTGTTTCATCAGGGAATTGGGTGGCCTTGACTCGACTATGGAGTAAATTTTGGAAAATTTTGTCTTGTTGAACACTAGAACACTCTATACCAAAATTGTTGCTGGGTTGTTCTAAGATAGGGTTGGCTTCTTGTCTACTTCTCTTTGATGGATTTTGGGCTATTTCCTTTCCTTTCCCTTTTCTAGGCATGGTGAATTTAAGGAAATTTTCTCAGACCCTGATTAAAATGAAAGGAGCGAAGATAAAATTTTTGTTACTCGGAACTTGTAGCAATAATCTTGAATTTTTGATAATCCTTGCTCTTCCTCAGTTCTGGCTTGAAATCTTCAGTAGTCCTAAATTACTTCCAAAACCAAATCTTGAAGCTCAATTTGACCCAAAACTGAGAGTTTGAAATTGGGGCAAATTCTAGGGTTTCGGTTTCTCTTGAAATTTGGCTGATTTTGGGTGAGAAAGATGGTGTTTGAGGGGAGCATGGAGGTTAGGGAGGTGTTATGGCCGGAATTTATGGAAGAATGGATGGTTTTTGTGAGGGTTTGGTGGGAGTAGGTGGGTATTTAAGAGGGTTTAGAGAGAGAGAGAGAGAGAGAGAGAGAGTGAAGAAGAAGGTGAAGAAGAATGAAGAAAAATATCAACAGACCCCCCTTTTGGCTGTAAGGATACGTCAGCTAGACTGTCGAGCACGCTCGTGCTTTTAAACTGGCACGGCCGTGCCAAAAATCCAAACAAAATCTTCGCACTAAACGGCGCGATCGTGCCATTTTTGACGCATGGTCGTGCCAAAATCCAACCCCTGCTTAGCCTTCTCGCATCAATTTGCACGGTCGTGCTGATATACAAGCACGGTAGTGCCCTTTTTTAAAAAAAAAAAAAAAGTTAAAAACAGAAAATAATAATAATAATAATAATAATAATATGGAAAAAATAAAATAAATAAATAAATAATCCATCGGTTACCATCCCGATAATGCTTGTTTTACGTCATTAGCTCGACGCCTTTCTTTTAATTGGAATGGGCATGGCATGATATTGTGATGGCCTATTGTCCTTAACAACTCGCCACTGCATGATCGTTGGAGTGATTGAGGTTCTATGATCGATGCACATGCGCCATCCATTATTTATTTTTGACGGGATTAACTCTCGATAGTCCTTGTATTTTCGCCATCCCGTTATTTTCTTTGGTGCTACTTCCTTTGACTTTTCAATTATGTCATCACCTTCATCATCGTCATGTAGCAACCTTTTCCAATCTACACTTTTGTCATTGGGGCTTGATTCCTTCATTCCTTTGATATGTTTTTCATAAGTATTAAGTTCATCTATATGATCCCTTTTTGAATCCATAGATTGAATTACGTTTATTTCCTTAAGATTTTCTTTGTGACAGGAATTTTCGATAGTTGAGTTATTCTTACTAAATTCAATTTTTTCGTTTCCGATATTTAAAGTAAGAGTACCCTTTTTTACATCAATTATTGCTCCTGCGGTGGATAGGAAAGGCCTTCCTAAGATGACTGGAATTTCTTGATCTTCCTCAATCTCGAGGATTACAAAGTCGACAGGGATGATTAGGTTCCCTATACGACAAGGCATGTTTTCCATAATACCTATCGGGTATTGTATGGAGCGGTCTGCCAACTGGAGAGAAATGGTGGTGGGTTTGAGTTCCCCCACACCTAGTCTCTCACTTACCGAAAAAAGGCATTATACTAACGCTAGCCCCTAAATCAAGCATCGCATTGTCCATGTTACACCTACCTATGCTACAAGGTATTGAAAATGTGCCAGGGTCTTTGAGTTTTGGGGAAGTTTCTTTTGTAAAATAGCACTCACTTCTTCCGCTAATGTAAAGTTTTCAAACTCTTCTAAAGACCTTTTTTAAAAAATCATTTCCTTTAAGGGTTTTGCATAAGCAGGCATTTGTGTCACATTATCAGAATATGTAACCTTAACATTTAATGATTTCAAAATTTTTAAAAACTAAGCATGTTGATCATTAACCCTTTTTTGATTAACCTTTGAGGATAGGGTATCGGGGGAACAAAATATCTACCAAAACTAGGGCATTCAATCTCGTTTTTAATCTCTTCATTAGTCTTGACCATCGATGGGGTCGGACCATGGTTCTCTACTTCTTTGCTCACCGAGATTATTGCGTTAGCGTGCTCATTAGGCCTTTGCGGTTGACAAGGAAGACTCCCTTGTGGTCTATGCGAGATGTTGGCCTGTTGAGCTTGTTGGTTTTCAAGCATCTTATTATGTGCGGCTAAGTTATCAAACCTAGCATTTAATTGCTTGAAACATTCTCTAAATTCGTTATTGATCTTTTCTTGATTATTTTTAATTTCAACTACAAAGTCCATTAAAAGATCCAATTTAGATTTAGGGGGAGGGAAAGCATTATTATTGTTGAAATTCTTTTGTGCAAATCCCGGTGGTTGTGTAGAAGGTTGTGGGTTTAAAATGTTGTTGCTTCTATAGGAAAAATTGGGGTGATTTTTCCACTTTGGGTTGTATGTGTTCGAATACATACCCCCTCTTTGTCCATTAGAGGCAACAAAATTGGCTTGCTCACTAGAAGTAGTGTCAAGCAATTCACAACTTTCTGAGTTATGTGAGTTTGACCCACATAACTCACAAAAAATGTTAACATTGGCCACGGGATTCACATTAAGAGTTTCAAAATTTTAATAAGCATGTCAACTTTTGAAGAGAGCAGAGTAACGGCGTCAACATTGTACTTACCTGGAGTCCCATGCGGTTGCTCCCTTTTATTTGACCATTGTTAGTGGTTCAAGGCAATGTTCTCTATTAAGTCGTATGCCTCATCCACCACCTTGTTCATTAGCGCTCCTCCTGCGGCGGCATCTATGGTCTCCCTTGTCTTGAATGTGAGACCGTTGTAGAAGGTGTGCACAATCAGCCACTTCTTAAGCCCGTGGTGTGGTCACATCCTTAGGAGTTCCTTATACCGCTCCCATGCATCGTAGAGCGACTCATCTCCATTTTGACTAAAGTTTGTAATTTTAGTCCGAATTTGAGCGGTCTTGGATGGTGGGAAGAAACGTCCAAGGAATGCCTCTTGAACTTGATCTCATGTTGTTAATGAATTATGAGGGACCGAGTTCAACCACTGATTTGCCTTATCCTTGAGTAAGAAAGGGAAAAGGCGCAATCGAATAGCCTCGGGGGTGACACCTAAACCATATGTAGGAGTTGCGGTTTGATTTCAAAATGGGCCGCATCGGCATTTGGTACAACAATAGGTGTGCTAGTACCCCGGGGTACTTGGGTTGACAAAATCCCAAAGGGTTCTAGGTGGAGGTGTAGCGGGTTCTCCTTCTTCGTTCTGTGCCATTTCTTTTTCTAGCACTTCTCTTAATCTTCTCAACCTTTCGTGAAAGGTTCTTTCAGGTTCCGGATCAAACTCTTCAAGAAAGATCCGGGTTCTTTTCATAAACTTTGAGAGTACCTAATGAAGAAAGCAACAAATCTTTGGAAGAGATGTTAAATAAAACAAAAAACAAAAAACAAAAACAGAAAATACAAAGCAAAAAAATTAAAAAGTAAACCGTTGTCCCCGGCAACGGCGCCAAAAACTTGTTAGGCCGAAATGCATGGCTTAGTTTATAAATACTGCAAGTGCATGGGTTATTGATAGTATAGTAATGTGAAAATGTCGATCCCACGAGGACAGAGTTTTACTTTGGAAAATCTTTGTTTTAATAGAAAAATAGTAAAAAGGATGATTGGGGGGTATAAATTGTTTGTCACTAACTAAAAATAAATTGTAAAAACTCTAACTTGGATGGAAAACTCTTATGCTTAAGGAATTCTCGGGATTGGGACTCTAATAACATATGCTCATCAAGTAATCATGCTCTTTTTAGAATAAAGCGTCATTTTAAAACAAGGATGGTACGCTAGGTTGTGTCAACTTCTTAACCAAGACTTAAAACACACGTATTTTAATACTAACACGGCCTTTCTCTCAATGGTTCCGTTCATTAGTAAAAACCCATTAAGTTCATGAAAATCCACGTACTTCCACTCAAGGAGCACCCCTAGGCCATTAATCGACTCTCGTGATTAATAGAAACCCAGTCACTTCATATGGTTCCGTTAATAGAGATTTACCGCTAGGTCCTTCTCTCGATTAACTAAGATTCATACGAAACATGAAGCTCATCATGGTTGTTGGCGTTTTAGTACACTATGAAGAGATTGCTAAGATGAAGAGAAGAAAAGAAGATCATGAATTAAGTTGTGAACACACTATGTTGAGTTTCCAACCCACCCCAAAAATATGGGAGATTACTCACAAGCCATGTTAATTATGATCATACAAAAATAAGAACAAGACATATCATAAAAGGAATAAAGAGAAAAGATACTTATTCAGATTTATAAATGGGAATAAGGATTGAAAGTAATCTTCAAGTATTTTTATTTCTTCAACTCAGAATTCTTCTCTCAAGAACACTTCAATGAATAGAGAATAATAATGTTATGAGACTATAATTTTCAAGAGTATCTTTACAACAAATTCTGGATGCCTAAATCTAACCTATACAATGTCTATATAGTCCTCAAAGCTAAAACTCAAGACTCTTCAAGAAAGGGTTTCATCCAAAAAGGCATATCTGAACAGGCATTCTGGCACAATCGACCTTTAAAAATGGCCGGCTATGCTGTTTACATTGGCACGGTCGTGCTTTGAAAATGGCACGGTCGTGATGAAATTCATCTCTGATGCTTAATCTCGACACAATTGGCACGGTTGTGCTGGATTACAAGCGCGGTCGTGCTGACTGGAAATTCTGATTTTCCACCTTTGTTCTTCTCGATTTTCTCCATCTTCAACTCCTTTGCTCCGGTTCACTATATGAGCATATCTCAACCTGAAAGGTCCCTATATAACCTGTTCCAACCACAAAACACCAACAAGCATAATATCCGCAAAATATAGATAAAAATGAATTAATTTAACTAAATTCTAACTAAACTAAGATGAAAAGATAACATTATAGAACCCTAAATGACTATAAAATAGTCATTTATCACAACGGCAACAACAACAAGGGTGAGAATATTTTCGTGCCCAACGAAAAGCTATTCAATATAATGAGAGCCATGGGGGAACAAATGGATAGACTTGCCGAGGATGCCCGCCATAAAGACGATTTGTGGCAAGCCCGTTTTGATCTTGAGAAGAGAATTCATGAGGAAGAGGTTTCCGAACTCAAATCCCGTTTGAAATAATTCATCAATGACAAGGCAAAGGTCGATGATTAGGCATGCTCAAATGTCCCGCCCTTCAAAAGCCACAAAGGTGCCGCCGACAAGCGAGTTTTCACTCCTCTCCTAAGAATGACCCAAACTGAGGCATTTGAAACTTTTGTAGCAAGTGGAAAGATCAAGCCTTTGGAGGGGTACAAGCCTAAGAAGATACCAAAGAACCATGCTGTAGATACCCCGGGGGAACCACGGCTTTAGGCTAGAGCGGTGAATTATCCTAGGATGTCTAACTTGTTTTTAGAGTCGCCACCTATGTTTTGAGGAACATAAGAAAAACCTATTGATTGTAGCCTAAGTTTGATTACGAAAACAGAGATTCTTTGTTTTGAGGTTCGGGGATTAGATTACGAGATGGGAAGTACCGAAACACCCTTCTCGCCCAACTAAAGTTGGTCTTGCTTGATCAAAATCTACATGAATGAAAATGTTCTTCTTCTTCTTCTTTAAGTCATGAAAAGGGGGATTTAAAATAGGATTTGGAATGTAGGAGATGACTCCTTAACCAACCTCAATAAGATGAGGTGATCATTAGAGTTATGTCCCAAAATGATTTGGGTGATTGCACATTTGATTAAAGTAAAAGAGAGAGATGAGATGAAGTAGAAAAGAAAGGAAAAGATGGACTTTTACCTACAATTTGAAGACCTTCAAGTATTGCTTGATGAAATCCTTAGAGAACTTTTAGAAAGTGATTTTGGTATAGTTTTTGTAAGTTCAATCTTCGGTCTAAGTTTTCGATCAATTTTCGATCCTTGAAGATGGAGGTAAAGAGAGGTTTTTATAGGTGAAAGAGGGGTGTTTTGGTGCCAAACTCAGTCACCAAGAAATCCTTCCCGTGCAAAATCTTGTAAATTGAGCAAGGGAGGGAATCCTGGCCAGAAATCTGTAACTGACGCCCAGAGGCGCGCGCTTCCTGCCTTGGGGTCGGGAGGCGCGCGCGCCTGGCTCCTCATGTCGGAGGCGCGCGACTCAGAAAAGGCAATTTTGACAGAATGGACTAGAAAGTCAGCCCTGTCATTCAGTTTAGTCCCTGGACTTAACGAAGTCAGTCAGGAACTTAACGGAAGTGACAGAAACTAACGAGAAACACTTAAAATGGGGAGAAACACAAAATCAAATGTGCAATCGGGGTGAGCGGTCCAAGGCGGGGTGTCTACAGAGCCCCTCGGCGACGTGGATTGCGAAGCAAAACGCATCGACGAAAGTTAAAAACACCTGCCGATGACATCACCAAGAAAAGGCAAAGACTCTATGAAAGCAAGAATTTGAAATTGGGAGAGATAGTGGTGCGCTCCCTTTGTGAGCGGCTTTTGTTGATAGAGGGGGTGGCATGATCCGTTAGGTGAACCTGCCGGCTGAATGTTTTGAATGAGGCCATTAGTGAACCTTTTGATGAATCCGTTAGTGAATCCCTTGGATGAGTCCGTTGGTGAACCCTTGTTGACGAATCCGTTGGTGAATCCCTTTGGATGAGTCCGTTGGTGAACCCTTGTTGACGAATCCGTTAGTGAATCCGTTTGATGAATCCGTTAGTGAATCCCTTGGATGAGTCCGTTGGTGAACCCTTGTTGACGAATCCGTTGGTGAATCCGTTTGATGAATCCGTTAGTGAATCCCTTGGATGAGTCCGTTGGTGAACCCTCGTTGACGAATCCGTTGGTGAATCCGTTTGATGAATCCGTTAGTGAATCCCTTGGATGAGTCCGTTGGTGAACCCTTGTTGACGAATCCGTTGGTGAATCCGTTTGATGAATCCGTTAGTGAATCCCTTGGATGAGTCCGTTGGTGAACCTTTGTTGACGAATTCGTTAGTGAATCCCTTGGATGAGTCCATTGGTAAACCCTTGTTGACGAATCCGTTAGTGAATCCGTTTGATGAATCCGTTAGTGAATCCCTTGGATGAGTCCATTGGTAAACCTTGTTGACGAATCCGTTAGTGAATCCGTTTGATGAATCCGTTAGTGAATACCTTGGATGAGTCCGTTGGTGAACCCTTGTTGACGAATCCGTTGGTGAATCCGTTTGATGAATCCGTTAGTGAATCCCTTGGATGAGTCCGTTGGTGAACCCTTGTTGACAAATCCGTTGGTGAATCCGTTTGATGAATCCGTTAGTGAATCCCTTGGATGAGTCCGTTGGTGAACCCTTGTTGATCAATCCGTTGGTGAATCCGTTTGATGAATCCGTTAGTGAATCCCTTGGATGAGTCCTTTGGTGAACCCTTGTTGACGACTCCGTTGGTGAATCCGTTTGATGAATCCGTTAGTGAATCCCTTGGATGAGTCCGTTGATGAACCCTTGTTGACGAATCCGTTGGTGAATCCGTTTGATGAATCCGTTAGTGAATCCCTTGGATGAGTCCGTTGGTGAACCCTTGTTGACGAATCCGTTGGTGAATCCGTTTGATGAATCCGTTAGTGAATCCCTTGGATGAGTCCGTTGGTGAACCCTTGTTGATGGATCCGTTAGTGAATCCCTTGGATGAGTCCGTTGGTGAACCCTTGTTGACGAATCCGTTAGTGAATCCGTTTGATGAAATATTGCTTTGAAGCCTCGTGCCATTTGGAGTCACACTTGACTTTTTGAATTGCAGGGTACGGGCATAGTTGACCCGCGCCAGAAAAATGTTCCTGCTGGGGATGAAATGTTGAGATTGACTCTTGAGGGGGGTGTGGCACCCGTGACAGAACTTAGGGAGTTCGGAATTTGAAGAGGACAGCCTACTTTGATACGATGCATGGATTCTTGCATGGGAGACTGCTTTTGAACCTGCCTGATGATGGGAAGAGCGCGCGTCCGGGACTCGTTATGGGACGCGCGCGCCTCATATGATTATGTAGGGAGGCGCGCGCCTGGCAAATAAGTTCAGCATATTTAAACAGGCTGTTCGCTGTTTTCGGCCATTTTTCAAAAATTTGAAGAACCCTCCAAATTCCAAGCCCCATTTTCGTAGAGAAATCACACCAAAACATTTTCTTGCTGCCTAGGATCAATTCCGTCAAAGAAACGATGTCGGATCGTCAGTAGTCACCTCCGTTTGAGATGCCACAGGGCGAGGAGCCCGAAATTGGGGTTGAAGCTATGGACCCGAGCTTGCTTACTTTCCGGCCTCATACCCATATTTCTCACTTCGTGACTTCGGGTTTGGTAAGAATGCCTCACCTTTCTTGTCGATTTCGGGTTTCATGAAGTTCTGTTTTCTTTACCCGAAATATTGCTGCAGCAGCTTTATTGATCATTCTTTGCATATTGTTTGTTGTTGCTGATTTGTTGTAAGAAAAATGTTGGTATGTCCATTTTCACGTTCACACACTTGCTTGTACATTGTTCTGCCGTTGAAATCTCTGTGTTGAGTTCATCCGTTTTTCTAGCAGTCATGCTGATGAAATTTTTGCTGTTCCTTTTTTTCCTTTCAGGAGTGGACCCGTTTGACAGAGATTCGCGGTGGGGCTCATGGGCCCATCTCTATATGGAAGAGGTTGCCCGAGAATGTTCGGGCCCGAGTCACAGGGACCCATTTTGGTCTTTTTGTCACTAGCCTCCCAGCTTTGAAGAATGACCCTGATGTGGTTCAGGCATTGAGGGAGAGATGGTGGGATACCACCCATACCTTCCATTTACCCATGGGCGAGGTGACCATGACGCCTACTGATTTCACAGCTTTGACGGGCTTGCCGTTCATGGGGGTGCCTGTCCCTTTTGGTTTGAGAGGGGCTGTTCGGACTCCGGACGAGTTACTGGCCTTGGTTGACTGCCGGTTCGAGGTTAAGAATTCTCGAGTGACATGGGGGAGAATCCGGGCTTATTTCAGCATCTTGATGGCTGAGGCTCGAGGTGTTACTGCTGATCGGGTTGATGCTGTGGCCCGTTGCTTCATTTGGTACTTGTTATCCCACACTCTGTTTGCCAACGGGGGATCTTCGGCCTCTTTGGCTCTGCTTGACTTGTTAGTGGACTTGGACCAGATCGGCCAGTATAACTGGGCGCAGCGGGCTTGGCTGCTTGTTATCACGGCATGGATTTGACCAACCGCTCGACTACCAGCTCTGTTACGGGCTTTAGCTTGCTGTGGGAGGTATACCACTTACTGTCCCTTTTATATTCTCCTTGCCTTAGTCATAACTGCCTTTTTCGTTGACTGTCATTAACTTTGTTTCTGCCTCTTGTCTACAGCTTTGGGCTTTTGCTATCCTGAATCTGAGGGATTTCAAGATTGCCAAGGAAGGCCAGCCCCAGTATCCGGACTGCGCACGGTGGGCGTATAAGGAGAGGAATGTGAAGACTGGCACGAATCCCATTAGTCTTACTTCGGCCCGACGGCACTTGGACACCCTGAGGCCTGAGTCTGTTGCCTTTTCTTTGTATCCGTGGAGATCAATTCAGCACTGGTTTGAGCACACTCTTATTCCTACCGTTCTCGGCTTTTGATGAGTTCGGGTGAGTGCATGGCTCTGTACTTGGGAGACAGAGTATTTTGGCAGCATGGTACCCAGGTGACAGACTTTTACACCCCTCCTCGTCCTGCAGTTCCAGACGTTCCTCCTTTCTGCCCTCGTAACTAGAGGTCACTTTCAGAGGCTGATCGTGCGGCATATATGGTAGGGTTGATGCCGTCCCTTATATTCACTGGATCAGGGTTATGGCCTCTTTAGGGAGAACAACTTGATGCAGGGCTTTATGTTCGCTGATCTGAGGAGATCACAGGCTGCTCCTTCGACCTCCGCTCGGTTTTATACTACCGGTGCCGGGTATTGTTTTGATCCTCCTTTGCCTCCTCCTTATTACACTTATTCAAACTTCGGGGTCTTTGAGGAGCAGAGGGAGATTGTTCCCGAGGATATGTCACCGGAGAGAGAGCCTCCCGCTCAGGCTGCTGTGGTATGTTTTTCTGACCATCTTTGCATTTTCTCAGTTCCAGTCTTGTTTTTCTGTTCTTTGTATTGATGTAATTTCCTTTCCCCGTTCTTTGTTGCAACAGGTGCCCGTAGCTGCTTATAGGCACTTGGGTAGGCAGAACAAAGGGATGAGGCGGAGGCTCCGTCAGCTGGAGGAGAGGGTGCTGGAGCTGTGTAGGGATATTGCTGCCATGACTAGAGATGCTGCTGGTGCTGTCTCTGGTGCTGCGAGAGGAGCTGCCCGAGGTGCTCGGGGAATCGGACGAGGCTGCAGGGATGCTGCACTGGACATTGATGAGGCTGTTTCTTCGGCGAGGCAGTCGCTGAGCAGGAGTCTGAGCCATAGTAGGAGTCTGAGCCGAGAGGGTAGCCAGAGCCGGGGCGGCGCCAGTTCATCAGGGAGAGCTGCCAAGAGAACCCGTCCTGATGTTGTGATTAAGACATCTGAGTCTGAGGATGATGATGATGATGAGGATGATGATGACGATGAGGAGACCGAGAGCGGTAGCAGGGGTGAGCACAGGGTTGGTGATGACGTGCCCGAGCTGTCGTGGCTGAGAGGATGAGGATTGAGACACTTTTACTTTTGCCTGTAATAACATTTAACATGTATTTACAATCCTATTTATTTTACTACTCATTTTTATGTTCTATTAACGACTCGATCTTAGATGTCGACTCTTTACAAACAAATGTGTGCCCAAAGGGTGCTTGTTGTCGATGCTTTGAACTCTTTTTGTTGCTGGGATTTGATTTTGCTGCAGGCTGGATATGTTGAAGTGCTTGGGTTCTGTTCTGAACTGACAAGGGCTGTTTCTGTCTGAACTGCTGTCAAAGCCGCGCGCGTCTGGCCTTGCTTTTGGGAGGCGCGCGCGTTGTGAAGCCCTGGTCGGAGGCGCGCGCTTCTTGCCTGCTGAATTACAGCCCCTTTCTTTTCTGATCAGAATGTTCCAACAGCTATAAATTTGAACCATTTTTCGACCAGAATGGCCACACAGCATTCTTTTGCAAACATTTTCTCCTCCTAAATCACAAAATTCTTGTCATAATGGCCCCAATGACTTTCTCGTTTGAAGTTAAGGTTTCCATCCCCGAGGGTGAGAAGTCCGTTCCAATGGTGAACGCCATTCCAGCTGTAGGGTCCGTCTCGATGTGGAGAAACGTCCGAGCGTTTTTGATCATTTGGGAAGGCCCAATGACGATGTTGTTGACCCCGTGAGACCGGTGGTTCATGTGCGGGACTATAGACCCCGTCATTTTCCCAAGAAGAAGAAAGGTAAGGGAAATTCCTCATATGTGTGGAAGCGTCCCATGGTTGTCCCCGCTAAGTTTCCGCTTGATAAGGGTAAAGGGAAAGCCGTTGATGAAGCTCCGTCCCGTCTTAGCGTTTTCTCCCGTCTTGGCGGTCCCAAGAATGTTCCGTCCCCATCCAAGAAGACTAAAGTACATAACAAGAAGCAATGGGTTCCCAAGCCTAAGAAAGATTAGATTTTTCTTTGTACCCCAAGAGATTGCAATTAGACCACTTTGTTTTAGGATTTAATATTTTGATGTCTTTTGTTGCTCAATAAATCCGTTGTAATGGTTTGAATAATTCATTGGATGAATAAAAATTGCATTTTGTTATTTGAAGTGAATTGGGTATTTTTGATATGTTTTAGACCGCACCCGAAGGTTGCCTACGTTCCTCCAGTTGGGAGGCTCAGGTCTTCGTAGTTCAAACAAACAAAGACCATTTTTTTTTTTTTTTTTTTTTTGTTGTGCACCCTGTTTTTTGCCTAGACCGCCCTTTCGGGTTTTCAATCTAGCGGGCTTCTTTTTTGCACGTGCTCTAATTTTTGCCTAGGCCGCCCTTGCGGGTTTTCAACTAGCGAGCGATTTTTTTTTTTTTTTTATGGTCTTTTTTATTAAGCGTAGAACCTCTTGAGCTTGTCGAGGTTGACCTCCTTTGGCAGCTGGTCACCATCTAAATCCACGAGCCGGACTGCACCACCGCTTAGTATCTTTTTGACCACGTACGGACCGATCCATCGGGGTCCCATTTCCCCAGGGGATTCATGGCATTAGGAGGATGTTGTCTTAAGACCAAATCTCCCACATTGATGTTTCGAGGCTTCACCCTTTTGTTGAAAGCTCTTGCCATCCTTTGCTGATACGCCCTTGTGCGTTCGAGTGCTCTTAACCTTTTCTCGTCGAGCAAGGCTAGTTGTTCATATCGACTTTGCATCAGTCGACCTCGTTGACTTGATTCTCGAGGAGGACCCGTAGAGATGGGACTTCAGTTCGATAGGGAGTACGGCTTCAGAACCATAGACCAATGCATAAGGAGTTTCTCCTGTTGCGGATCGTATTGATGTGCGGTAAGCCCACAATGCTAATGGTAGCTTCTCGGGCCAATCCCTTCCTGTTGAGGCCATTTCTTGACGATGGTCTCGATGGTCTTATTTGCTGCTTCGACTGCGCCATTTGCTTGGGCCGGTAAGGAGATGACTTGTGCTTGGTGATCTTGTATTCTACCAAAAGTGCATCCATTTCCTTCTCGAAGTGAGAGCCGTTGTCGGAAATGATTTCATGAGGCACGCCGTATCGGCACATGATATTAATCTTTACAAATTCGGCCACTTTCTTGGCGTTGAGGGTCCGATAGGCGTGTGCTTCGACCCACTTTGTGAAGTAGTCGACTGCCACTAGGACGAATGACTGCCCATTGCTCCCGGCAGGATGAACTTTACCGATGATGTCTATCCCCCAACAAGAGAAAGGCCAAGGTGTGACCATGTTGTAAAGTTGTGAGGGTGGAGCATGTTGCAGATTAGCGTGGAATTGGCACTTGGCACACCTTTTGACTTTCTCAATACAGTCTCGTTCCATAGTGCTCCAATAGTAACCAATGCGAAGTATCTTCTTGACTAGCATAAACCACCCATTCTTGTGGGGTCCCACATTCGTGCACTGCACAACAATTATCTCTTGAGCTTCGGTCTCATTGGCGCATAGAGATTGATCCCGTCGTGGTGCCTTTTATAGACTCGGTCCCCAATCAGTACGTACCGAGAGGCTAACCTTTGCAAAGCTGCTTGAGACTTCTTATTGATGTTCTCGGGATAAGTGCCGTCTTTGAGGAAGTTCATGATATCCGAATACCACGGAGAGTTTGTTTGAACCTCGTTGATCTCGATACTCATGCAATATGCCGGACTGTTCCTTCGAGCAATTTTGAAAGGCTTCACCATTTTCCCTTTGGGCATTTCAACTAATGAAGCTATAGTGGCCAGTGCATCGCGAAGCGATTCTTATCCTTGGCAGGTAGTTGAAGGTGATCTCTTGGAATTGTTCAACCAGTTCTTCAAGGTGCTGACCATACTGTTGGAGAGTGGGTCTTGGGTTCGCCATTTACCCGATTGCTGATTGATAAGGAGCAAAAGAGTCGCCGAACACTTCTAGTTCCGTGACGTTTCTTTCGAGAGCTGCTTCGAGCCCTGCTATGCATGCTTCGTACTCGGCAATGTTGTTGGTAGCTTCGAATTCCAGGCGTATGGCAATGGGAGTGTAGATGTCTTTTGGATCGACAAGCAATACCCTATACCAAAAACGTGTTTATTGGCGGCGCCATCGAAAAAAGTTGCCACTTGTCTTCCTTGGTGGCAGTACAAATTAAATGCTCGTCGGGGAACTGTACATCTTCCCCCTTCACTTCGTCACACGGGAATTCGGCAAGCTGGTCACTGAACACTTTCCCCTGACGGATTTTAGTGTGACGTAAGTGATATCATAGCCGGCGAGCATGAAGTACCATTTGGCTATTCTTGTTGACATGAAAGGCTTCTCGAAGATGTAGCGGAGCGGGTCCACCTTTGCTACTAGCTTGATCAGAAAAGCTTCCATATAGTGTTTGAGCTTTTGAGTGACCCAGACCAATGCTGCACACGACTTCTCTAAGACAGAGTAGTTCTTTTCGCCTCCTTGGAATCGTCGACTGACAAAATAAATGGCGTTCTCCTTTGTGGACTCTCGTTGCTCTTGTGCTAACATAGCCCCTAGGGCTTCATCATTGACAGTGAGATAAAGCAACAGAGGTTTCTCCTTGTGCGGCGGAACTAGAACAGGAGGGCACGTCAAGTAATGTTTTACTTGATCGAAGGCTTTTTGGCACGCGTCGGACCATTCTAGAGCCACATTCTCTTGAGTAGCTTGAAGATTGGCTTTCACATGGAAGTGAGTTGGTGCACAAACCGACTGATGTATTGTAGTCTTCCCATGAAACCTTTAATCTCTTTCTGCGTCTTTGGAGGAGGCATGTCAATGATTGCCTTGATTTTGGAAGGGTCTGCTTCGATTCCTCTTTCAGTGACCATATAACCAAGAACTTTGCCTCGAATAACCCCGAATGTGCACTTTGCAGGGTTGAGCCTCATCTTGTGTTGACGAAGCCTTCCGAAGAAACTTGCGGAGATCGATTAGGTGTTGACCATCGGTTCCTTTGGAGTGAATGATCATGTCATCCACATAGACCTCGATTTCTTTGTGAATCATATCGGAACAAGTCTGTCACGGCTCTTTGGTAGGAAGCCCCAGCATTTCTTAACCCAAATGGCATGACTGTGTAGCAAAAGGTACCCCACGGTGTTGTGAAGGCTGTCTTATGTTAATCCTCCTCGGCCATGAGAATCTGATTGTACCAGCGAACCCATCCACGAATGAGCGAACCTCGTAGCAGCAGTGGAGTCGACTAGCATGTCGATATTAGGGAGTGGAAAATCATCCTTTGGGAAGCTTTGTTTAAATCCCGGAAGTCTACACAAATTCGAACCTTGCCGTTCGCCTTCCTGACTGTCACAATGTTGGCTAACCATGTCGGATACTCGATAACTTTGATGAACCCACACTGAGGAGCTTCTCAATCTCTTCTTTGACCTGCAGAGACCATTCTGGCTTGATCTTTCTGAGCTTCTGCTTTACTGGCCTGGCATCTTCTCTGATCGGAATCCTGTGCTCCGCTACCTTTCTGTCCAACCCGGCATGTCTTTGTATGACCATGCGAACACATCCACGAACTCCCGTAGTAATGCATTCAATCTATCTCTGCGTCCCCCTTGAAGAAGCTTCCAATCTTAGTTTCTTTTGCTCTTCTTCGGTACCCAGATTAAAACATGCAATTCTTCGTCAGCCTTTGGACCATTCTCGCCACGACTACGGACTTGTTGAGCAAGTTCATTTAAGTATGTTGTGTTTTCGTGGTCTATTTCATCATAATTTGAATCGTTATTAACTTGTTCATTAAGTTCATTATAGTTAATTCATCATTTATGATGTTTGCAATCTCAGGGTACTCAGAAATATCAAATTTTTCATTAGCAAAGAAAGGAAAACACACGCTCGGCTATGCCTCCAAATCCTCTTGGGTGAGGGTATTAGAGACACTCTCGGACTCGAAAGTAAGTGTGAGCTGCTCTTCCTTTGTTGTCTGTGCGGGGTATGCAACCCATTTCTGGACTAAGAATTCCTCGGATACCACGTGCCCTTTTGTGAATACCAATTGTTGATCGGCTCGGAGCTTGGCGGGATCTCACTGATAGTTTCGTTCATGATGACGTGTCATGGATGGCGTTAACTTGGCATTTATTCATCATGGCGAGCTCTTCGAACATGGAGGCTAAATGTCAGTTCTTCCCCCACGGTGATTTCTGTCTCGGATTCTATAGTCATCTTCCTTCCCCACCATTCACGGGGCGACATGGGAGTTGGTTCTCTTTCGGATATCTGGATCTCACAATCGGAGAGATTTCGAGGCCGGGCTTTTTGACACCTTTATTCTTAACCCACGGCTCGGGAAAGATCATGTATGGAATGTCTTCCCCTTGGCGGACAAAATAACCATTCAACGTCTTGCGGTAAGGCCTTAGATTAGGGACTTCATACCGACGGCCTTCTTTACGAGCTCGGGCCTTTTCGTTCTTGACCGCTTGTTCTTGTTTCAAGTTCTTTCTGGAAGGCTCATACCCAAACCGAAGGTGTTCTTGACAAATGGGACTTGCACGGGATGTAGGATTCCTTGCTGATATTTCCCTAAACCTAAACCAGGGAAGTAGTCCATATTCCTCATCACGCGGAGGAATTTATGATTGCTGGGGGTCCATGATCCGTTTCCCCTTCTTTGTCAATGGCGTTGACTGAGACGCCGGAGAGAGTGGAGTCGGTAGACCATGCTGAACTTGGTGGACGGGCTCACCTTTTCTGTGGATAGTGATGTTTTTGCCATTACGGTCACTATTTCATCACCATTTCGGATCTTGACACATTGGTGGAGAGTTGACGGTACGGCATTAGCACTGTGAATCCATGGTCGACCCAACAGTAAGTTGAACGAGGCCGGGATATCAAGCACTTGGAATGGAACGGACATGACCATGCTCCCAAACTCAATGTCTATTTCGATCATACCATGACTGTACGGGCGGTGCTGTCATAACCTCGGATTACTTGAGTAGAAGGCTTCAAATCAGAATCCTTAAGCCCCAGTATGCCCATGATTCTACCAGGCATGAGATTGAGTGCGGAACCACCGTCCACTAAGACTCTTGAGACGGGCCTCCCCCTTGCTCGTACCTTGAGGTAAATAGCTTCGTTGTGGTCGGAACCAAACGTGGAAGGTCCATATCGGCAAAGGTGATGACGTTGCAAAATGAATGTGACCAATCATTGCCGTGAGGTCCTCGGGGGTAGTATCGGGAGAAACTGATGTATCATCGAGATTGCGGATGACAAGATATCGGTGTTTCTTTGAGGATGCAATGAGGTCCCAAATAGAGATGTTGGCTTGAGTTTCTTGAGTTGACAAGTAGTAGAGGATCTTCGGAGCGTTGTGAGCTTGCGGCTTTTGAGAAGAGGAGCTCGGTGCGGAAGTGGAAGGGTTGCTTGCTATGACTCGACCGGATCGAGTTAGCATGTTGACATTCCCATCTTGCTTCTTTTTCCTATCTCTAGTACTTCCCTCATTACCTCATCGTAAGTCACTACATAACAAGAATTTCAAGTTTATTCATAATATTGGGGCCCCATTCATAATTGGGATTGAATGGGTGGTCCCCCGAGTTCTCCTATCTCTATTACATTGACATGCTCTCATTAGTCACTACAAATTCTTTCTTATCTATGAGATCTTGAATGACATTGCGGAGAACGAAGCATTCCTCGGTGGTGTGGCCACTATATTGGTGGTGGCCACAATATTTGTGGTGAGCATGATTGGGGTGGACCATCTTGGGTTGGTACCCTTGCACGGGTGTGACTTGACTCTTCGCCTTGAGGACCTCGAACACTTCGGTTTGAGTCATGCCTTGGAGAGGCGTGTAGACACAGTCACTTCGGGGCTTCTTCCCTTGAGGCGGAGGAACCTTTTTGTAATTCCCCTTGTCAATAGTGACGGCGTTGACCGAGGCCTCTTTTGTGGAGTTGGAAGCGGCCTTGTAGCGGTAAGTAGGAGTTGGTCTTCTTAATCTCCTTGAGCAAGTCATCCATGCGTACCCCGCCTCATACATTTGGGAGAAGTCGGAGTAGCAAGCCCCACTTAGTGTGAGTGCGGAGATCAATCTTGAGACACTTGAGAAATATGTCCATTGCCTTTTGTGTTCGGCCTCTCAACAATTTCAGAGAGTTTGTCATTCCATCTCTCCTTGTGAAGTCGATGAAGGATCATTGTCTCGTTGAGTAGTGTTCTCTAGCTCTTTCCTTGTGGGCCGGTGAGTGGTGTTGCCTTGGTATTGGTTCTTGAAGGCAAGCATGGCGGAGTCCCAATCAAGACGGACAGTGAGCGGGAGAGTAGCATACCAATCTTTTGCCGCCCCCTCGAGAGTGAGAGGAAAGCATTGAGCCATCACCTTGGTGGAGACCTTCTTTGGAACCATTGCCCAAATATAAGTCTCAATGTGAGCCATAGGACAGAGTTGCCCTTGAATTTGCTTATGTCGGGCATCTTGAACTTATCGGGAAGAGCGGCCATAGTACTCATGAGGATGGATGATTGATAAAGGCTTGTGTCGTGAGCCTTTCCCCATGTTGAGCCCATTGAATTTTTGGTCGATGTAGGCCATGATAGAATCCACCATTTTGGGCTCATTGTTCTCGGAACTTGGTTTCCCCATTTCTTGGTGCGGGTGTTGACATAAAGACTCTTGAACAAACCCTCGGTCCATTCGGATTCATCATCATGTTCTTGTTCTTTCCCTTGGCAAGGTGGTGAGCTTTTCTTTCATTAGCTCCATTTCGGCCTCGTGGGCCTCCCTTTGGTTGTCGAGGTGGGATTGCCAAATGTCGTTTTGCTTTGTGCCTCCTGTTAAGGGTGGAGACTTGCTCTTGGAGGAGTTGGACCATAGTTGAGAGCTGTTCGAGAGACATGGTGTTGCTGGTGCCGGTCATGGTTGATGTTGGAGCTGTTGGAGTGATCTCTTCACGGACTAACCGATTTGCTGAATCCCGGTAGACTTTGTAAGTACCAATTGAACCTATATTGCAGAAGAGGCCCTTGTCAGTCTTGAGTAATACTTTCGGTCCACGAAGAGGCTTAGAACACACATTTGGGCACACGACTCGAACCACATAAGAAAAGACTCTTTTTTTTTTTTTTTTTTATAAGTCGGAGGGAAGAATCCCTTTGGGGTTTCTAAGAAAATAATGGAATCGTCACACTAGTATATAGACCATCTCGCGGTCCCATATACTCATCGGATTCCATCGCGCTTGTGAATCCTACATGTATCGGGATTAAACTAAATTAATGTAGTAAAGCATACATGCGGGGACGGATTTTTATTTTCGTCCAAAATAACCACTTTTGGGGACGGATTTTTATTGCGTCCATTTCAACAAGTTGGCATGTATGATTTGAAGACATTAGTTTAGGGAAATCTCGGTACATGGAAACCGACTTAAGTCACGGAGTGTTAGACCCTAACTAGAATTGTGTGGTTTGTGCTCGCTTGAATATGAGGCTCAAAGGTCACCCCCGGCATGTAGTCTTGAACTACGCCACGGGCTGAGGTTTACCGCTTCGAAAGAGCCAAGGTCTGGTGGAGCTTGAAACTTTCTAGGACGGGCCTCGACGGGTTTGGGGTTGGACTTGTGCGACTCGATAGTGAGCAGTTCATAGGAATATGTGCATGTAGTGTGAGGTCTAACAAGTGACAAAAATTTATATTTTTTTTTTTTTTTTGAAAAAGAAGAAAAACACACAAAACACATACACATAAAATTACAACTCCCGAATCACCCGTGTGACCGGTAAATAAAACACAAAATTAAAACAGTCCGAGGGTTCAATTCTGTTCTGATGCAGGCAACTGTGCCCACACCCACTGTTCTGCTCAGTCACTGAAACCTGTTTCTGTTCTGGGAAACCAACCCAGAAGCGTGCGCCTCTAGTATGATGTGGACGCGGCGCATGGCGCAATGCTTATGGGAGGCGCGCGCTTCTGGGGCACACCTGTCAGAATGTCAGACTTTGGACTCAGGGATTGCCCTGGTCCCATGTTCATATTGTTAACCCCTGCAGAAGTGATTAGTGCAGAATAACAGAAGAAGAAGATGAAGAACATGAAGAAGTGGGCGATTCTGTTCTTGATGCGGGATGCGCGCGCCTTCGCTTAAAAGGCCAGACGCGCGCGCCTCCCCCATCAGGAAACAGAATGCCCAGAAAAGATGTAGATTTCGATCAGAATGCAAGTTTAACCCTCAATTAACTCCCCAGAGAGTCGCCACTGTAGATACCCTGGGGGAACCACGGCTTTAGGCTAGAGCGGTGAATTATCCTAGGATGTCTAACTTGTTTTTTAGAGTCGCCACCTATGTTTTGAGGAACATAAGAAAAACCTATTGATTGTAGCCTAGTGATTACGAAAACAGAGATTCTTTGTTTTGAGGTTCGGGGGTTAGATTACGAGATGGGAAGTACCGAAACACCCATCTCGCCCAACTAAAGTTGGTCTTGCTTGATCAAAATCTACATGAATGAAAATGTTCTTCTTCTTCTTCTTTAAGTCATTAAAAGGGGGATTAAATAGGATTTGGAATGTAGGAGATGACTCCTTAACCAACCTCAATGAGATGAGGTGATCATTAGAGTTATGTCCAAAATGATTTGGGTGATTGCACATTGATTAAAGTAAAAGAGAGAGATGAGATGAAGTAGAAAAGAAAGGAAAAGATGACTTTTACCTACAATTTGAAGACCTTCAAATATTGCTTGATGAAATCCTTGAAGAATTTTTAGAAAGTGATTTGGTATAGTTTTTGTAAGTTCAATCTTCGGTCTAAGTTTTCGATCAATTTTCGATCCTGAAGATGGAGGTAAAGAGAGGTTTTTATAGGTGAAAGAGGGGTGTTTTTGGTGCCAAAACTCAGTCACCAAGAAATCCTTCCCGGGCAAAATCTTGTAAATTGAGCAAGGGAGGGAATCCAGGCCAGAAATCTGTAACTGACGCCCAGAGGCGCGCGCTTCCTGCCTTGGGGTCGGGAGGCGCGCGCTCCTGGCTCCTCGCCGGCTATGATATCACTTACGTCACACTCAAATCCATCAGGGGGAAAGTGTTCAGTGATCAGCTTGCTGAATTTCCGTGTGACGAAGTGAAGGGGGGAAGATGTACAGTTCCCCGAACGAGCATTTAATTTGGGCTACTAAACAGAGGAAAATAAGTGGCAACTTTTTTTTTCGATGGCGCAGCCAATAAGCATGGATATGGCATAGGGATGTTACTCATTGATCCAAAGGAGATG